>CM050510.1:126096830-126639330 GCA_027563665.1 Antrozous pallidus
GGCGCCCCTGGGCCGGCCCGGGCCTCGGCTTGCACACCCCCAGGGGACGGGGAGCTCACCCCTCGCAGCGCCCATCCCCCGACGGGGTTCCAGCTGCAGAGACAGTTTGGTGCTGGGCTGGGCCCTGGTCTCCCACAGACGCGGCCCGTTTCCTGGAGCAGCTGCCCCTCCCGCCGGGGGGACGAGGGGGGACAAGGGGGGAAGGACATCATCTCCGCGTTTGACGGTTCAGCAGGCTCCCGGCCTTCTCTTCCCGGGACCACACAAGCTTAGCTTCTCCAGCCGTTTCCGGAGGGACCGGCGGGAGCCCGGGGGACCCCAGCACGGGCTGCGGCTGTCCGGCGGAGGCTCTCCTCCCTGGGGGAGAAGTGAGAGAGGCGTGGGGGGTGGTAAAGAAGAAAGACAGGGAGGCCGCCCCCCGAAAGCTCCATCCAGGACGGCCGCCAGCGCGCCCCTCTCGGGGTGCAGGTGCTTCTAAAACCGGCACCAGCCGGCGGGCGCGGCTCCGTGGCCCAGTGCCCACCCGGGAACCAGGAGGCCGAGCACCGACCCGTCTGGGTTGGGGGCTCCATCCCCAGCGTGGGCATGCAGGAGGCGGCCAGTCGGTCCAGCGGGGATTCTCTCTCCCTCTCCCTCCCCCTTCCTCTCGGAAATCCACACACACACAAAAAGAATAACAAAACCGGGGTCCCCGGACCCCCGTTTCACCGACGTGGAAACTGTGCCCGTGGGCGAGGCCCGGCGGCAGGGCAGGCGGTGCCTTCGGCGGAGCGGGCGCGTGGACCCTCAGGCTCCCTGGGAGCCCACGGGGGACCGCCCCCCCCCCCCCCCGGCCAAGCCCTTCTTTCCCCGGAGGAGGCAGAGAGAGAGAGAGAGAGAGAGAGAGAGAGAGAGAGAGAGAGAGAGAGAGAGAGAGAGAGAGACAGCCGTCCTTCCTCCGCAGGCGACTGTGCAGGAGACACCGGGAGACCCGAGCGGCCACGGGCCTGAACGGTCACCAACGCCGTCCGGGAGCGCGTCCCCGCGGCCCACGCTGTGCGCGTCCCTGCAGAGGCCCCCCGGAAACCAAGACCAGAAACCCAAACCGAACCGTGGCCGGCAGGCAGGGCGGGGCCGGGGCGTCGAGCACACGGGTGCGCGTGCGGGGGCCCTCCCGCTCCCTCCTGCTCCCTCCCGCTCCCTCCACAAGCGGCACCCGTGCGCACACGCGGGGCGCGCCTGGACAGGTGCTGCGCGCTGGCCTCTCCCTCCGCCGCCGGGAAACACTGACCGCGATCGTCTGTCGACCTCGCCCTTGGAGAAATGCGCGGCCCCCCCCCCCCCCCCCCCCCCCCCCCCCCCCCCCCCCCCCCCCCCGCAATCCTGTCCGCGATCCCCGGCTCCCCGCAGCCGCCCGCGATCGCCTGGTCTCCCTGATTTATAGGGACACTCCCACCGCGTTGTTTTATTTTTTTAAATGTATCTTATTGATTTTTTTACAGAGAGTAAGGGAGAGGGATAGAGTCAGAAACATGGATGAGAAAGAAACATCCATCAGCCGCCTTCTGCACACCCCCACTGGGGATGTGCCCGCAGCCAAGGTCCATGCCCTTGACAGGAATCGAACCCGGGACCCTTCCGTCCCAGGCCGACGCTTTACCCGCTGAGCCACACCGGTTTCAGCAGCGTTGTTTGATTTTCACCCTTTTTGCACTTTATGGGCTCGGATCGCCGCCACCGGCCTCGCAGGGCTCCCAGGTGGACGGTCCCCGCCCCCCCCTCCCCCCAGCCCGTGATCACGGGTGGAGAGCGGCCTCGGGTGAATGTCCTGGCGTCCCTGAGACGGCAGGGGGTGCTCCTGCCCCCCCCCTCCCGCCCCAGGGTTCGGTGGCTTCCGGTCAGAACCGCAATGCCCGCCACCTCGGCCCGGAGCGTGGCTGCCGGCGGCAGGCACAGGCCAAACGGCTCCGGTGTGTGACGCAAAGAAACTCTCTGCCGACACCGGTGTGGCTCAGCGGCTAGAGCGTCGGCCTGCGGACGGAAGGGTCTCGGGTTCGATTCCTGCCAAGGGCATGTGCCTTGGCTGCGGGCACATCCCCAGCGGGGGGTGTGCAGGAGGCAGCTGATCGGTGTTTCTCTCTCATCGATGTTTCTGACTCTCCCTCTCCCTTCCTCTCTGTGAAAAATAAATAAATAAATAAATAAAAAGAAATCACGCCACACACAGCACACTTGGTCTTGGCAGGGCACCCACGTCCGCGTCGGGGCGGCCCCGTGACAAACGCCCGACTCGCAGGCTCGCCGCGGCTGGACCCATTTCAGGGACGAGAAAACTGAGGCTCAGGAGGCCAGCACGGCCCCAGTCCCCGCCGACCTCAGCGTCCTCACACGAGATCACGCGCCGGTCAGAAAGCAGAGCCAGGACCCACGTCCGGGTCCCCCGACCCCAGCCCACCCACGGGGCATCCACAGGGGCCCCCTCGCTGGGAGACGGCAGAGTAAGGGGGGGGCGGAGCCGGCCCCCCGCAGGAGGCTCCGACGGGGCTCCGAGCCTGCCTGTCTGACGGCCCTGCTGGGCGGCTTCCGCTGCCGGCCGCTCCGGTGTGTTTAATTTAATTACTGGTAACGAGGCGTCCCCCACGGCCCCTCAGACACGCGTGCAATTACGGGGGTAATGAGGTGAGACTCCCCGAGAACCCTCGCGGGCCGTGGGGAGCGGGCCCTGCCGTGCGAGACGCCCACCCGCTCGTCCCCACCCCGGCCCCCGTAATTAGGTCGCATTAGGGACGCAGAGCCCGTAAAATTGGATTGTTTAAAAGGAATGAAACTTTAAGCAGAAAAAAAAAAAAAGTTAACAATTAAATATTTTCAGAGGGGAAGAGGGGAGACTTCCTTCCCGTTCGAGCGGATGAACGTGGGGCCCGGGAGCGGGGGGCAGGCAGCTGTGTGGATGGGGTCCCGGGACTCACCAGTGAAGGTGGAGTGATGGGGTGAGATATGGCTGCCACTTAAAAATACGTGTTTTCTTAGAGAGAGAGAGAGAGGAAGGGAGAGAGAGAAACACTGACCGTGATCGGCGGCCTCCTGCTCGCCCCCCACCGGGGATGGAGCCCACACCCCGGGCCTGTGCCCCGACCGGGAATTGAACCCCGACCTCCTGGTTCCCAGGTCGACGCTCAGCCCCTGAGCCCCGCCGGCCGGGAGCTGGGACTGTAACACGTGAGCCTGAGGCCCACGGCCCAGCCATCGGACGCGCAGGGCGCCTTCCCTTCCCCACTCTGCCCCCCGTGCCCTCAGGCTCGGTCCCGGACACCCCCCTGTGAGGCCCTCCTGCCCCATCGGGACCGTCACAGAGCCGTGTCCACTCAGGGGCACCGTCTCACGGTACACGTCACGAGTGCTCACATGGCCGCTCACCTCCCCCTGAATCTCAGGGGCTGGGGCCCTCCCCTCACCCCGTCACCTGCGGGCCTCACCCCCAGCTCCGGATTCAGGGCCTGGCATGGCGAGCACACGCGCACACACATACACATACACCCCCCCACACATATACACACACGCACATACATACACCCCACACACACATACACCCACCCACACCCCCCACACACATACACCCACACACACACATACACCCCCCCACACATCCACCCCCCCCACATACACACTCACCCCCACACATACATACACCCCCCCACATACATCCCCCCCCACATATACACTCACACACACACATACACCCCACACATATACACACACACCACACAGACACATATACCCCCCCACATATACACATACACACACATACACACACATATACACACACACATACACCCCCACACACACATACACCCACACCCACACATACACACTCACACACACACATACACCCCACACATATACACACACCCCACACATATATACACACACACCACACATACATACACATACACCCACACACACATATACACACACACACACACATACACCCTCATACACACATGCACATACACACATACACACAACACACACATGCACAAATACACACATACGTGCACACACACACGCCCCCAGACCTCTGCCACAGGGACCCCAGGCAGGGCCTTGCCTCTGGCTGGGCTCCGAGGTCTGCCTCCCTCTTGCTGGGGGTGGAGGTCCTGCACAGCCGCCCTCTCTGGTGCACCCCTCGGCCCCCCACCGGCCTGAGCTGGGGCCACAGGGGACCTGGAGCTGCGGGCGGCAGGGATGAAGGGAAGCAGGGAAGCTCGCCCTCTGCCCGTCCTGCTTCCACGTGGGTGTCTGACGCCTGGACACGCGCCTCCGTGGGGACCCGTCTCCGCGGCACCTTCCTGCCTCGTCGGTCTGACAGGGGCCACGGCCACGGGGGCTTTGGCGGCAGTTCGGCGTGTCAGGACGTGGCTCAGGGGCTGAGCATCGGCCTGGGAGCCGGGAGTCACCGTTTGAGTGCGGTCAGGGCACAGGCCGGGTTACAGGCTCGATCCCCTCGGGGGGGCGTCCAGAAGGCAGGCGATCCGTGATTCTCTCTCATCATGGATGCTTCTCCCTCTTCCTCCCTTCTTCTCCGACAGCAATAGAAACGCTCTACGTTTCACGTAAACACTTCCACAATATCGTCACGAGGGTTTAAGAGCCCCGCAGGACTGCCCGTGGCTGCGATGGCAGTGGGAAGCCGGGGTCCGCCCTGAGGAGCAGGGGAGCGTGTGCCCCGCTGGCTGCTGCCTCGAACCCGGGGCCGGCGGGCGGGTGGAATCACGTGGCCGGCTGTCGCTCGGCAGGCCTGGAGCCGTCCCCTCTGGGTGCCCGTCCCTCCGGGGGCCCGTCCCCTCCGCGTGGCCGTCCCTCCGGGGGCCCGTCCCCTCCGAGTGGCCATCCGCAGGCCAGCCTGGGCCAGCGGAGACACGGAAACGTGACCACGCTCCCCTCCTGGGTGGGCCCGGCAGAGGGCGAGGCCAGCGTCTCTCATTGGCTGAGCGAGGCGGCGGCGCTCACACACACACACATATTCGAACCCGTGGCCTGGTGGAGCCGGGACCCCGAGGCGGCCTGGACAGACCGCCCCCCAGCCGGCTGCTCGCGCCCGTCCGTTCTTACGGTTACCGCTTCTTCCCCCAGCACTCGATCCGTCTGTCGGCATCAGCCTGTGTTTACGAGTTTCAATTCTTGTTTATAGACGGGCCTTGATCCACTCCCCTGAGTCCGATGTGGCCAACGTCCCGTGGGGTCGTCCCCGACAGGGACGAAGACGTGATGAACGGCGGGGGGGTCATCCTTTAAGCTCCTGCGGGCCCGGGTCACAGAGGTCAGAGGGCAGGTGGGGCCCGTCACGAACACGCTTTCCCGTCCTCCCGGCCAGCCACGCCACGGGCAAGGGGAGCGGGCCCCCGACTGTCCCCTCTCCGCCCACCCCCACCCCCGGAAAGCCCCACCCAGCCCCGGCCTGTCTGGGGAAATCAAGACCCATCTGCGGAGAGGAGGCAGCAGGAGCGAGGGGTGTCTGGTGCTCCCCACACGGAGCCGCGGGGAAGCCCGGGGAGCACACCCGGCCAGGCTGGGGCCTGGGGTGCCAGGCTGCCCTGGCCCCAAACGCAGGAGATCCTGGAAGAGGAGGAGGGACCCTGAGAGAGAGCCGGGGTGCGGATCCCAGCCGGGTTAAGGCTGCCATGCCGACGGGCAGGGCCTGCAGCCACAGAGATGCTTATTTTCTTTCTTTAAATATATATATTTTTTATTTTATTTTTTTACAGAGAGGAAGGGAGAGGAATAGAATCAGAAACGTCGATGAGACAGAAACATCCGTCGGCTGCCTCCTGCACAACCCCCACCGGGGATGTGCCCGCAACCAAGGCACACGCCCCTGACCGGAATCGAACCCGGGACCCTTCCGTCCGCAGGCCGACGCTCTGTCACGGAGCCAAACTGGCCGGGGCAGAAATACTCGTTTTCATTCCTTCCAACCCCGGAAGCGAAATCACACGGCGGTCCCGGCTCTCCGGTGATCAGCCCAGCGCCCCGACGTCGTCCCGGTGTCCACGCAGCCCCGAAGTGGAATGCAAAAACGCGTCGTCCGCGGGGACGTCCGCGTCCGCGTGTCTGAAATGACGGCTGGTATATGTGAGGGGGGGAGGCCCCGGGGCAGAGACGGGGACCCGTGCGTCCCGCAGCGGCTTGGCCCCCACCCCCGGGCGTCGCCCAACCCAGCACCCCCACCCCCGGGCTGTACGAAAGGCGCCCTGTGGCCCTGGCCCGTGTAGCTCAGTGGACAGAGCGCCGGCCCGCGGACGGAAGGGCCCCGGGTTCGATTCGGTCAACGCCCCGTCCCTCGGCGGCAGGCTGGATCCCAGCCCTGGTCGGGGCGCGTGCAGAAGGCGCTCGGTCGGTGTGTGTCTCTCTCTCGTATTCTGTGTGTCTCTCTCTCTCCATCCCTCCCTCCCTCTCTCTCTGAACACCAACGGGGAAATGGCCTCGGAGGAGGACTCACAGGAAACAGAGGCGCTGCCCTTCGGCCTCCCGGCCTCCCCTGGCTCCCTCACGAGACAGGCGGTCCAGGGACGGGTGGCGTGGCGGGCGGGAAAGCACATCCCCCAGGGACCTCGGTCACGGGTTCGAATGGGAAGCAGGCTGAGTCCTTCCAGCCGACGGAGGACGAACCTGCTTGAAATACACATTTATTTCATCCTAACGTCGGCGATGACGTTTTTTTGGTTGTGCTAGGTGCTTTTATTTTATTTTTATCATTTAAAGTATTACAAATAGTAGTACATACGTCTCCTTTCCCCCCACCCCATGGACACCCCCCCCCGGTCTCCCCTAACTCCCAGCACATGCCCTCACCTGTTCCCCCCCCCCCCCACAGTATCTTGTATCCGTTGGTGATGCTTATATGCCTGCGTACAAGTCCTTCGGCCGATCTCTTTCAACCCCCTCTCCCCCCACCTCCCCTGCCTCCCCGCTGTCCTTTGACCGTCCGTTCCATGCTTCTTCGCCTCTCTCTCTATTCCCCCCGCCCCCCGTTTCTTTTCTTAAACAAAAAAAATAAATCATGCCTCTGCGGACTAGAAATAAACACAGACGAACCAAAACATGCGTGCGTCTCCGTTCCAACGTCCAACAGCTCCGAGTCCCCGCTCCGACGTCCGACAGTTCCTTACGCGTGCGTGTCAGCAACGGCGTGTGCACGGCGGACGCAGGTCCCACCCTCTCTGGTTCGACGCACAGCGGCCAACGGCTCGCGCGGCTCGGTGTCCTCGGCGATCACTTGGCAGAGAGTCCCGTCGACCTCCTCCATCTCAGGAGCGGCCTGCGTGTGCGTGTGTGTGTGTGGGGGGGGGGGGGGGAGGGGGACGTGGTTTGGGGAGGACAGGCGGGGCCGAGGTGACGGCGGCGGCCGGCTTTCCCGGGCACGCGGCCCCCTGACCCTGCGGTAGATGGCCCCACGGCCCCCGTTCACGTCCCCTGTTGTCTCCGGGCGGGGATTGCGACGGTGGAATAAGCCGCCGGGCCGCCTGTGCGAGCGGGTGACGCGCGCCGTTTCAACTTCATCCGGAGCCGGACTTGCGTGAGACACAGCCGCCCGCGGGAGCCGGCCATAAAGCAGGGATGTACGCGCGTGTGTCACCGCGAGGGCCTCCCTAAATTACCGGGAGGCGCCCTCCATCCCCCCCGTAATAGATTCCGGTCACGAGTGAGGTGCTCGCCGCCGCCGATCCGGCGCTCCCGGGCGACATCACTCACGGCAATGAACTGCGGGTGCCCTGACAGCTGGAAAAACGCCCCCACTTTTCACGCGGTACAAATGGCGCTCGGACACAGTAACTCAGCGCCGGACACTTCATTTCGCGTCGGGAGCGCGTGGCCCACAGCCACCAGCCGTCACTCCATCTCCTTTATTTGTGGGCCGCGGTCCCGCGCTCTTCAGGAATCAAATAAATACCCGGTGTAATGGTTAGCAACTGCCAGTCCCACGGAAAAATACGGCGGAATTCGCCCATACGTCTTCTCCCCGCGCACACACACATTCGCGCCCCGAGACACGGGAGCCGGCTCCCGCCCCGGGCCGGGGGCCGTGTTTTAATGGAGAGGGAGGCTCGCTTTAGTGATCCGAGGTTAAACCCGAACTCCTTTTTCCTTCCCTCTCGCCCATAGATCTCGCCCCGGCCAACAGGAGGAGGTCGACGATCGATGGGTGTAAGTGGAGGCCCGTTGCCCTGAGTCTGTTCGCGGCCGGCCGGCAGGGACCGGGAGGGGTGCCTCCAAAGCCCCGTGCGGCCGACAGGCTGCTGGGAGCCGGTGGGCCCCCGGGGGGGTGTCCCGTGTGGTAGTGGCCGGGGGCTTCCGGGGCGTCCAGAGCTCAGGAGTCCCGGTAGGCACCCACATTTTCGTCGATGCGGCGGCTGCTGTGATAAAAAATCTCTCCCGGCCCTGGCTGCTGTGGCTCGGTGGATAGAGCTTCGGCCTGCGGACTGAAGGGTCCCGGGTTCGATTCCACAGGCCCGGGTTGTGGGCTTGATCCCCGGTGGGAGGCGTGTACAGGAGGCAGCTGATGGATGTTTCTCTCCCATCGATGTTTCTGACTCTCTATCCCTCTCCCTTCCTCTCTGTGAAAAATCAATAAAATATATATTTTTTTAAAAAGAGGGAGGGTAGGACGCCAGATTTGAAAAACAAGCAAACAAAAAGCCCTCAACGAACAAAATAAGATACAGAAAAGCAAAAACAAAAGCAATCGAACCCCCCCCCCCCCATCACCAGAGTAGGGCGTGCAGGAGGCAGCCGATGAGTGATTCTCTCTCATCATGGATGTTTCAGTCTCTCCCTCTCTCTCTGAAATCATTAAAGAAATATTATTTTTAAAGGAATGCACAGCCCTAACTGGATAGAGCATCTGCCTGCAGACTGAAAGGTCCTGGGTTCGATTCCGGTCAAGGGCATGGACCTTGGTTGCGGGCACATCCCCAGTGAGGGGTGTGCAGGAGGCGGCTTCAGATAAGCAGAAACTGCGGGTTCAGGCCCGGCTGGTTGCTCAGTGGTGAGCATCGCCCTAGGAACCAGGAGGTCAGGGTTCGATTCCGGTCGGGGCACAGGCCCGGGTTCAGGCTCGATCTCCAGTAGGGGGCGTGCAGGAGGCGGCCGATCAATGTTTCTATCTCCTCACTGATGTCTCTCTCTCTCTCTCTCTCTCTCTCGCTCTCTCTCTCCCCCTCTCCCTCTCCCTCTCCCTCTCTCTGAAAATCACAGGTTCAGTACAAGCAGGTCTCATGCGATATCTGGGACACACTGACACCTAACGCTCACTCACGGCTCACCCGCGTTCGCGCCTGACTGACACCCTGCCTATGTCCGTGGGGACAGGGCTGTGAACCCCAGTAGGGCTGATGAGCCTGGACCCCGGTGCCCAGGGAGCTGCCTCCCCTTCCCGCCCTGCTGGATGGAGGTCACACCCCTTCCCCCCGCAGACCCCGCCCCCCGGCAACAACAGCGCAGCGGCTGCCAACCAGCACAGCCGGCCGGCCGGCCGCAGGCCTGGGCTCAGGAGCCGGCTGCCCGGAGCCGCCGCGGACAGATGGGCCGGGTGTCCTGGGGCCCCGTGATGGGCACGGGGAGAATTCGTCTCTCAGCCTCGTCTGCTTCCCGTCCCCTGGGCACTGCCACCCACCCAGCCTGGCCGTGGCCGTGGCAAGCCCCTCTGTCTGCTGCTGACAGGAGGGAGCAGGGGCTGGGCAGGTGCGGTGGCCCTGACGTGGCGGGAGCGGGCGGGAGCGGGCGGGGGCCCTCCCTTGGGGACAGGCCAGGACAGGCTGGAAGGGTTCCCAGGTGGGCATCCCGGGAGCGGGACCCAGAGGACCCCCGACCTGCTGGATGGCCCGAGGGGGTGGAGCACCCCGACACAGTGCCCCCCCCCGGGCGGGGAGAGGCCAGGCCCCTCGCCCCCGGGGGCCCCCTTCACCCAGGCCCTCCCTGACGCCGGCTCTCCCCGTGCCGAGGCCCAGCGCTGAGCCGTCCGGGCATCACCCTTCATGGGCGCCAAGGTGAAGGAAGAGGCGAGACAGACGTATGCTAATCCGACCAGCGGACCGGGAAACGGCCGGTCGTTTGCGCTCTTCATCGCGTCCCCGTGCGGCTCCCGGGGGGTGGGGGTGGTGGGTGTCGGACAATTTCCGGAGCCGCGGGCCGTGATGGGTGTGCGGTCCCCGCGGGAGCCCCCCCAACCCCCTCCCGCCTCCAGTGTCCTACAGCCCAGCACCACTGCGTGCCCTTGGCAACGGCCCAGCCCCCCTCTGCCTCTGTGTCCCCGGGCCCCTCTCAGGGCTGTGCCAGGACCGGTGGGGGGGGGGGGGGGGGATGGGAGGCCAGGGCCAAGGGGGGCAAATAGACAGGACCAGGGAGCAGGCCAGGGCCATGGGGGAGGCAAGCAGGACGGGGGTGGGGTGGGGTGGAGAGGGCAGGCCAGAAGTGGGGAGAGATTGTCAGGCAGGCCAGTACCTGGGGGGGGGGGGGGTTAGGCAGGCCAGAGCCATGGGGGGCAGACAGGTAGGACCAGGGACAGGCCAGGATGGGAGTGGGGGTTGTGGGGGGGATGGTCAGGCAGGCCAGGATGGGGTGGGGGGACAGGCCAGGACCTGGGGGGCAGGGGTGGACAGGCAGGCAGGACCAGGAAGCAGGCCAGGATGGGGGGACTGGGCTGCTCCGACAGCATCATTTTGGACTCCCCTCCGACCCCCAGCCCCACGTGGCCCCTCTCCACGGCAGCCTGGTTCTGTCGGGGGCTCAGTTCTCAGATTTGGTGACTGAGGCCACACCGGCTGCTCCTTGGCAGCTCTCAGCCCCTCCCTCCCAGCCCGGCAGCCCCAGACTTCGGACCCGCGTCCAGGCCTCCTGGCCCCTTCCCCTGACCCCAGCCACAGAGCTCACGGCCCTTTGCTGTGGGGAGGCCCTCCTGCACAGCTCCCTCCCCGCGGACCACGGGGGGCGTCTGAGCCCCGATACACGTCTGAGCCCTGATACGCGTGTGCTCGGCGGACTGAGCACTGCCCGTGCACGGAAGGGTTGCCGCAGCTCCTCGAGGTTTCACGTTCACATCCGTCTTCCTCACTCCCTTCCTCTAAAAATCCATTACAATCTTAAGCCCTGGACAGTGTTGCCCAGTGGGTAGAGTGTCGGCCTGCAGACTGAAGGGTCCCAGGTTCGATTCCGGTCAAGGGCACAGGCCTGGGTTGTGGGCTCCCTCCCCAGGAGGGGGGTGCAGGAGGCAGCAGATCCATGATTCTCATCACATCAGCGGTGACGTGGGGGGAGATTTGGGGGTGACGGTTGGACTGCGGAGCCCCTGCCCGGGCCTCGCCCTGGAAACGGACTTGGTGTTTCCCTCCGGGCTTCACGGACGCTGAAGTGGGGTGGGGGGTGCAGAACGGGTATGAGCGGCTCTCCCCGCCTCCCTCCCCACAAAGGCACTCCCCTGTTCCAGTGATAGGTGAAGAAGTAACCTCCACACTTAGCAGCAAAGTGCGGGCC
Source organism: Antrozous pallidus (assembly GCA_027563665.1). Classification (NCBI taxonomy): domain Eukaryota; kingdom Metazoa; phylum Chordata; class Mammalia; order Chiroptera; family Vespertilionidae; genus Antrozous; species Antrozous pallidus. Next base: position 126,108,339 of record CM050510.1, read on the forward strand.
ACACGAGGGGGGGCGGGGGGCCGGGGGGGAGCGTCTCCTAAACCCGCCCGTGGGCTCCAGTGATTAGAGTCGTTTGGGAAGTTCTGGCGAAAGTCAGGAATCGGCCTGTGTGCTCGGAGAGGGGACCGCAGGGAGCTGGAGCCACAGCCTCTCCAGGGTCCCCCCCCCCCCCAAATTCAGAGCCTCCTCAAAGCTCCTCCACCCAGACACAAAGAAAGGAACGCTCCCTGAGGCCCTGGGAAACCACTTTTGGGGGGCTCATGAGTACTCCTCATCTGCTCATTTGCCTATGAAAGGGAAGCTCCTAAAAGCCCTTATTTCCTGGAGAGTTCAAATTGGGCCACTGTTGCCCAGGGAGAGTCCCCGCACCTGGGCTGCAGGGAAGGCGCATCTAAGACCATGGCTTCCTCACAGGAAACGTGGGGGGCCGGGCTCTGTGTCCAGTCCGAGCTGCTCTGTGTCCAGTCCGAGCTGCTCTGTGTCCAGTCCGAGCTGCTCTGTGTCCAGTCCGAGCTGCTCTGTGTGTCCAGTCCGAGCTGCTCTGTGTGTCCAGTCCGAGCTGATCTGTGTCCAGTCCGATATGCTCTGTGTGTCCAGTCCGAGCTGATCTGTGTCCAGTCCGATATGCTCTGTGTGTCCAGTCCGAGCTGCTCTGTGTGTCCAGTCCGAGCTGATCTGTGTCCAGTCCGATATGCTCTGTGTGTCCAGTCCGAGCTGCTCTGTGTGTCCAGTCCGAGCTGCTCTGTGTGTCCAGTCCGAGCTGCTCTGTGTGTCCAGTCCGATCTGCTCTGTGTCCAGTCCGAGCTGCTCTGTGTGTCCAGTCCGAGCTGATCTGTGTCCAGTCCAAGCTGCTCTGTGTGTCCAGTCCGAGCTGCTCTGTGTGTCCAGTCCGAGCTGCTCTGTGTGTCCAGTCCGAGCTGCTCTGTGTGTCCAGTCCGATCTGCTCTGTGTCCAGTCCGAGCTGCTCTGTGTGTCCAGTCCGAGCTGCTCTGTGTCCAGTCCGATCTGCTCTGTGTCCAGTCCGAGCTGCTCTGTCGGTCCACTCCGAGCTGCTTTGGGGTCTGCCTCGCTCCCCAGCCCTCGCGGGCTCGCCCGTGTCCGGGACACCTGTTCCTCGGTAATTAGAGGCGCAGCCGCCTCTTTAAAGAAACTCCGTTTCCCGTGTGAATGTGATCTCCCTCACGGCTGTCATCAAAGGTAGCCATTACCGGCATTAAGCCGGGCCGGGCCTGGCGCGAGGACGTTAAGTGGGACGTGAATAAAAAGCCCTCCTCCTCCCTCGCTCCCCCCCCCCCCCCGCCCCTGCCCCAATCTCCTTCCCTTTAGAAGTTGAAATCCCGGGAAGCCGGCCTGGCTAACCCACGGCCAGCGGGACGGGTGGGGGGGGTAGGGTGGGAATAAAGTCCTCCTTAACCTTCCGGATAAGGACCCCGATGTCCCGGGGACAGCGCGTCCTGCACATTCAGATAAAGCCTTTCTCCGCCTTCGGTTGCGCTCCACACGCAACGCAGTCTCCGCGTTTGTTCTCCGAAACCCACATCCGGGCGGGCACACGCCGGCCGTTTCGGGGAAATAAGCCCGTTTGCCCGTTTCTAACGGCCCTTTCCCTGCTCACCGGGGCGGCCCGCACGTTTGCCAGCGACGAGCTCACCGAGGCGACCCGGCCAGGCGACAGCCCGGCTTCCGGAACCCCCCGCCCCCCGCCCCCGGGCCGCTGGGAGAAGCGTGCTCTGGAAAAGACTGTGTGTGCGTGTGCGTGTGCCCACGTGTGTGTGCTTGTATGCATCTGTGCCTGTGCCTGTATGTATGTGCACGCCTGTGCACACGTGGCATCTGCCTGTGTGCGTATGCATGCGCGTGCATACGCGCTGTGTGCATGCACGTGTGTGTGCATGTGCTGTGTTAACGGAAGAAAAAAAACCATCGAAACCTGTGAAGAATTTTGTGAGTTTATTGGAGCCCAAAACTGTAGACTTCTGCCGGGAAGCAGAACCTCAATGAACTGAGATAAAGCTCCGGAGGATGGAGGGTTACATCTGTGTTTATACATTGCGAAGGAAAGGGACGTAGGTGGGTTACAGGGAATTCACTGGTGACGGATGAAGGAGGTGGGATAAGGCACGGCGAGGAAACCTCTGGGATAGGGTGAAAGGTGAAATGATGGACATGTGCCCCCCCCCTTTTTTTCCCCCACAGAGATGGATGCAGGCTGCCTTCATGAGCAGTTGACAGTTAACTTGATGACAATAACAAGAGGGAATGTCCCTGTGCCATCGGTTGTGCCCTCGGGGGTCCTGGGTCAAAAAGAAGGTTACAAGTTACCAAACTTTTCTCGCAGATATGTTATCTTAGAGGCAGAAACGCAAACCGCTCAGGAAAGATCTAAACTGATCTTTGTCAGGGAAAATACTGGCCCAGGACATGACTGCGCACCGTAACCTGTTTGTAGTTAAAGATTTAACTTTCAAACCATCCTTTGCGGTTATCTTAGGTCTCCGAGTTTGCAAGACTGCAGAGCAGGGCTCCTTTACGTCCACAGTTGTGTCTGTGTGTGCATGTGTGCGCCTGTGCATATGTGGAGTCTGCCTGTGCGTGTATACATGTGTGATGTGTGCCTGTATGTATGTGCGCATATGTGGAGTCTGCCTGTGTGTGCATTTGCATATGTGATGTGTGCCTGTATGTATGTGTGCACATGTGGAGTCAGCCTGCGTGTGCATGCATACATGTGTGATGTGTGCCTGTATGTATGTGTGCATATGCGGAGTCTGCCTGTGCGCATGCGTGCATACATACATGTGTGATGTGTACCTGTATGCATGTGCGCATATGCGGCGTCTGCCTGTGCGCACACGTGCATACATACATGTGTGATGTGTGCCTGTATGTGTGCATATGTGGAGTCTGCCTGTGTGTGCATTTGCATATGTGATGTGTGCCTGTATGTATGTGTGCATATGTGGAGTCAGCCTGCGTGTGCATGCATACATGTGTGATGTGTGCCTGTATGTATGTGCGCACATGCGGAGTCTGCCTGTGCGCATGCGTGCATACATACATGTGTGATGTGTACCTGTATGCATGTGCGCATATGCGGCGTCTGCCTGTGCGCACACGTGCATACATACATGTGTGATGTGTGCATGTATGCATGTGTGTGCATGTGTACGACCTCCAGGCAGCTGCTCTGTGTCTCCACACACACACACACACACACACACACACACACACCCCGGGACTAGAAGTCCTTCTGGAAAGATGTCCTTGCGATGCCTCCAAGGGCTCGGTGATTTCCATTTTACTCCCCGAGCATGAGCGCCCCACAGCCCGGGCGGGGGGGGGGGGGGGGGGGGAAGCGCCACCTCCTCTCAGCACCCTGCGGCCGATGCGTCTGAGGACACGACAGCGGCCGCAGAAACCATCGGGGAGCCCATTCCCCGTGATTGGACACGCACGGTGGCGGCGAGAGCCATTCTCTCTAAATTGATCGACCCGAATGTCATGCAGGTCACCCCGAGCGGAGCCGCCGGGCCGGGCCCAGCGTCCTCTGCTCCCCGCGCAGACGGCCGCCTGCAGCCCCCACAGGCAGCCACGTGCCCTTGGCGGGCGGCGGGCGCTGCTCTGGGCACGAACGTGGGGCCGGGGTCGCGTTCGGACCTGCTCGGGGCTGCTGGTCCGATCGGAGGAGACGGGAACTCGGACCAGGAGCCCGGCCGGGCCCCGTGTGGCTGCGGCCGGCCTCTCTGCGGGCACAGGCGTCGCCCACCTCGCTCGCACAGCCGGCCTCCGGCGGCCTTAGCGTGGCCGTGTCCACTTAATTTTTTATTTTAAAATATATTGTATGGATTTCTTACAGAGAGGAAGGGAGAGGGATAGAGAGTCAGAAACATCGATGGGAGAGAAACATCGACCAGCTGCCTCCTGCACACCCCCCACCGGGGATGTGCCCGCAGCCAAGGTCCATGCCCCTGACCGGAATCGAACCCGGGACCCTTCAGTCCACAAACCGACGCTCCATCCACTGAGCCACACCGGTTCTGGCTCTTTCCAACAGCTTTCAGCAAAGAGGCCGGAGAGAACATTCAGTGACTTCACAGACGTGTTACCACGTGTCTACCACGACGGGCTTCATACCTAAACCCAAGGCACCGCCTGTAACATGCTGGGCCCAAGGATGCTTCTCTGTCCATTCTTAGAGAGAGGGGGAGAGGGGGAGAGGGGGGGAGAGGGGGAGAGGGGGGAGAGGGGGAGAGGGGGGGAGAGGGGAGAGAGGGGAGAGGGGGAGAGAGGGGAGAGAGGGGAGAGGGGGAGAGGGGGAGAGGGGGAAGGAAGAAAGAGAGGGGGGAGAGGGGGAGAGAGGGGGAGAGGGGGAGACAGGGAGAAACATCGATGGGAGAGAAAGACACCAGCGGGCTGCCTCCTGCACGCCCTCCACCGGGGCCCAGTCCGGGGAGGAGCCTGCCACCGTGGTCCATGCCCTTGACGGGAATCGAACCCAGGACCCTTTAGTCCACAGGCCGAGCCCCACCGGCAAGGCCTGGGCCCCCTGCACTCAGAGAGAAGGCGTGTCCGTCCCGTTCAACCGGCCGTTAACAGCGTGTGGTTGAGGCAGCCCCCGCCAGCCCCCGCCCTCCGCAGCCTGGCTCTCGTTCCGGTGCCTCTCTCCCGTCCTCCCCCATCCCCTCCCCCTCCTCCCTCCCCCATCCTCCCCCATCCCCCTCCCCCATTCTCCCCTCCCCCTCCCCCCGGCCCAGGCAGTGCTGCCCACCACAGGGCCGGTTCGGGGACGACGGAGACCCAGAGGCGGGAGGAGAGGGAGAGGCCCGCGGAGGCCCCTCTCCGGTCCGGATGCCTCCTCCTCCCGGGACGTCGCTGTGAGGTCGGGGGCAACGGGCAGCGGCCGGCAAACTCATCCGTCCGCAGAGCCGAACACCAACAGCACACGGCCGACATGTCTCCGGAGAGCCACGTTTTTTAAACGAACTTCTTCTGACGCCGCTTCTTCAACATAGACTCGCCCGGGCCGTGGTGTTTTGCGGAAGAGCCGCCCTCACAAGGGGCCCAAGAGCCGCCTGTGGCTCGAGAGCCGCAGTTTGCTGACCACTGGCCTAGGATGGGCCTGGGGGGGGGGGGGAGGAGCAGGCAAGGGACAGCGCCTGGGCCCGAGGACCTCGAGCTGCCCTCCGGGGACCGGGTGGAGGTGAGGGGGGGGGCACTGGAGCCCTCTGTGCAGCTCTCCACCTGCAGGTCGGCCGAGTGTGCGAGTCTGTACAGCCTGCCCCCCGACCCGCACCCGCCGATTCTCCAAAACGACGCCTCAGTGTCCCCAGCAACTCCAGCCGCCGCCCATTCCCCTCCCCTTACACCCCCCCCCGCCCCGGCCCCCGTTCCCCGACCGAAGGCAGCGAGCGAGAGGAAGCCATTTGTGAAACGGCTTTTAAGTCGAAGCTCTCGCAGGACGGGTCTGTCCGGCTCCCACATGCCCTCCACCTGCCTCCGCTCCTGGAGGCTGGAGCAGGGGGCGTCTTAGTCTGTTGGGGCGACCTTGGGGGCTGAGAAGCAGGAAAGGTTCGTCACTCACGGTCTGGAGACTGGGAAGTCCAAGGTCAGGGGTCGCCAGGCGCTGTGTCCGGGCCTGCTTCCCCGGGGCCGGCGGCTCTCCGGACTCCGGTGGGCGGCCGAGCGTGCCCCGTTCACACCCACACCCGCCCGGCCGCCCGCACCTCCCTCCCTTCACCTCCGCACGTGAATTCGGGGCGCACTCAGGCTGTAGCAGGTGAGAAAGTTTCTCTCTTCCCCAACGCCCCCCCCCCCCGATTCCACAGCTGTTGGCGGTTCAGGCTCCTCCCTTCCGGCCGCAATCGCAAGCTCCCCTCCTTCCGAGAGAGAAGCAGGGCCTCCTAATGTCAGGAGCCCCCCAGCCACCTGACTCAGCCCCCACCGGCCCCCCGACGTGCGGGGCCTGTGGATGGACCAGCTTGCCCCTCCTCCTTCGGGCTCCCTGGGCTCAGCACCCCATCAGGGCAGCTGTGAAATCTGTGGCTCTGGGGCCACTTCCCATGCGGCGGGCTGTCGGGGGCCAGGGCTGCAGGGCCGAGCCTGGGCCTGGCCTCGCCCCCCTCACCCGTGGGCATCGCCGGTGACAACGAAAAAAAAAACCACACCATTGAAACCTGTAAAGAATTTTGTGAGTTTGTTTTGAGCCAAAACTGTAGACACAGGCGGGGAAGCAGAACTCAGCGAATTGAGTGAGAGCTCCGGAGAATGGAGGGTTACATCTGTGTTTATTACGCATTTGCAGTCAGAGGAAAGGGACGTCGGGGAGTTACAGGAAATTCACTGGTGACGGATGAAGGAGGTGGGATAAGGCACGGCGAGGAAAGCTCTGGGATAGGGTGAAAGGTGAAGTGATGGACATGTGCCACTTTTCCCCCACGGAGATGGATGCAGGCTGCCTTCGTGAGCAGTTGACAGTTAATTTGATGACAATAACAAGAAGGAATAATGTCCCTGTGCCATTGGCTGTGCCCTCGGGGGTCCTGGGTCAAAAAGGAGGTTACAAGTTACCAGACTTCTCCCCCGATATGTTATCTTAGAGGCAGAAACGCAAAAAGAAAGGCAAAGGGGCTCAGGAAAGATCTAAGCGGATCTTGGTCAGGGAAAATACCGGCCTAGGACATGACCGCCCACCGTAACCTGTTTGTAGTTAAATATTTGATCGTAAACCATCTTTTGTGGTTATTTTAGGTCTCTCGGTTTGCAAAGCTGCCACGCAGGCCTCCCCTGAGCTGGTCAGGCCGGCGTGTGGCTCCTTCTGTCCACACGGGGCACTGCCAGGCGCTCATGCCTGAGGTTGTCTCCCGCTGCCCATAGGTTCTCTGAAACCTGCCCCTTCCAACCCCCGGGGGCCCAGCGCCTCCTTCCCTGGCGGGGACAATGCTGCCGCCTTTCCTGGGGCCCAAGCTGGTTTCGGGGCGCAGCCCCCCCCCCCCCCGCCCCGCCGGGCTGAGCTGCCCTCCAGCCTTCTCCCTGGTTTCGGGGCGCAGCCTCCCCCCCCCCCCCCCCCCCTGGGCTGAGCTGCCCTCCAGCCTTCTCCCTGCCAGAACCGGAGCTTCCTATGGCCACTCCGCCACCGCCTCCTCCCGCCTCCCGCGTTCATTGTATTTTCTGCTCTTGAACGCTTTGAATACAATTTATTTCTTAAAACCCCGTGGGTCACAGAGTCCCCTGAGATCTCACAGAAATAGAAAAGACGGAAGGAGAGGTTAGGAAACAGAGAAGCTGGAGAGAACGGGGAACGTCGAGATCGGTGAGAGCGGCAGCCTGCACCCCTGAAAATTTAATTACCGGGAACAATGGGAATCCGTGTGAAAACCGCTCCCAGCACGTCCACACGCCGGGGACGTCCCCGAGAGCTCAGCCTCGTTGTGGGAAAGGTAATTACTGCCCCGGCGGGCTTGGCTCGGCGGAGAGCGCGCCGGCCTGCGGACGGGAGGGTCCCGGGTTCGATTCCGGTCGAGGGCACAGGCCCAGGCTGCAGGCTCCATCCCCGGAGGGGCGTGCAGGGGCCGCCGATCGGTGGTTCTCTCTCATCGTGGACGCCTCTCCCCCTCTCCCTTCCTCTCTGAAGTAACAGTGCATTTTCCAAACGAAATGTAATTTCTTACATTTCCAGGCCGGGCGGCCCGGTGGTGGGCAGCGAGCCTCGGGGGCGGGCTGAGGGCCGAGGGCCCGGGCGCTCCGTCCGTGGGCGGTGACCGGCGACCGGTGACCCCGGGTCTTCGGCAGGAAACCCACACGCGGCGGCGGCGGCGGGAAGCCGGGCAGAGGGAGGCTCCCGTGAGAAGCGAAGGGCAGAGGGCGGCTCGGAGCACGAGGGGCCTGAGCGCTGGAGGAACCCCAGGACGGCCTCGCAGCCAGCCACCGGCCACCGGCCACCGGCACCCCGAGAGCCGCCCTCGCCTGCCGGACAGAGGACGGATGGGCGCCCCCCAGAGCCGCACCTCCCAGACGCCGCCCGCGCCCGGGATGCTCTGGGTTTGGGGTCAGTGGTGAGCCGGGGCTCTGCTCCCCGCAAGCTCGTCCTCCGCAGCCGCTGACGGCAACTGGCCCTGACCCCGTCGTCCGGTGGAGGGGATCTGGGTGGGGGGCCCGGGTAGGGGGTCTGGTGGAGGGGATCTGGGTGGGGGGCCTGGGTAAGAGGTCCGGTGGAGGGGATCTGGGTAGGGGGCCCGGGTAGGGGGTCCGGGTAGGGGGTCCGGTGGAGGGGATCTGGAGGGGGCCCGGGTGGAGGGCCCGGGTAGGGGGCCCGGTGGAGGGGATCTGGGTGGGGGGCCCGGGTAGGGGGTCCGGTGGAGGGACCTCAGGTGAGGGGCCCCAGGCAGAGGGCCATTCAGACGGGAGGATGGGCCGGGAGGCGGCAGACAGGAAGGAGGATGGGCCGGGAGGCGGCAGCTCCGTGGAAACAGGCCGGGGGCGGGGGGTGGGTGGGTGGGGAAGGGCCATTTTCCCACGGCCCAGGCGGTGACCGGCGTGGGTGTCTCAGGCGGGAGGCCACCAGGCTCTGTGGGGCTCGCACCCTTTCGGGGGGCTCCCAGGCCCCAGGCCGGCCTCGCCGTCACCGGGACTTTGGAATTCTGGGTTTCCCGGGGACCAAGCGTCCACCTCGGGCCGAACCGCACAACGCGGGGTTACGGGCCAGGGCCAGGCGCCCCAGACCGGCCGGGGAGAGGGCTGTTCCCGGGCCCCCAGGGCGAGTCCCGTCCCGAGTCAGGCCGGGCCTGGTGCTGCGGGCGCTGCCTCTGTGAGCCTGCTGAGAACGGCGGGACCGGGAAGGAAGGCAGACGGGGCACCCACGTGGGAATTCCAGCCGCCACCCCCCCCAGCACCTCTCCCTCACTGGTTTCCCAGCACAGAGGTGGGGTCCCAGGCAACTGCCACCCCACGCACCCTGTTTTAAACCTGTGTGTGTGTGTCGGGGGGGAGGCCGCTGCCAGCTGGTCCACTCCCCGTCCAGTGCTTCGGCGCGGGAACGAGCCCCCGGGTTGTTCAGGATCCACCCAGGAGCCGCACTTATACGCCCGTCTTACTGCCCCGCACGCGTGCGGCCTGTCGCCTTAAGTCAGACACGCGGCGGCGGCTTGGCCTCACACGCGGACCTTGTTCCTTAACGGCTGGTGTGGGTGCCGGCCTGTCGCCCGCGACTTCGTCTCCATCAGCCCTTTCTCGCTCTTTGGGCTTTTTGTTTATCCTCCCGAGGTATTGTCTCCGTTGACTTAGAGTGTGTGTGTGAGTGTGCGTGTGAGTGAGCGTGTGTGTGTGTGTGAGCATGTGTGTGTGTGAGCATGTGTGTGAGCGTGTGTGTGTGTGTGAGCATGTGTGTGAGTGCGTGTGTGTGCGTGTGTGTGAGCATGTGAGTGTGTGTGGCGTGTGTGTGAGTGTGTGTGTGTGTGTGTGAGTGCGTGTGAGTGTGCGTGTGGGGGGGGCATCGATGTGAGATAGCCATTGGCTGCTCGTCTGGACACACATATTTGTACCTCCAGGGGAGCCAGGTATTTTCACCAACGTTGGCTTCTTTGCAGTGAGTGATACAGCCTCCCTCAGTCACAGGGGGTGACGGCCACCCCCCTCCTTTCAGAGCACCAGACCCCCCACTTCCCATCAGACCCCCTACTTCCCATCAGCCCCCCCCACTTCCCATCAGACTCCCCACTTCCCATCAGGCCCCCCACTTCCCATCAGGCTCCCCACTTCCCATCAGGCCCCCCACTTCCCATCAGACCCCCCACTTCCCATCAGGCCCCCCACTTCCCATCAGGCTCCCCACTTCCCATCAGGCCCCCCACTTCCCATCAGACCCCCCACTTCCCATCAGGCCCCCCACTTCCCATCAGACCCCCCACTTCCCATCAGGCCCCCCCACTTCCCATCAGGTCCCCCACTTTCATTCAGAGGCTAAATGAGGGCTTTCTTCATCTCCCATTTGGAAGTTAAGCAGAGGTGACCGCTTTTGGTCCAAGGACTAAATTTGTTCTTATCTCTCCCTAATGTTTTAAAGGAATCCCCATTTACACATTTCTGAATATTTACCCATGATCTGCATTACATGCTCCGATTCAGTCATCAACTGCACAGCACAGCTTCTGTGCGAATCTCGTCTTCTTCCTGATCCCCGTCCCCGTCTGATCCCCGTCTGATCCCGATCTGATCCCCGTCCCCGTCTGAGCCCCGTCCCCGTCTGATCCCCGTCCCCGTCTGATCCCCGTCCCCGTCTGAGCCCCGTCCCCGTCTGAGCCCCGTCCCCATCTGAGCCCTGTCCCCGTCTGATCCCGATCTGATCCCCGTCCCCGTCTGATCTCCGTCCCCGTCTGATCCCCGTCCCCGTCTGAGCCCCGTCCCCGTCTGATCTCTGTCCCCGTCTGATCCCCGTCCCCGTCTGATCCCCGTCCCCGTCTGATCCCCGTCCCCGTCTGATCCCCATTCCCCGTCTGAGCCCTGTAGGTGCCTCCTGTGAAGGCAGCGCTGCGCCTTCAAACACTCACCGTCGCTCCCAAGGCCCTTCAGGAGCTGTGGCCGCAGCACCCCCACCCCCACCCCCGTCCCTCCTGAGGGCTCGGGACACGCACCCGTCAGGTCCCCCCAGCCACACGTGCCGACCTCGGCCCTGCTGCACCTGTGCCGTCAGCAGCCAACGTGCGTCCGCTCCCCAGGTGAAATCACTTTTGTTGCTTCCTGTCCCTGACATGCTCCAACGGCCCCTCCCACCCCCACCCCCAGATGGGACACGGCTCCTGGGGGGCAGGCACCTCCCTCCCGAGACTGCGGAGCCGCGGTGGAGCCAGGAGCACGGTGCGCCCGAGGACAGCCCCGTCTGAGGAGAAACCTGCTGGTGACGGCGCGGGACGGGCGACAGGTCGGGTGACGACGGGCGACAGGACTGGACCGGACAGGACACCTGATCGCAGCCCAGCGCGGAGCTTCGCCCCGACCAGCGGCGCGGCCCGCGCAGGCGGCCTCGGGACACCGTCGCTTTATTCGCTAAAATACCGTGTTCTCGGCGTGCGTGACGTACAGAGCGGATCCCACCTCCCTCCATTCTCAGTTCTCACAACCGGAACGCTCGGATTCCCCCGGAAAACAGCCGTCCGTTTCTACTCGTTTGGCAGTTTCGGAGGGACTCGGCCCTGGAGACTTCCCGCCCCCCGACACGCCCGCCGCCGCCCGGGGAGGTCTGGGGGGCGGAAACGCGGGTGTCCCCGGCGTCCGGATTCCGAGAACCCCCTGGACCTGCAGCTGGGACGCGGCCTCAGGACGTGGAGAGGCTCCGGGGAGAGATTCTGAGAAGAGAGGGGAGCGTTTCTCCCCAGATTTACATGGTTCCTGTGCCGCGGGCAGAGCGGGGAGACAGCACAGAGAAGTCGCCCGCAACCCACGACCACAGCCGCCGCCGGTGCCGCTCCCCGAAAGGCACAGCGCCCCGCTCACCGCCGGCGGCCGGTCAGTACTGGGCGTCCAGGTGCTTCCCGATGGTGTTCAGCTGGATGTTGGACGTGCCCTCGTAGATGGTGCCTTAAACAGAGGGCGGGAGGAGGAGGCACAGCTCAGACAGACCCTGCACTGCTGCACCCCGCTCGGCGCCCCTCAATCCGCTGCCCCGGGAGCGCCGTGCCCGCGAGCCGACGGCTCCCCGCCCGCGGTGAGACTGCGATCCCAGAGCCCGCATCGCACGCGGGGTCTGTGTTCCCGAGCCGCAGCGCAGAGGGCCAGGGGCGGCGGCTCCCGCCCTCCGCCCGGGTCGGGCCCCGGACACAGGCTCGCGGGCCAGAAGCCTCTGGAATCACAACGGACACTTCAGAGAGCAGCGCTGACCCAGCCCAGAAACCTAACCTTCTCAGGGAAAGGGAAAGTGGGCGCAGATTTCAAACAATCCTCCCCCGAGGGTGTTTTCTCATTGACCTTTGGGGAGAGGAAGGGGGGGAAGACCACAGATCGGTTGCCCCCCCACGTGCCCCCAGGACCGGCCTGCATTGGGCTGTACCGGCCGGGAGCGGGCCGCAGCCTTCGGGGACGGGGCGAAGCCCCAGAGCGGGCTGCGGGCGCCTCGAGGTCCCAAAGGCAATCTGCCGTGTTTAAAAGACTCTGTGAACCCAGATTCTGAAGGATCGGGGGGGGGGGGGGGGAGGGGCAGCCCAGCGAGAAGAGAGGCACCCCCTCCCCGCCCCCGGCGCAGGCACACAGCACCCGCCCCGCACGCCAGGGAGGCGGACGGGCGAGCGGAGGACGGGCGGACGGGCGGACGGGCGGACGGGCGAGCGGAGGACGGGCGGCCGGGCGGCCGGGCGAGCGGAGGACGGGCGGACGGCGGCCCTTACCAATCTTGGCGTCCCGGAAGTACTTCTCTACCGGGCAGCTCCGGGTGTAGCCCACGCCGCCCATCCAGTCGATGCACCTGCTGGTCGTCAGCCCCGCCACCTGCGAAGACAGCGGGTCCCTGAGACACCCCCACCACCCCACTCCCGTGCCGCCAACCCACTCCCGTGACACCCCACTCCCGTGACACCCCACTCCCATGCCACCCCACTCCCGTGCCACCAACCCACTCCCGTGCCGCCAACCCACTCCCGTGACACCCCACTCCCGTGACACCCCACTCCTGTGCCACCCCACTCCCGTGACACCTCACTCCCGTGCCACCCCACTCCCGTGCCACCCCACTCCCGTGACACCTCACTCCCGTGCCACCCCACTCCCGTGCCGCCAACCCACTCCCGTGACACCCACTCCCGTGACACCTCACTCCCGTGACACCCCACTCCCGTGACACCCCACTCCCGTGACACCTCACTCCCGTACCGCCAACCCACTCCCGTGACACCCCACTCCCGTGACACCCCACTCCCGTGACACCTCACTCCCGTGACACCTCACTCCCGTGACACCCCACTCCCGTGACACCCCACTCCCGTGACACCCCACTCCCCTGACACCCCACTCCCGTGACACCTCACTCCCGTGACACCCCACTCCCGTGACACCTCACTCCCGTACCGCCAACCCACTCCCGTGACACCCACTCCCGTGACACCTCACTCCCGTGCCACCTCACTCCCGTGCCACCCCACTCCCGTGCCGCCAACCCACTCCCGTGACACCCACTCCCGTGACACCTCACTCCCGTACCGCCAACCCACTCCCGTGCCACCCCACTCCCGTGACACCCCACTCCCGTGACACCCCACTCCCGTGACACCTCACTCCCGTACCGCCAACCCACTCCCGTGACACCCCACTCCCGTGACACCCCACTCCCCTGACACCCCACTCCCGTGACACCTCACTCCCGTGACACCCCACTCCCGTGACACCCCACTCCCGTACCGCCAACCCACTCCCGTGCCACCCCACTCCCGTACCGCCAACCCACTCCCGTGCCGCCAACCCACTCCCGTGACACCCCACTCCCGTGACACCTCACTCCTGTGCCACCCCACTCCCGTGCCACCCCACTCCCGTGACACCCCACTCCCGTGACACCCCACTCCCGTGCCACCCCACTCCCGTGACACCCCACTCCCGTGACACCTCACTCCCGTGCTGTGCGGGGAGCGTCAACACAGGGTCTGGGAGTCTGGCGCTCAGGGAGGGGAGACGGGAGCTAGTTGGGGACGAAGGGTTCAAGGACCACGTGAGGCTGCTACGGAAGGACGAACTGCTGAGGCTGGGATAGCAGCCCCGGGACTCGGCCAGGTTCTCAGTCCATGTCTGTGTAACACGGTACATGTCTACACAACACAGAACATGTCTGTGTAACACAGTGCATGTCTACACAACACAGAACATGTCTGTATAACACGGTGCATGTCTACACAACACAGAACATGTCTGTGTGACACGGTACATGTCTACACAACACAGAACATGTCTGTGTGACACGGTACATGTCTACACAACACAGAACATGTCTGTGTGACACGGTACATGTCTACACAACACAGAACATGTCTGTGTGACATGGTACATGTCTACACAACACAGAACATGTCTGTGTAACACGGTACATGTCTACACAACACAGAACATGTCTGCGTGACACAGCACATGTCTACACAACACAGAACATGTCTGTGTGACACGGTACATGTCTACACAACACAGAACATGTCTGTGTGACACGGTACATGTCTACACAACACAGAACATGTCTGTGTGACACGGTACATGTCTACACAACACAGAACATGTCTGTATAACACGGTGCATGTCTACACAACACAGAACATGTCTGTGTGACACGGTACATGTCTACACAACACAGAACATGTCTGTGTGACACGGTACATGTCTACACAACACAGAACATGTCTGTGTGACACGGTACATGTCTACACAACACAGAACATGTCTGTGTGACACGGTGCATGTCTACACAACACAGAACATGTCTGCGTGACATGGTACATGTCTACACAACACAGAACATGTCTGTGTGACACGGTACGTGTCTACACAACACAGAACATGTCTGTGTGACACGGTACATGTCTACACAACACAGAACATGTCTGTATAACACGGTGCATGTCTACACAACACAGAACATGTCTGCGTGACATGGTACATGTCTACACAACACAGAACATGTCTGTGTGACACGGTACGTGTCTACACAACACAGAACATGTCTGTGTGACATGGTACATGTCTACACAACACAGAACATGTCTGTGTGACACGGTACGTGTCTACACAACACAGAACATGTCTGTGTGACACGGTACATGTCTACACAACACAGAACATGTCTGTATAACACGGTGCATGTCTACACAACACAGAACATGTCTGTGTAACACGGTACATGTCTACACAACACAGAACATGTCTGTGTGACACGGTACATGTCTACACAACACAGAACATGTCTGTATAACACGGTGCATGTCTACACAACACAGAACATGTCTGTGTGACGTGGAGCTCGTCTGTGTGACGCAGTACGTGTCTGAGGAACACAGGACACGTCTGTGTGACACGGAGCTCGTCTGTGTGAGCAGAGCGCAAGGCGGGCAGCCGTCCCAGCTGTTTCCGTCTCCCTCGTCCCCACGGCGTCCGCTCGCCCGACCGGGAACCGGGGGCGGATGAGGCCGGCGTGGGGCTCTTCCGGGGCTTCCGGGGCCTCCCGCCCGCCCTGGGCCGTGGCCTCCCCGTGGGGCCCTGGGGCACTCGGGGCCTCACAGAGTTAAAGCCCTTTCCCACGGGGGGGGGGGGGGTCTGCGTTTCCGCCATCCCCTGGGACGGGAGCAGCTGCAGCGGCGCGCTCACCTCGGACGCGTAGAGCTTGGCCATGGCCGCCTCCTTGACGAAGGGCCGCCCGGCCTCCACCAGCCGCGCTGCGTTGTAGGTCAGCAGCCGCGCCGCCTCCAGCTGGGTGGCCACCTGGGCCACCTGGTGCCGCAGCCCCTGGACGGGAGGCCGAGTCAGGGGGGCCGGGGCCGCCGAGGGGCGGGCTCAGGCCCCCCTCCGGGACCCCGCACGCGTCTGTAGACACACTCAGGGCCTGCACCTGCAGGCACGTGCTGTTGAATGAGTTTTCCACGTTCGTTAATCCTGTATCGCTGTTGAGGTGGAAAAAATTAATGATCTCCAAGTTAACTTTAAAAATCGACTTCTATTTAATAATTATTTTCAACCCTTGTTACGTTCAAGCGGAGGTTGAAGTTCCAAAACAGCAGGCCTTGGAACGTATGCTCTCATTTGCGTGAATCAAAAACACGTCCTTCTGCAGCTGGTCCCCCCCCCCCAGGGGCCTGCGGTCTGGAGAGAGCGACACCATCGCAGGCGGAGCCAAGCCGACTGCTCTGATGGGAGTCAAGCTTGTATTTTTTTATTTTTAAAAATGTATTTCTTTGTTGGTTTCAGAGAGGAAGGGAGGAGAGAGAGAGAGAGAGAGAGAAACAATGATGATGAGAGACAATCATCGATAGGTGCCACCTGCACGCCTCCCACTGGGGATCGTGACCACAGCCCAGACGCGTGCCCTTGGCCAGAATCGATCCTGGGACCCTCTGGTCCACAGGCTGACGCTCAACCCACTGGGCCACACCGGCCAGGGCGGGAATCAAGCTTTTACAAAACGACCAGCTGGAAGCCAGGCGTCACACCGACAGCGCTCACAGCGCTGCTTCTCGTGACCACGCTTCCACGTTTTCTAAGAAGCGTGTTCAGAAACGTCACCTGGTCCTTCCTCCCCACCCCCAGCCCCGCGTCCACAGTCCGCCGCCTCCGGTGTGCCCGGGGACAAGCCTCCCTCAACCTGCCCCACGCCAGGCCCTCTGCTGCGTCTGGTGGCGGCTGGCTCTGAGCAAGTCCTCGAGGACCATTCAGTGACCATGTGACCAGAAGCTGTGACCACAGGCCCTGTCATTCTGATACCACCTGCCTGGCCCTGGGAACTCAGCCTGCATGCAGAGGATGGCGGTGGTCACGTGACTGGGAACTCTGGGAACTCAGCCTGCATGCAGAGGATGGCGGTGGTCATGTGACTTTGGGGACCCAGGCAGGCCTGCTGTGCTCCCGCTTTGCAGACCTTGACCTGACTGTGCACCCCCAGCCCGGGGCCTCTGCACACGTGCAGTGCGTGTGCTTGCGTGATGCCTGGCTACTACGCATCCCGAGAGGCAGCAGGCCGAGCTGGGAGGTGCTAAGCTGCGCGGAGCCCGAGCTTACGGGGATTACGCAGACCGAACTCGCAGTAATCCCTCTGTGTCGCCGGGGTGAGCTGCCTAAGCTCCGTAAGCTGCCCTCCAGCCTCCAACCTGCTGAGACCTGCTGAGGGTGGTCCGGGCCGGGGAGGAAGACGAGGTCGGCCCCAACCAATCCCCTGGCTGCCGGGAGCGCTGAGAGCCAGGCCACGGGGCCAGGCCGGTGCCACCCACACGCGGGACCGGGAGCAGCTCTGGCACTTCCTGTGCTGAGTGCACCCGGAGAGGGGGCTGGACGGACAGAGAGAATCTCCGAGGACCCTGCACAGCTCTGGCCTCTCAGCTGTCAGTCACGGAGCTGTCATTCTCCGCCCACTGGCGCTGTCCACGTCTGGCGGCAGCCGCCCGAGGACAGGGCCTCAGCGAGACCTGACAGACGAGGCCCGGAGCGCAGAGGTGCGGGGACCTGTCTCAGGCCCGACGCCAGCAACACCGAGGACCAGGCCTGACCCAGGGAGTGACCGGACCCGTGTCCTGGAGCTCAGGAAGCTGCGGGGCCGTCTCTAGCCTCTCTCACACATCCCGGTGCCCCCCTCGCCCCCTGGAATCCGAGGGTCCCCACGGCTCTGCACCCCCTCAATAGCGGGAAGGCAGGCGCGTCCAGCACCCGCACAGAAGACACTGCATACCTGAAAGTCAAACAATCTCTTGCCGAACTGCATCCTCTCTTTAACGTACGGAACGGTGTAGTCAAAACAGCCTTGGGCCAGCCCCAGCATCTGGGGAAAGATCAGAATGTCTTATCGTCAGAGCCTGGACCTGGCAGGCCGGGTGGACCCCCCCCCACAACGGGCGGGTGCGGAGCCGGAGCCAGAACTGGGGAGCAGTGGGCACACGCGCTCACCCCCTGGAGGGGCACCCGGGACGGGGCCGGCCCAGCTGCAGCTCTTCCTCGTTAACCGGGCTCCGCCTCTACTGACCGCCCCCCCCTTAGAAGCGGACTAACGGCCGGCCCCCCTGAGCCCACGTTACGTCGTCACTAAACCACGCGTGAGCGTGGCACACGGGCGGGAATCGGTGGGTGGAACTTTCGGGGGAAGTTCCCACCAACGCCGTGTTTTGTCAGAACTCGTCGCCTTTCCCTCCAGCCCAGTGGCCCTCAGTCCTCCTGACGCCGGGACCCTGTAATGCAGTTGCCCGTGTTGTGGTGGCCCCATCACAAAGTTATCTCTGTTGCTGCTCCTAACCGTCATTCTGCCAGTTATGAACCGTAGCGTAAGTGTGTTTTCCGACGGCCTCAGGCGGCCCCGCCCGCGGGTCTCAGCCTGTGGGTCGCGACCGTCAGACCCGCTGCTGCAGAGCCTGAGCCGTTGGAAAGCACGTGTCCTATCGTTACCTGTCGGTGAGAGACTTTCACTACAGGGTCCAAACCCGCTTCTGAACGGGCGCTCTCTCCCAGGGCGGCTCCCCGCTCTGGAAGCTGCCTTAAAGGAGAGCACAGAGTCTACACAGTCCGGGAGCCATCGGGGCAGGCGTCGGGAGCGGCCACCTGAGCCACCGCTGGGTTCTCAGGCCCGCTCCCTCCCGGAACCCGGAGCCGGAGCCCAGAGCCCTGCGGGACTGTAGCGGGCTGGAGGGGCGCCCCGTGTCCGCACGCCCCCTGCCTGCGGAGGGCACAGCGCCACCCACCTGCGCGGCGATGCCTATCCTCCCCTCGTTGAGGCTCCCGATGGCGTACTTGTAGCCGTGGCCGACCTGGCCCAGGACATTGGCTTCTGGAACCTGGGGAGAAAGCGGTTATTTCTCAGTTTAATTCCACATCGTTCATTCTGATTACATATCTGCATGGGTGTGTGTGTATATTTTTTTAATGTTGCCCTAGCTGTTTTGGGTCAGTGGATAGAGCGTCGGCCTGCAAACTGAGGGGTCTCGGGTTTGATTCCGGTCAAGGGCATGTACCTTGGTTGCAGGCACATCCCCAGTGGGGGGCGTGCAGGAGGCAGCTGATCAGTGTTCCTAATTCTCTATCCCTCCCCCTTCCTCTTTGTAAAATATCGATAAAGTATATTGTTTAAGAAAGAAAACAAAGTGTCACAATACAAAATGCACCTGGAGAAAAGCCAGGCCAGAGGCACGCACGCACGCACGTGCCCAAATAGCGGGGTCACGGCTGGCGCCGGTCCCACAGGTGGGAGGGGCACGTGGGTGTGGGGCGCGTGGGTGTGGGGCGCGTGGGTGTGGGGCGCGTGGGTGTGGGGCGCGTGGGTGTGGGGCGCGTGAGTGTGGGGCGCGTGAGTGCAGCACGTGGGTGTGGGGCGCGTGGGTGTGGGGCGCGTGAGTGTGGGGCGCGTGAGTGCAGCACGTGGGTGTGGGGCGCGTGGGTGTGGGGCGCGTGGGTGTGGGGCGCGTGAGTGCAGCACGTGGGTGTGGGGCGCGTGGGTGTGGGGCGCGTGGGTGTGGGGCGCGTGAGTGTGGGGCGCGTGAGTGCAGCACGTGGGTGTGGGGCGCGTGGGTGTGGGGCACGTGGGTGTGGGGCGCGTGGGTGTGGGGCGCGTGGGTGTGGGGCGCGTGGGTGTGGGGCGCGTGGGTGTGGGGCGCGTGAGTGCAGCACGTGGGTGTGGGGCGCGTGGGTGTGGGGCACGTGGGTGTGGGGCGCGTGGGTGTGGGGCGCGTGGGTGTGGGGCGCGTGGGTGTGGGGCGCGTGGGTGTGGGGCGCGTGGGTGTGGGGCGCGTGAGTGCAGCACGTGGGTGTGGGGCGCGTGGGTGTGGGGCACGTGGGTGTGGGGCGCGTGGGTGTGGGGCGCGTGGGTGTGGGGCGCGTGGGTGTGGGGCGCGTGAGTGTGGGGCGCGTGAGTGCAGCACGTGGGTGTGGGGCGCGTGGGTGTGGGGCGCGTGAGTGTGGGGCGCGTGAGTGCAGCACGTGGGTGTGGGGCGCGTGGGTGTGGGGCGCGTGAGTGCAGCACGTGGGTGTGGGGCGCGTGGGTGTGGGGCGCGTGGGTGTGGGGCGCGTGAGTGTGGGGCGCGTGAGTGCAGCACGTGGGTGTGGGGCGCGTGGGTGTGGGGCACGTGGGTGTGGGGCGCGTGGGTGTGGGGCGCGTGGGTGTGGGGCGCGTGGGTGTGGGGCACGTGGGTGTGGGGCGCGTGGGTGTGGGGCGCGTGGGTGTGGGGCGCGTGAGTGTGGGGCGCGTGAGTGCAGCACGTGGGTGTGGGGCGCGTGGGTGTGGGGCACGTGGGTGTGGGGCGCGTGGGTGTGGGGCGCGTGGGTGTGGGGCGCGTGAGTGCAGCACGTGGGTGTGGGGCGCGTGGGTGTGGGGCGCGTGGGTGTGGGGCGCGTGGGTGTGGGGCGCGTGAGTGCAGCACGTGGGTGTGGGGCGCGTGGGTGTGGGGCACGTGGGTGTGGGGCGCGTGGGTGTGGGGCACGTGGGTGTGGGGCGCGTGGGTGTGGGGCGCGTGGGTGTGGGGCGCGTGGGTGTGGGGCGCGTGAGTGCAGCACGTGGGTGTGGGGCGCGTGGGTGTGGGGCACGTGGGTGTGGGGCGCGTGGGTGTGGGGCGCGTGGGTGTGGGGCGCGTGGGTGTGGGGCGCGTGAGTGCAGCACGTGAGTGTGGGGCGCGTGGGTGGGGCGCGTGAGTGTGGGGCGCGTGGGCCAGCACACAAAACTAAAAATGTTTTTGTTGATCTCAGACAGGGAGGGAGAGAGGGAGGAAGAGAAACATTAATGATGAGAATCACTGACTGGCTGCTTCCTGACGCCCCCTCCTGGGCCTGGGCCCCGACCGGAAATGGAGCCGTGACTCCCGTTCGAGGTCACGCTCAGCCACGGAGCCTGCCGGCCCAGCTGCTTTTTCTTCTCAACGCACACCGACTGCACGCGTGTGCGTGACTCCGCGCAGGGCTCGCCCCGCTGTGTGTGCGTGACCGGCTCCCCGCATGGCTCTGGGAGGGGCGGCCCCTGCGGGTGGCCCCAGAGGAGGGGGTCGTACACGGCCCCCCACGGCACGAAGGAGCGAGGCGCCTCCTCCTGTCGCAGGGCCGTGAGCGACACGGGGAGTCACGGGGAACACGGACTCCCTGCGGGCGCTCGGCGGGGCCCCCGAGAGCGCATGTGAGCACGTGCAGGGGCGCCCGGAGAGGAGAGGAGACGTGGTCACCCATCAGTTCCAAAAGTGACACAGAAACAGCCCCAGAGGCAGAGCTTCAGGGTCCGGACAGCGGGAGACGATGGAGAAAGAGGAGGGAGAGCAGGAAGGAGGCGGCTGGGAGGCCCGACAGCTGCAGGCCAGTCACCAGTCCACGCTCAGCCGCGAGCCAGGCGGTCCCGGGGAGAGTGGCATCAAAACCACCCGCCGCGCCCACGGCCTCTCTCTTTCTCTCTCTTTCTCCCCCCCCTCTTTCTCCCTCTCTCTCTCTCTCTCTCTCTCTCTCAAGTCCACCCCCAGCCTCTCTCTCTCTCTCTCTCTCTCTCTAAAGTCCACCACCCCTCCCCCCCTCCTCTCTCTCTCTCTAAGTCTGACCCTCATTTTTAAGACTCAGAACTGAGGGGCGCTGCCCGGTGCTCTCCCTCTCCCTGAGCAACACCCCCACCTGGTGGCCTCCGCCGACCGCCACAGGCTCTGCCCGAGCTGCCAGGAGCCAGCTCCCCGGCCTGACCCCCGGGAGATCGCCCCGAGCACGGCCCAGTCCCTGCACCCCTGTCCCGAGCGGGAGGGGGAAGGGGAGAAGGGGGGGGCGCCTCCCCGCCCCGCGGTCCACGCCGCAGCTCGCACCCACCTTGACGTCCTCCAGGGTGAGTGGGCAGGTGGACGAGGCCCTGATGCCCAGCTTGTTCTCCGGCTTCCCCACCTGGAAGCCCTCCGTGTCCCGGTCCACCAGGAAGCAGGTGATGCCTCGGTAGCCCTGGGGGAGGCGGGGGTGACCGCTGGCTGGAAGGTCCCTCTCCCCAGGCCGGGGTGACGGGGCCTTCGGGGAGAGGTGCTGGGTCGGGGCCCGCACCGTGGGCAGATGAGGCGGGAGCTGGGGCCGGCCTGGCTCACCGCCTCCTCCCCCTCAGACCCCGGGGGTGTTTCCCTGATCCAGTTACAGTCACGTGATCACGGGGACCCCAAGCTCCATCTCCAATTCCGTTAAAAACCTCAACGTCTTAACGTTTCCTCCCATCAAACGTCACATTGGAGGAAAGACAAAAGCTAAACTGTTTTTGTTTTGTGTTTGTCTGTTTTCCGATCGAATAAAATAATCTTAAAACTGAATGAACGGGACAGGCACTGGGCTTTCTCACCGTTAAAGGGAGTGAGAAACGAGACGACGTGGAGGGGCAGCCCCGGCACGCGCCCCAGCACGCACCCCGTCAGCACCAGGCGGCCCTCAGGGAGGCGGCACGCCCCTGCCAGTGCGGGGAGGGCGGGTCCGGGACAGGCGGAGGGGGGACTGGGGGTCGGGGACGGGCGGAGGGGGTACTGGGGGTCCGGGACGGGCGGAGGGGGGACTGGGGGTCGGGGACAGGCGGAGGGGGTACTGGGGGACCGGGACGGGCGGAGGGGGGACTGGGGGTCCGGGACGGGCGAGGGGGGACTGGGGGTCGGGGACGGGCGGAGGGGGTACTGGGGGACCGGGACGGGCGGAGGGGGGACTGGGGGTCCGGGACGGGCGAGGGGGGACTGGGGGTCGGGGACGGGCGGAGGGGGTACTGGGGGTCCGGGACGGGCGGAGGGGGGACTGGGGGTCGGGGACGGGCGGAGGGGGGACTGGGGGTCCGGGACGGGCGGAGGGGGGCCTGGGGGTCCGGGACGGGCGGAGGGGGGACTGGGGGTCCGGGACGGGCGGAGAGGGGACTGGGG
This sequence comes from Antrozous pallidus, assembly GCA_027563665.1. Lineage (NCBI taxonomy): Eukaryota > Metazoa > Chordata > Mammalia > Chiroptera > Vespertilionidae > Antrozous > Antrozous pallidus. The sequence continues at coordinate 126,130,874 of CM050510.1, forward strand.
GTCCGGGACGGGCGGAGGGGGGCCTGGGGGTCCGGGACGGGCGGAGGGGGGACTGGGGGTCCGGGACGGGCGGAGGGGGACTGGGGGTCGGGGATGGGCGGAGGGGGTACTGGGGGTCCGGGACGGGCGGAGGGGGGACTGGGGGTCCGGGACGGGCGGAGGGGGGACTGGGGGACCGGGACGGGCGGAGGGGGGCCTGGGGGTCCGGGACGGGCGGAGGGGGTACTGGGGGTCCGGGACGGGCGGAGGGGGGCCTGGGGGACCGGGACGGGCGGAGGGGGGACTGGGGGACCGGGACGGGCGGAGGGGGGACTGGGGGACCGGGACGGGCGGAGGGGGGACTGGGGGACCGGGACGGGCGGAGGGGGGCCTGGGGGACCGGGACGGGCGGAGGGGGGACTGGGGGTCCGGGACGGGCGGAGGGGGGACTGGGGGATCGGGACGGGCGGAGGGGGGACTGGGGGACCGGGACGGGCGGAGGGGGGACTGGGGGACCGGGACGGGCGGAGGGGGGACTGGGGGACCGGGACGGGCGGAGGGGGGCCTGGGGGACCGGGACGGGCGGAGGGGGGACTGGGGGACCGGGACGGGCGGAGGGGGGGCTGGGGGACCGGGACGGGCGGAGGGGGGTCCGGGACGGGCGGAGGGGGGCCTGGGGGTCCGGGACGGGCGGAGGGGGGACTGGGGGACCGGGATGGGCGGAGGGGGGTCCGGGACGGGCGGAGGGGGGCCTGGGGGTCCGGGATGGGCGGAGGGGGGCCTGGGGGTCCGGGACGGGCGGAGGGAAAGCAGGAAGACGGTGCAGGGACTGACCGCGCCCGGGTCCGCGTTGGCCATCACCAGGAAGAGCTCCGCCTCTCGCGCGCTGCTGATCCACATCTTGGAGCCGTTGAGCACGTAGTGGCCCCCCTTCTTCTCGGCTCTGGTCTTCAGGGCGAACGAGTCGCTGCCGGCCCCGGCCTCCGAGAGGCAGAAGCTCCCCAGCTGCGGGGACGGGGCGTCGTCACTGCTCTCACTCCGAGGGACACCCCACGGCCACACCAACCACTTGCACGTCCCAGGGTCCCCCCTCCCTCCCCACCCCCCCAAGTCTAAGGCAGCCCGGGGCCCAGCACACACGTCCAAGGCTAAGGGTAAGTGAATCGGCTCGGCTCCAGGAGAAAGACAGCGCGAGGGACGGGGAAACCTCCAGTGAGGGCACCACGAATACCATCAGGTCCAAAAAAGTAACTATTGTCACACGGTTATCCTCTCGGTTTCCAAGTGGCAGCGAGAGGCAGAGTGTGTTTCTAGCAGCGAGAACACACCAGAGCTTTGCGGGTCCCGCTCCCGGGCCTGGAGCAGACACTGCACACAGCCACGGCCCCAGAAACTGGGCACAGAAGCCCCTCCCACGGCCCTCACGGTGGCCATGGCCCTACCTGTGGCCGTGGCCCTCACCGTGGCCGTGGCCCTCACCGTGGCCGTGGCCCCCACCGTGGCCGTGGCCCTCACCTTGGCCGTGGCCAGCTGGGGTAGGCAGACGGCCTTCTGCTCCTCCGTCCCGTGCTTCCGCACCAGCCCGTTCACCACCGTGTTCTGGATGTCGCAGATCAGCGCCACGGACGCGTCCACCTTGGCCAGCTCCTCCACCACCAGCACGAGCGAGAAGAAGGAAGCCCCGGTCCCTCCGTACTTGGTGTCCACGTCCACGGCCATGAACTGCGGGAGAGCAGGCCGCTGAGCAGGCCGCCGTTCTCCAAGAACAAGTCCCGGGTGAGCTGTGAGCACGCACCTTCCGCGTTACGTGTCGCGTGGATGCCCGTTATTTCCACGCGTGTGAAACGGACCACACGCATCTGGAAAGGGCGACACAGCCGCCCGCCACGCTACCTGCTTCCACTGTGGCCTAACGCACGCCCCGGGGAAGAGGCTGCGGAGCCCGGGTGGGGGCGCGGGAGCCTGCCACCAACACCCTGACTGACGGTGGGCGGGCGGGCGGGGGGCTTAGCGCGGCCCCTCCCCTCTGTGTCCCTGTGAGGATGACGCCGAGGGCACCAGCTCGTGGGCACGTCTGCTCTCTCGGCACGGCCTCCCCAGCCAGAGCTGCCCGACCCCTCAACGCCCTCCCCCCCTGCCCCCGGGGCCGCGCAGTGGAGCCACCGCGGCAAACCCAGGCGCCGCGGACACAGCTGGTGGCGCTCCTGGCTCCGCTGGACCGGCCAGGGCCTGCCAGACCCAGCGGCCAGCTTCCCAGGACCTGCAGCCGCTCGGCAGCTCGGCCTGGACCAGGAACCCCGGCTCCCGGGTCGGGGTCCTCGTTCGAGAAAGAGAAGGCGAGTGCACGCAATTCACCCCCCCCCCCCCCCTCAAAGCCGGTGACAGTGCAAGCGAGCGCTCGGCCTTGTTCCCTGACAATCTGCCCGACACTCTGCCCGACACTCTGCCTCCTCGGCTACCGCCCGATGGTGCTGCTGTGTTGTGAGCTGGGGAGCACTCGGTGGGCTGAAGGGACAGCCACAGGGAGATGGGAGGGGTCAGAGGAGTGGAGAGGGGCCCCGGGAGGAAGCGGCGAGGACGAGGGGCCTGACTGAGGCGGGCCGCTCCCCGCAGAGCTCAGACGCTATCGTCACAGCCGGCCGTCGGCCAAAAGCAGCCCAACATTCCACCCGGGCAGTGTTCACCGGGGTGAAACCCAAGACTTGTGCCTACGCACCCCCTGCTGAAACAGGCCTTGTATCACCGACTTCTCCATCTTCGCGTTTTCATCCATGGCGGAGACCAAAGGAGCAACTTGTTCCTGGGCAAACTTTTTAGCTGCAGGAAAGGAAAAATACGCAGGTCTTGTCTCTACCGCTGTGATGGGCATTGCTTTCTTCAAAAAGGATTTTATTTCTTAAAATATATTTTATTGATTTTTCACAGAGAGGAAGGGAGAGGAATAGAGAGAAACATCGATGATAGAGAAACATCCATCAGCTGCCTCCTGCACACCCCCCACTGGGGATGTGCCCGCAACCAAGGCACATGCCCTTGACCGGAATCGAACCCGAGACCTTTCAGTCCACAGGCCGACGCTCTATCCAAAATTAACGTCAAATGATCCATTCGCACACGCAGGGGCACACCCCGCCCGCGTGCCGGACCCCACGCCGAGCCGAGCCGAGCCGGCCGAGGCCCTCACCTGCGCTCTGGATCAGCAGCTCCTCCTCCGACAGCGTCTGCAGGGGGGCGCCGGGCAGCCCGCTGCCGGCCGGGCTGGGCAGCGCCTGCGACTGGGAGGACCGCAGGGCCCGGGGCGGGCCCTTCCAACAAGGCAGGCCGGCTGGGAAGGTTCGTCTCAGCTGTAAAAACAGTCCCCGCTGAGTGGGGAGCACACAGGCACACGTACACCCATGCACACACATCGCACACGTACACCCATGCACACACACCGCACACGTATACCCATGCACACACACCGCACACGTATACCCATGCACACACACCGCACACGTACACCCATGCACACACACCGCACACATGGAGAGGGAATGCACTCCTCGGCCCCGTTTTGTTGTTTGGAAATGGGGAGGCAGGTAGTTTAGGGCAGAGTTTCTGAAGCATTTTTCTCGTTCAGACAGAGCTGGGACATGAACACTCTGGACCAGTGGAGGAGGTACTCAGTGCAGGTGGGGAAGTACTCCCCGGAAGAGATGGGGGGGTGCATGCTGAGTGAGAGTTTATTATTTATTTATTTAATTAATAAATCTTTATTGTTCAGATTATTACAATTGTTCCTTTTCCCCCCCATAGCTCCCTTCCACTCGGTTCCCACTCCACCCTCTGCCCTTACTTCCCCTCCCTCACTGTCCTCATCCACAAGTGTACAATTTTTGTCCAGTCTCTTCCCACATCCCCACACCCCTTTCCCCCCAAGAATTGTCAGTCCACTTTCTTTCTATGTCCCTGATTCTATTGTATTCACCAGTTTATTCTGTCCATCAGGTTTTTAATTCACTTGATTTTTAGATTCACTTGTTGATATGTATTTATTGTTCATAATTTTTATCTTTACCTTTTTCTTCTTCTTAAAGAATATCTTTCAGCGTTTCATATAATACTGGTTTGGTGGTGATGAACTCATTTATCTTTTTCTTATCTGTGAAGCTCTTTATCTGCCCTCCAATTCTGAATGATAGCTTTGCTGTATAGAGTAATCTTGGTTGTAGATTCTTGCTATTCATCACTTTGAATATTTCTTGCCACTCCCGTCCGGCCTGCATCGTTTCTGTTGAGAAATCCGCTGACAATCATATGGGTGCTCCCTTATAGGCAACCAACTGTTTCTCTCTTGCTGCTTTTAATATTCTCTGTCTTTTGCTCTTGGCATTTAATTATGATGTGTCTTGGTGTGGTCCTCTTTGGATTCCTTTTGTTTGGGGTTCTTTGCACTTCCTGGACTTGTAAGTCAATTTCTTTCACCAGGTGGGGGAAGTTTTTGGTCATTATTTCTTCAAATAGGTTTTCAGTATCTTGCTCTCTCTTCTTCTGGCACCCCCATAATTCTGATGTTGGTATGCTTGAAGTTGTCCCAGAGGCTCCTTACACTATCTTCATATTTTTGGATTCTTTTTTCTTTTCCAGTGGGTGTTTTTTGCTTCTTTGTATTTCAAATCTTTGACTTGATTCTTGCGATCCTCTAGTCTGCTATTGGATCTCTGTATATTATTCTTCATTTCAGTCAGTGTATGCTTAATTTCTAGTTGGTCCTTTTTCATATCCTTGAGGGTCTCGTTAAATTTATGGGCCTTTTCTAGAAATTTCTTAAAAAAACCTTATAACCGTGGTTTTGAACTCTATATCCAGTCATTTGCTTTCCTCCATTTCTTTCATTTGTGATCTGTTTCTTTGTCTCCATATTTTGGCTGCTTCCCTAAGTTGATAGAGTAGCTTTGTGTGCTAGGTGTTCTCTAAGGGACAGTGGCTCAGCCTCCCCAGCTACCTGAGGTGGACACTCTTGGTGCACCCTTTGTGAACTGTGTGCACATTTTTATTGTAGTTAAGCCTTGATTGTTGTTGATATCACTGGAGGGAATTGACCTCAATTGGCTGTGAGGATCAGCTGTGTCTACACTGGGAGAACTGTGCTGGAGACACCCTTATGAATCAAGACCTGCAAAAGCCTCTGAGCTAAGCTTGGATGGGGCGGAGTCTCAGGGCAGAGCAGACAGTATTGGTTTCCCATCAGCCCTGCCCCAATAGGCCCCTGTGTCTCAGTGTCCTGTGGTAATTGCTGCAAGCGTCTCTGAGAGGAAGCTGCCCTCAAGTCCCGCCCACTGCCAGACAGTCTAGTTTCTCCCCGAATGAGTCTGGGTCCCCAGAGTCTCACCCGGAACTGGAGTTCAGAGCAGTCGGGAGCTTTTGTCTCCCTCACGCTTGAGAAAGCCAGCGTGTACTCAGTTGCCCACACTTTCCGAGCAAATGCCTCGGTACCTCTGCCTTCCGCAGTTGCTCTGAGTCTCGGTGTGCTTTTCTCTTTCCTGACAGTCCAGTTTCACTCAGTATGAGTCTGGGTCCCCAGAGTCTCGCCTGGAACTGCAGTTCAGCATAGACAGGAGCTTCCGTCTCCCTCCCACTTGAGAAAGCCAGCCACACACTCAGTTTCCAGTCCTCTCCACACACGTCTCAGTACCTCTGCCCCCCCCCCCCGCCCCCTACCCCCCCCCCCCGCAGCTCCTCTGAGTCTCCATGTGCTTTTCTCTTTCCTTCTCGTTGTAGAATTTCCACTCGGCCAGCCTTCCTGTGGTTCTGGATGATGTCTGTTTTGTCTTTTAGTTGCAGTTTTGAAATTGTTGTGCGAGGCAGCATTTTAGGTGTTTGCCTATGCTGCCATCTTAGTTTCTCCAAGAGTTTTTCTGTTTTTGCTTTTTAAAAATATTTTTATTGATGTCAGGAGAAAGGGAGAGGGAGAGAGAAACATTAGAGATGAGAGGGAATCATGGATCGGCGGCCTCCTGCACGCCCCCTACTGGGGATGGAGCTCGCAACCCGGGCCCGTGTCCTGACCGGGAATGGGGAACCCTGACCTCCTGGTTCCAGGTCAACGCTCACCCACGGAGCCTCACCGGCCGGCTCGGCGATGACTTTCGAGAGCCCCTGGCCTGCGTGGTGGCCGCAGCCTCTGCGCTTGGGGCCCGCGTCACATGCTGTCCACGGGCGCCCACCGCCCTCCTCCCGCTCTCTGTGCTGCCGAGTGGAGGGGGCTCCGTGCCTCTCCCGTTCCAGAGCTCCTCCGATTTGTCTCCTGCTCCCCCGCCAGAGCGGTGCTTTAGACACTGGTTCCTGGTGACCAAGCTGGGAGTCGGGGACCCCTGGGCCGGAACCGCAGTCCAGGGTGTGGGATGGGCCAGACTCACACCTCACCTCGCCGCCCTCTCTCAGAAAAGAGCCCGTCACAGCAGGGAGGCGGGACGTGACGCCCCAGAGGGAAGGACAGACACCTGCACATCACACCCGGGGTTCGATCGCCCGGAGACCCTGTTGGGCTCGGGGCTACTTCAAAGTCAAGGCTGACTCACGGCTGCCGGGTCTCCTTTAAGAAGCCCAGGTCATTATATTACAATTTAAAATACTTTTATAACTTTTACCGCCATTTACTTCCTTTGTGATCCTGTATGTTTATGCATTTTAACGCATTTTAAGAAAAGGTCTCTACACTGTCCTGCACTGCCACGTGCCTCCCCCCTCGGCACACAAACGGTTAAGATCCCGCCGGCCGAGGGTTCTGGTCAATCTTTTGCTAAACAAACTCATTAACTCTGGCCAGTGTCAGCCACACTTCCTCGTTGGCGGTCAGCACAGGGAAGCGTGTACAGCAGGAGAGGCCAAGGCAGACACGTGACAAAGGGGTGCTGACCCCCAAGGGAGAGTCACCCATTTTCCCCAGGAGATGGGGCTGCAACACAAGTCTGCTTCCCCCTGCAGACAGGGGTGTGCGCCCCCCGCCCTTCCCCCTGCAGACAGGGGTGTGCTCCCCCTTCCCCCTGAAGTTAGGGGTGTGCTCCCCCTTCCCCCTGCAGACAGGGGTGTGCTCCCCCTTCGCCCTGCAGACAGGGGTGTGCTCCCCCCGCCCTTCCCCCTGCAGACAGGGGTGTGCTCCCCCCCCCAATCCCCCTGCAGTTAGGGGTGTGCTCCCCCCGCCCTTCCCCCTGCAGACAGGGGGGTGCTCCCCCCCAATCCCCCTGCAGACAGGGGTGTGCGCCCCCCGCCCTTCCCCCTGCAGACATGGGTGTGCTCCCCCCCAATCCCCCTGCAGACAGGGGTGTGTGCGTGTGTGCCTGCGTGTGTGGGTGCCTTTGACTCCATCTCAGAGCTCAGCAGGGTTCACTCTAGCCCGTCCCCCGTCCCCGGGAACCGTGACCGTTAGATCCTGGCTCTGCAGGACGGATGCACTACTCACACCTCGCACACGAGGCTGACACAGCCCCTGAGAAGTGGGTCAGTCAGAGAGGGGTGCTCAGGCGCAGCCTGCCCCCGCAGTGCTGGGCAGAAAAAGAACTCTCCTCTGTTACCGAACAGCACCCCAGTCAGTCAGGGGGAGGGGCTCCCCTCCTCGGCTCTTGTCACTCAGGAGAAGGAACTCTGACAAGTGACAAAAGCAGCCGTGAAGCAGAGCGGGCGGAAGCGGAAGCGGAAGCGGAAGCGGAAGCGGAAGCGGAAGCAGAGCGGGCGGAAGCGGAAGCGGAAGCAGAGCGGGCGGAAGCGGAAGCGGGTTCAGGAACACACGTGGCATAAAGCACAGCTGGTCTGAGCTCCTGGGGGGGGGGGAGGTAAGGGGGGGAGGTAAGGGGGACAGAGGGAGGGTCCAGGGCTTATCCCCCCCGCCCCGGGTTTAAAGCTCCTCTGCTGGATGTCGGGGAGCAGACCAGGCTTCAAACCCCTTCGGCGTTGTGGTGGCTTCTCGGCAGGCCCCTGGTCACGTGCACACGTCTGGCCGTCTGGTCTGGCAGGTGCTGAGGCAGCTGACTTCTCTGACTAGGGGGTGAGACCCCTCCCCCGCCGCCTCCTCCTCCGCCCCCTCCCCCTCCGCGCCCGAGCAGCTGTCTCTCCCGTCCAACGCGGCCCAGGGGCCTGCCCTGGGTCGAGGGGCCCAAAGGGCCTAAGTGGTCTGGGCTCCGTTTCCCAGGCCAGGGCGGCGGCGGCGGCGCATTCCCCTCTGCCGTGTCGTGGGGGGTGGGGGTGGGGATAAGGTCTGTGATTCCCCAAACGGTTTGGTCTTGCTTCATTTTTTTTTTTTGTCTCAGACCCCCCCTTGCACTTGCCCAGGGGCTGGCCCAGCTTTTCTCTGGAGTGCCGCACCTCTACCCTTCGCAGTGCCCGGCTGGCCTGAAATCAAGTTGACGAGAGGCAGGTCGGCAGGCGGAAAACAAATGGAAGTGTAATGGCACGTCCCGGCCCCGGACACAGGCAGAGACTCGGGAACAGTCGCTCGCCACCATGAGGGACGCCGGCGCTGAAAGGCCGGAGGGACGGTGTGGGGTGGAGCACGGGTTACGGGGTGACCAAGGACACAGTGCAGACGGTCACCTGCTGGTTCCCATGGGTTTACAGGAGCCCAACAGCCAGGGAGCAAGACCTCAGCAGAGGGAGACAGTGCTCCGGAAAATGCCATCTTACCACCTGTCTGTACCTCAGCATCAAAGCAGAACACAGGAGGGGTACACACGGAACCAGCCGGTGATAGGCTGGGAGCCGGCGGGGAGGGGTGGCGGAAGCAAGGAACCTGGGGGATTGTAGGAAGGTAAACGACAGACACACTCATGGTAGCACGGGCAGGTAGAGAGAGCAAACAGCAATGAACACTGTTAACAAGCCGAAACCGGTGTGGCTCGTGGATAGAGGTCGGCCTGCAGATGGAAGGGTCCCAGGTTCAATTCCGGTCAGGGGCATGTACCTTGGTTGTGGGCACATCCCCAGTAGGGGGTGTGCAGGAGGCAGCTGACCGATGTTTCTCTCTCATCGATATTTCTAACTCTCCCTCTCCCTTCCTCTCTGTAAAAAATCAATAACAACAAAAAAAGAACACCCTAACAATGGCAATGAGGCTCTGGGGGAGACTGTGCCCTGAGGGTCTGGGAAAAGGAAGTCACCCTGACATCCCGCAGGTACCTTATCCCAGATGCCACCACAGGCGGCTCCCCGAGGTGCAGGCTGACCTCTGTCGGAAAGCTGCTGGCCTCGGACCAGTCCCCTCCAGGACCACCTTTCAGTGACCAAGCTTTCACCCCCACCCATCCCGGCTGAAGGCAGCTGGAGATCTGGCGGTTGAAAGGCCGCCGGCAGGCCTCCCGACTCTCAGTGTGTGGCCCTCTCCTCACCTCCGAGTGCGGGCCTCCTCCAGCCTCGAAGGCGGGCCCGGGCCGGGCGGGCGGGCACGGCCGTGCAGGTCCCCACGCAAACCCAAACCGCCTGGACCAAGCTGTCTGCTCGGTTCTCAGAACCTCTCCCAGGTCCGCTGTTTCCTAAAGCCCCTCAGCCTGAAGCCCCCCTGCATGCCACAGAAACACACATTGAAGTGCAAGGGTTGCCCCCCTTCGCCGATCAATGGTTTCTGAAATTTTTTTCTCCCCGCCCGCTTCGGCGCAGCAGATTCACCCCCAGTGACAATCTGTGGCATTAGCATGGCTCTCCGTTTATTCCCACCAGAGAGATGCCTTCCTCAGCTCATTAGCACCCACAGAAACCCTGCTGGCCTCTCCTCTGTCTGAATCAGAGCTTCCTGCAAAACCATCCTTTCCAGCTCAGATGCTGGCTGCTTCTCCCTTTAGCCTTTTATTGTTAAGCGAACAAAACGAGGGGAAAAAACCAAAAGCCCCGTGAACAGCTTTTGGCCCGCGCTGTTCCACACCTGCGCACGCTATGTGTACGGCACCGCCGGAGAGCAGAACTCCCTGTGAAGGGACAACACGCTAATCACATCTCCCAGAGAGTCTTTGGCAGCAGTGAAACCTGACAGCCCTTGGTAAATGTTTCAGGTGACTGTTTTCTGGCAAGGAGAACATTCCGAGATGTTCCAAATCAGATTACGGCGGCCTTGCTGACTCAGGGGTGGAGCGTCCACCTACGAACCAGGTGGTCAGGGTTCGATTCCCGTTCAGGGCACAGGCCTGGATTGCGTGTGCGGCCCCATCCCCGGTGTGGGGTGTGCAGGAGGCAGCCGATCCGTGATTCTCTCTCATCAATGATGCTTCTCTCTCTCTCTCTCTCTCTCTCTCTCTCTCTCTCTCTCTCTCTCTCTCGTCTCTCTTCCTCTCAGAAATCAGTAACAACATATTTAAAACAAATAAATAAAGGGACACTCAGGGTTCAGTGTGGAAGGTGAAATCCTCGTTTTCCAGGGCAAAGCCCCCGAGAGAAGGGGAAGGAGTCTGAAGGCAGCGGGGATCTGGCGGGTGGTCTCCCCGGAACCAGAGGGAAGGCGGGGGGAAGAAGGGAAGGCGGGGGAAGAAGCGCTGATATCTCCCTACATGGCAGCGCCGTCCTGAACGCCGGCGTCTAGGTGAGGAGGAGGCTTCGGCCCAGGGCTGTGGGCGAAGCTGCTGCAGGCACAGGCCAGGCCTACCCACTCACAGAGACGGCACCTGGCACCGACCCGCCGTCCTCTGCACCCTCCCTCCCTCCCTCCGCGCTCCCGCCTGGAGGTTTCTCAGAGCACAGCCACCTCCCGCCTGCTGGCACCCTGGCCTGGACTCCCCGTGCTCTGCGGACTCCCCTGGGCCTCAGCCACTGCTCTGAGCACATCCGCCCCACACTGACTCAGCAACGGCAAGCCTCCTACCGTCCTGTCACGCCTTTCTTAGCGCACAAGCCCGTGTCCCCATCGACGACTGTGATTCCTGAGGCCGAGGACCTCTGTGAACCACAGGCCCGGTGAGCAGACGCCGCCCCGGAGCGGGTGGTGATGGCTGCCGCCCATGCCGTAGCTGGTGTTTCCTCAGTTCTTACGGCGTTGTGCCGGGAGCTGTGCCAAGCCCCGGGCACGTCCTCTCCCTCCACGTGTTGGCAAGAGAACATCCTGAGATGTTCCAGATTAGATCGCAGTGGCCTCTCCCTCAATATGCTGGAAAGGGGAGCAGGGCATGTCCCCAGGGGCTGGCAGGGAGGACTCAAACCCAAGTGGCCTGACTTGCGTCCACTCGGGGACAGTTTGTTTCACCCCCAGCTCTCTCAGCCCAGATGCCAAATACACACGCCAACCAGTGCTGATGGCGTGGTGTGGCGTGGCGGGGCGTGGTGTGGCGTGGCGGGGCGCCCAGCGAGTGTCAGGCCGTGTGTCAGGCCGCTGGAGGGGCTGGCAGTCCTGGACACGGTGAACCGAACAGAAATCGCCTGAAATGTTCTGAACCCTCGGCTGGGAGGTCCGGTCCTGCAGACGGGGCTTTTAAACCAAAGGGACAGGGGAGTTGTGATCGCCCGAACAGGGAGGTCAGAGGTAGCGGCGGCAGCGGCGTGGGCTGGGACCAGCCCGACTGGGTGTGCCCGGGGCTGAGCGCTGCCTCCAGTCCCCACAGAAAAGAAGTCCTGACCTCGGCTCCTGGCCTCAGGGTAGTGTCAAATGCTGTCCTGTCACAGTCAGGCCCTCTCCAGCGATCCGCATCGACCCGGTTAGGGAACGAGAGCAGCCTGGCCTGGCATCTCCACCCGACGCCACTTGCTGTGGCAACAGTTCAACTGGCACAGCTGTGACGGTTCGGCTTCCAGACTCAGGACCTCTGGCTCTCCACAGCCCAGATTCCTCAGCACCCCAGCCCTCCTCCATTAGGGCTCCTCCCTCCGCTCCTGGCCTAAGAGCCACACCCAGCTCCAGAGAGCCCGTCTCTCGCTGCTCCCACAGGATCGGACAGCATCTGTGTGAGGGGAGGCCAGGTGGGTCCAGTTCTAATCTTTCCACTAACAGATCAACTTATTTAATTTTTTAAAATATGCTTTTATTGATTTCAGAGAGGGGAAAGGAGAGGAAGGCAGAGAAACGCCCACGAGAAACACTGATTGGCTGCCGCCTGCACGCCCCTGGCTGGAGATGGAGTCTGCAACCTGGGCATGTGCCCTGACCGGGCATGGAACCAGGGTGAGTCCTCTTGGTGCAGGGACGCACTCAGCCAACCGAGCCACACCCTGGCCCGGCAAGAGAGAAACTTCTCAAGGTAAGTGGCAGGGTCTTTATTATCGTATCCGCCACAGTGCTCACACGAGGCAAGAATAAAGAGAGAATATGTAAGGACATTGACCTCCATTCACATGCAATTCACTTAATCTTCACAACCACCCTGTGGGCACAGGTGCTGTCATTTCCGTCATTTTATGGATAAAGAAGTGAAGACCCAGAGGGGAAGAAACATGTCCAAGATTATACTCCTAGGGAGGGCCAGAGCCTGGGTCAAAACCAAGCACCTGGCCCCCATTCTTTTCTTTTCTTTTTTTTTAAGATTTAAAAAAATATATATCTTATTGATTTTTTACAGAGAGGAAGGGAGACTTAGAAACATCGATGAGAAAGAAACATCCATCAGCTGCCTCCTGCACACCCCCCAACTGGGGATGTGCCCGCAGCCAAGGTACATGCCCTTGACCGGAATCGAACCTGGACCCTTCAGTCCTCGGGCCGACGCTCTATTCACTGGGCAAAACCGGTTTCGGCTTGGCCCCCATTCTTATCCGCTGTGCTGGAGCCAACATCCCAGCAGCCGCAAATGCTTACATAAGGAGGGAGCTTAACGATAAGCTGTCGCCAGACCGACATCCAAACAAAACACGTCCGCGGCCTCTCGGAGGAAAGTTAAGTGCAGACTCCGACCTGAGTGACAGCTGCTCATCTCCTCGTTGAGTGACTTTGAGTGAGTCGCTCAATCGTATTCACTACAGGCTCTGCATCGGGAAAGGTAGGCTGCCGGAAGCCAATCAGTGCTTTAATGACGGAGAGCTGTGGACGGGGAATCCGGAGGGCTGGTAGACCTTCATTGCTCTGAGGGGTTGGAGCTGGTTACTGGGATGTTGGTGGCTGAGGCAGCCCCCACCTGTCAGTCCTAAGAAGATCTACTGATTGGCTTTTACTGGTGTTTCCTGCCTGGGGGAGACGGGTGTATCTTGTGATCTTAATCTTAACAAAAGGGATGGTAAAGCCAGAGCGAGTGGGAGTTCTGCCACGAGAGCTGAACTACTGCCTGCCCCCCATTTCCCAAATTAACATTTTTCTGAGTCTCTCTTTATTCATTAGTATGTGGCATCCTCCAGAAACCCGAACCCTGAACCGGGGACCCTGAATCTCGAGGGACGTGAAAAGGGGGTCCCCCACAGTAGGCTACCTTATCGGACGGCGGTGAGAACCACATGATGGGGCCAGAGCAGCAGGGAGCTGGCTCCCGGAATACTGGCCCTAACGCAAACAGCCCAGCTGTGAATGAAACCCAGGCTAACCCACTCAACGGCCATTATGAAACAGTGTTACACAGACATAATAACCATGCGTTTCTTTGCGACAATTTGCTAACAACGTTTGACTAATTTTCTTAATACCCCTAAGTATCAAATAAATATAATTATTCTTAATGAAACAAGAGTTCTGCCTCCAGGCAGCGGTGGAAGAACTTTACCTGTTGAAGGAGATAAGAGGAGGTACAAAAAGTAAACAGCCGCAGTCAGCAAGGCCCAAGTGCCTGGGGGACACACGGAAGTGACTGCACTCTGTGTGTGTGTGTGTGTGGGGGGGGGGGGATCTGGACAGCTCGCTGGAGGGCTGCGGGCTGCGGGCACTGGGTGCCTGATGTAAGAAGCCAGAGGCCGGGAGGTGGAGGGATCAGCAGGTGTGAGGGCCCAGCGAGCAGAACTGGGTGCAACAGGTGGGTGACCCTGAGGGTGGGATGTCAGCTCCAGGCCGGCCAGCGGGGCGGGACAGGGCTCGGGGTGCGAGGTGAGCCCCTCCAGGAGGATGCTCAGCCCCCGGCCGCGGGAGGAGGACGGGGGCGGGGGGGGGGAACCCGTGGGTCTGACCGACCAGCCCCGAGGTCCCGTCTAATTGTGGAGCCGGACCGCGGCCGGGAGGGGAGGACAGAGGAGCCCCGCTCGCTCGGAAGGAGACGGCTCACGCTGTAACCATCTTCCTTTTTTGGGGTATGGGGGTTGGAAATGAGCTTTGGGGAGAGGGGGCACCGGCGGGAGAGGTGCCATCTCTGCACCGTGTCTCCGCAGGTCCCCGATCGGGGGCCGGGCCCAGCAGCTGCAAGGTCTCCCCGCACCCCGGGCCCTCCGACGCCATGCAGGGAGCCGGCTCCGCCCTAAAAGGCCCGGCCAGGCCCCAGCCCCGTCCCACTCGCGACCACCGCCAGCCCGGCCCGCCGAACGGAAACCCGGATCGCGGCCGGCCGCGGAGAAAGGTCTGGCACTGGCCCGCGGCGGGGCGGGCGCCCCAGTCCCGTTAGAAGATTTTGCCGCGGGGTCCAAGGTCGCCCCGACTCTCAGCCAGCCCCCCGCCCCCGCGGGGCACTCACCAGCGCGCCGCCGCGCAGCAGCCGGACCGCCGCGACCTCCATGTCAGCCGCAGGCCCAGGTGTCTCAGTGCCAGCGAATTCCTGGTAATCCCTGGCCACTGGTCAGACCGCAGGGGAGCCCCGCCCCCACCCCGCCCTCCAAACCACGCCCCCGCCCCGCCCCTCGGTCACGCCCCTGTCCCGCCTCCCTCCGCACCCGCCCACCACGCTCTTGCCAAGCCCCCGGCCCCGCCCCCTATACACACGCCCATCACACGCTCTTGCCACACCTCTCGGTCACGCCCCCTCCGACTACGGAAACCCAAGAGGGACAATTCTCCTTTCCGCCTTGGCGCTACTCCCTGCTCGCGCGAGATTTGACTAAAGCAGTGGGGCGGGAAGGAAGTGGAGACGCACCAAACATGGCGGCGGCCGCGGCAGCAGCGGCGGTGACGGGGACGACGGCTGCGGCGGCGGCAGCGGCGACGTACGAGGCGGCAGGAGTGACTCGGGGCAGCTTCCGGGCGGTAAGGAGTCGGCTGCCGTCCGAGCCGGCGGCCCCACGGCCGAGCAGGGCGCTTGAGGAGAGAGGTGGGACCGGAGAGCTGGGTGGGCGGCGGAGCGGCTGACCCGCCCGGAACTCAGGCCAGCGGGACAGCGGGCGTGGTCGACGGGTCGGTGGGGTCACGACCCGGACCCTTTCAGGCCGTGGTGCGAAGGGCGCGGCGCGGGGGGTCCGGCGGTCCCGAGGGAGCGGCGCCAAGTGGCGGCCGTCGGGCGGGTTTGGGGGCGGCCTCGCTCTGACGGGCGTGCGTCCCGGGAGAGAGGGGGAGCGCCCCGAGGTGGCGGCCGTCGGCGGGGCTCGGAAGCCCGGGTTGGGGAGAGGCTCGGGTTCGGGGGTGCCCCGGGGTGGCGGGGCTCAGAGGCTCAGGGTTGGGGGCGCCCCGAGGTGGCGGCCGTCGGCGGGGCTCAGAGGCCCGGGTTGGGGGGCGACCCGGGGTGGCGGGGCTCAGAGGCTCGGAGTTGGGGGCGCCCCGAGGTGGCGGCCGTCGGGCGGGGCTCAGAGGCCCCGGTTGGGGGAGGCTCCGGTTGGGGGGCGCCCCGAGGTGACGGCCGTCTGGCGGGGCTCGGGTTGGGGGGGCTCCCCGGGGTGGCGGCCGTCGGCGGGGCTCGGAGGTCCGGGTTGGGGGGGCTCCCCGAGGTGGCGGCTGTCGGGCGGCGCTCGAAGGCCAGGGTTGTGGGGAGGCTCGGGTTGGAGGGGCGTCCGGGCGGGAGAGGGGTGGAGGAACGTGCGTGGCCAGCCCCGGGGCGATGCGCGGGCCGGGGGGGACCCTGCAGCCGGCCGGCAGCTGTGCGGCGGTGTCCCGCGGGTCTGAGTCTCCGGAGGAACCGTCAGGAGCACGAGTGGCCGGGCCACGCACCTGCCGGCGCTCGGCTCAGGGCGGTGCTGGGGTCTGAAGTCCCAGCGGCCCGTTTGGTACCCCTCCGGGTGCTGTGCTGGTTCAGGACCCGCCAGCGGTGGCCCCGTGAGAGGGGCGTACGGGCGCCTTACGGGGTGAGGTGGAGGGACTTGGGGCGCAGGAGGAACCGAACGCCAAGCCAACTTTTAAAACGTATGCGTGAACGACTTGTAAAGTCCAGTGTGTGCCATGTCCATCGCGCCTTCGCCCCAGGACAGAAACCTTCCCAGGAATGGGTTACAGCCAACGGAGGGGTTCCCCTGGAAACCCTGCGCGTTTTGGTCGCCACCGCGGGGAGCGAGGGTGACAGGTGGAGTCCAGATGTGCCCTGATGAGTGGAGGTGGGGTTTAAACCCCTGCCCGCTAGCCTGTCTTCTGGTTGTGTGTTGTTTGTGTGCAACCGGAGGTGGCTGGCCCCCTACGCTTGGCCCTCCTAGCAGTGCCCCGTGGACGAGTGACATCAATAGCTTGAATTTAGAGCGAAGTTAGACCAACATTCAACCCACCCGTTGAGAAAAGGACAGTAGTCAGTAGTCGCAGGAGCGTGTTATTCTTGGGGGACTCTGGGAGCTTTTGCTGAAGCCCTGCTCTGTGGTCTCTGATCGTCTGCTGACAGTTCTGTGGGGAGACCGGGCCGGGGTAGTCCGTGGGCTGGCTAAACTGTAGATGCTAGCACCCTTCTGACCCCAGAGGGTTCATTTGTGGTGTGTTTCCCTCTGCAGACCTCCCTGTGGCTTTTCCATCTCAGCTGAAACTCCCCCCATGGCCTGTGGAGCCCGGTGTGTCTCCAGAGTAAACTTCAGTCACTTCGCATTTCGGGCGGCGAGCGAGAAAAAGGAGGAACTGACTTGGGGTGAAAAGGTTAGACTGTGTAACCGCGCTTTTGAATTTCTCCTAATAACTTGTACTTATTTACGTTTCCCGGTTTCCCAGTGCCTCCTAATGTCCCTCTTTGCCTTCAAGGATTTGTTTTTTGACAGTTCTATAATCCGAGGAAATGTGTTCTAATTCTCTGTGAGGGAGCCATGTTATTCCCTGCACAAACCAAACCTAATTAGTCAGGCTTCTCTGCTGATGTCTGTTCTATGGCCCAGTAAGTTTTTCAAGGGCCGTAATTATTTGTATGAAAGTAAGCACATCTATTGAACTGCTGCCACTTTTATGTTATAGGCCTACCTAACCCCCAAATTAAGTTATTGCCTTAGTGCATTGCTAAGTATTCTGTGATTTAGTAACCCTTCTAAGACAAATGTGTCAGTAAAATAGATTCTGTTCCCTAATCACGTGTTCTCAAAATTCTGCTAGAGCTTAGAAAAAAGATGGACGTGGAAGAAAGGTGGGTAGAGTTTCTGTGGTTCTGCTCTTACCTCTATTCCAGGGTTGTGGTTGTCTTGTAATTTGCATCCTGACGCCTCTGTTCAGAGGTGCTGTGTGTGTGTGCTGATCAGACTTCCCATTTGTAATATGAGACTAAAGAAGAAAGATCAGAGAGCATCATACAAATAAGTCCTTGACCAGAAACCAAAGGAAGATCAGAATAGTCACAGTCACCTGCTCAGCGGTCCTTTAGGACAGTAGCGCTCACTCTCGGGTGGGTCTTTCCTTCACCAGCGTGCACAGCCTCTGCTTGGTGAGAACCTTCTTTTCGAGCCTTGAATGGCTTGTTTGGGGGACGCTTGTTGACATAAAAATAATTGAGGTGTAAGCTACTCAGTTTCTATGTAGACATGTACCTACATGCAGTGGAGTACCCGGTTTAATTTTAATCAGAGGAATCGCAGGGAGGGCTCAGAAATGTTACAGTACCCTAAAGAGTCCTATATAATAATCCTCTGTAAGAAAGAGCTAATATGCAAATTGGTTGGGACGCCGTCACAGTAACGACCGGTCCGCAGTCAGCAAGGCCCAAGTGCCTGGGGGACACACGGAAGTGACTGCACTCTGTGTGTGTGTGTGTGTGGGGGGGGATGATCTGGACAGCTCGCCGGAGGGCTGCGGGCTGCGGGCACTGGGTGCCTAATGTAAGAAGCCAGAGGCCGGGAGGTGGAGGGATCAGCAGGTGTGAGGGTCCAGCGAGCAGAACTGGGTGCAACAGGTGGGTGACCCTGGGGGTGGGATGTCAGCTCCAGGCCGGCCGGCGGGGCGGGACAGGGCTCGGGGTGCGAGGTGAGCCCCTCCAGGAGGATGCTCAGCCCCCGGCCGCGGGAGGAGGACGGGGGGGGGGGGGCGGAGGGGGGGAACCTGTGGGTCTGACCGACCAGCCCCGAGGTCCCGTCTAATTGTGGAGCCAGACCGCGGCCGGGAGGGGAGGACAGAGGAGCCCCGCTCGCTCGGAAGGAGACGGCTCACGCTGTAACCATCTTCCTTTTTGGGGTATGGGGGTTGGAAATGAGCTTTGGGGAGAGGGGGCACCGGTGGGAGAGGTGCCATCTCTGTACGGTGTCTCCGCCGTCCATCGAGGACTCGTTCACGTGACCTTCCGGCTCGAGCCTTTGCTGTTGCCCTAGCTGTTCCAGTGTAAGCTGAATAGAAGGTGAAACTCACTGTTGGCGGGAGCCACATCCCAGGTGCTCAGTGGCTCCATGCGGCCGGTGCACCTGCCCGGTGATGCCCATCACCCAGAGCACTGGCAGCCTGAGCACGTGGTTTCTTTCCTGCTGCTCCGCTGACCCCTGCGGACGTGCCTGCTTCTTTCATCCGACTTCTCCTTTTTCCTGTCTGTGTAGTTTCCTCCCATCCTCCGAGACTTGCATTCGAATCCCAGTGGATGTCAGTGTGAAATAGGTTCATTTCCCGCCATGCTGTGTGTGTGTCTCCCCCCCCCTCCCCCCAGGAAGGGGTCACATGTGTAGAGACAGGGACCGTGTCCTCCGCTGCTCTGCGCAGTGCCATGCAGCCGTGCTCTGTCACTCGTTTTAACCTGCACTGGGTCCCCCAAATAGTGTACCACTGTGTCCTTTCCCCCAGGTGTAACCAACTGTGAACTGTACAAACAGCCCACACAACAGACCAAGATGGGCGAGAAGAAGCCAGAGCCTCTGGACTTCGTGAAGGACTTCCAGGAGTACCTGACGCAGCAGACCCACCACGTGAACATGATCTCGGGGTCCGTGAGCGGCGACAAGGAGGCAGAGGTCCTTCAGGGAGGTAGCCACCTCGTACTCTCACTAACCCTCCCTGTAAACGCGGGCCTGTTTGCCATGGCGGTCCCCCCGTGGGCCGTAATCCCTGTGCGTCGTTCCTTTCCCCACAAAGATAAGGGCGGTTTCCCCTTTCTCTGAACGTGTCCGAGTTTGTGAGTGAGACCCGGGCTTCCCCTGGCCGAGCGCTGCCTCCCAGTCCCGGACGATGTGGGCACTCGTGCCATCCTGCCCCCCAGCTCCTGTGACTGACAGGAGACACAGGCACCCCAGGCCAGCACCCACTCAGCCCCCCAGCTCCTGTGACTGACAGGAGACGCAGGCACCCCAGGCCAGCACCTACTCAGCCCCCCAGCTCCTGTGACTGACAGGAGACACAGGCACCCCAGGCCAGCACCCACTCAGCCCCCCAGCTCCTGTGACTGACAGGAGACGCAGGCACCCCAGGCCAGCACCCACTCAGCCCCCCAGCTCCTGTGACTGACAGGAGACGCAGGCACCCCAGGCCAGCACCCACTCAGCCCCCCAGCTCCTGTGACTGACAGGAGACGCAGGCACCCCAGGCCAGCACCCACTCAGCCCCCCAGCTCCTGTGACTGACAGGCACAGGCACCCCAGGCCAGCACCGCTCAGACACAAAGGCCTTGTCCTCTCGGGGACTCCGTTTTCGGCCTGAAACAGTGGGGATTTGGGTCTCTTCTCTCGGAATGAAGAAAGGGCGATGGGTAGCCGTCTGGAGGAGAGACTAGGTGGAGGGAGAGGGGCCCTCTGCAGACAGACTGTCTGTGTCTCGCGTGCTCCCCACACCCGCGGTGGATTCTGCCCTCCCTCGGGTCCGCACATGACAGCCCAGGAGCCCGTCCGGCCTGCCAGCCACTTATTTCTGTGTACCCTGCGAGCTGAAAGTAGTTCTGCTTGAGACATGGTTGGGAAAATCAGAGGAATGTCATGACGTGAAAATCAGGACGTTCAGACTGCAGCACCCGTAAATAAAGTTTTGTTGACAGACAGTGCAGGTGCTTGTTCACATTTCCTGGCGCTGTGCCAGAGTACGGAGTTGAGGCGCTGTGGTGGGACCATATGGCCCCCTGGCCCGCAGTCTGTGCTGTCTGAGGCTTTTTGGGAAAGGGGGCCCCTGACTGAACTGGTCTGGCCTCGTCGTCGAGGGACCAGCAGCAGAGGCCTGGGAGCTGAGTGTGGGTGTCAGGCCAGTAACCCTCCCGAGTGAGTGACCCGCACATCCGTTACGTTCAGAGGCCCTGGGTCTCGGACTGGCACCAGCAGCACAACCACTTCTCCCCCCGCGAGGGTGCTGCCTGGACTCGTCACGCGGGACTCTGCCTCTGGGGCGGGGACGGGAGTGCTTCCCTGGCAGCTAGGACAAGCATG
Organism: Antrozous pallidus; assembly: GCA_027563665.1. Taxonomy (NCBI): domain Eukaryota; kingdom Metazoa; phylum Chordata; class Mammalia; order Chiroptera; family Vespertilionidae; genus Antrozous; species Antrozous pallidus. The sequence goes on from CM050510.1 coordinate 126,151,346, forward strand.
TCCCTGCGGACACTCCGGTGTGCAGGCTGCTGGACGGGGGTGCCAGGGGCCAGGGCCATCCCCGCCACTTGCTGGTTTTCTGACGGGAGCGCTTGCCCCCAGCCTCCTTCTACAGAGCAGCCGTCGGAGCGGGTTGAGAGCCAGGAGCCAAGCATCTTGAGCTCTCAGTCTTGCAGTTGTAACGTGCGGGGGACCCAGTGCGGTGTTTTCTGTGTGCGTAACTGGAGCGTTGGGGTCCTCAATGCAGCCCAGAGCCTGGGACATTGACATTCTGAGGGGAACAGCCCCAAACTGGGCGTTGGTTGGTTTAGGCTCAGGTAGGCGGAGTTAGGATCTGGGGAGATCCTCATGGCTTCCGATCACATTTATAGAGAGGAGTGGCTAGCACGTAAACGAGTAGCTGCCGTCACTACTTCCCCCACCCCCACCCCCCACGCCCGTCTCCTCTCTGTCAGACAAGGGCCGCCCCCCGATCTGTCCACAGAAGCCTGGCGAGGGCTGTAGCTTTGAGAGGAAGCTCAGTGAGCTGCGCTCTGAGGCAAGGTGTGCCACCTCGGGATAGGACGCGCGCTGCGTTGTGAGATGCACACTCTCTGCTGTCCTGTGTTTACAGCGGGGACAGACGGCGACCAGAACGGCCTGGACCACCCCTCCGTGGAAGTGTCCCTGGATGAAAACTCAGGAATGTTAGTGGACGGGTTTGAGAGGACCTTCGATGGGAAGCTCAAGTGTCGGTACTGCAACTATGCCAGCAAAGGAACCGCCCGGCTCATCGAGCACATCAGGATCCACACAGGTAGCGGAGCGGGCGAGGGTGCACTTCTGGGGCGGGGGGGGGGGGGGGGGCGGGGGGGGGCGGGGCGGGGGGGGCAAGGAGGCAGCTGGGCCTGTGGTCTAAGTGGTTCTGATCGTTTAAAATGAAGGTTGATGTGAGGTTTGGATGGATGGGAAGCGATAGCATAGCCACATGCACACAGGAAGTAAGGCCCCTGGAGAGCTCCCCCCCACCTCAGCCATCCTTCTCCCGATCACATCCTCTCTCACCCGTCTTGCCATTTCTCCCCGCTCTTCTCTTCACACAGGTGAAAAGCCTCATAGGTGTCACTTATGTCCCTTTGCCTCTGCTTACGAGCGCCACCTGGAAGCGCATATGCGCTCCCACACGGGGGAGAAACCGTACAAATGTGAGCTGTGTTCCTTCCGCTGCAGCGACCGCAGCAACCTGTCCCACCACCGCCGGCGCAAGCACAAGATGGTGCCCATTAAAGGTGCCAGGTCCTCCCTGAGCAGCAAGAAAATGTGGGGTGTCCTGCAGAAGAAAACCAGCAACCTGGGCTACAGCCGAAGAGCGCTCATCAACCTGAGCCCGCCCTCCATGGTGGTTCAGAAGCCAGACTACCTGAACGACTTCACCCACGAAATCCCCACCATCCAGACGGACTCCTACGAGAGCATGGCGAAAACCACCTCGACGGGGGGCCTGCCCCGGGACCCCCAAGAACTCCTGGTCGACAACCCTCTCAACCAGCTCTCCACGCTCGCAGGGCAGTTGTCCAGCCTGCCCCCCGACAACCAGAACCCCGCGTCCCCCGACGTCGTGCCCTGCCCGGACGAGAAGCCTTTCCTGCTGCAGCAGCCCGCCGCCCAGGCCGTGGTCTCTGCCGTGGTCTCTGCCGTGGCCGCCGGCATTCCCCAGAGCGCCTCCCCCACCAGCCCCGAGCCCCGGCCGCCGCAGAGCCAGAGGAACTACAGCCCCGTGGCCGGGCCCAGCAGCGAGCCCAGCGCCCACACGAGCACCCCCAGCCTGGGGAACAGCCAGCCGAGCACGCCCGCGCCCGCCCTGCCGGCCCAGGACCCGCAGCTCCTGCACCACTGCCAGCACTGCGACATGTACTTCGCCGACAACATCCTCTACACCATCCACATGGGCTGCCACGGCTACGAGAACCCCTTCCAGTGCAACATATGCGGCTGCAAGTGTAAAAACAAGTATGACTTCGCCTGTCACTTCGCCAGAGGGCAGCACAACCAGCACTGACCGCAGCCGTCACGTTCTCGACTCGGTTTGACTTTGTGCAGTTTTAGTTTTGTTTATAGTCGGTTTTTGTTGTTGGGGGAGGACCCATCCCTGATAGGATAATTTAAAGTTTATACATTATATTTATAGAAAACAAAGTTGACAATGGAAACAAATGTTTTCCTCCCCCCCCCCCATAAAAATTTGGTCAGGGTCATTTATAAGAACAATCAGACACATTGGTGTCTGTTTTTTCCTTTTATTTAGACATTTGATGATTGAAGTGCAATCTTAATCTTACAGGTGTTCATTTAAACCCCACGTATATGGTCCATGTAGACTTCAAAGCTTGATCCTGGTGGCGTTTCACTATATACGCAGTTAGGTGTCATGTCTGCCATATGTAAAAATGGTAGAATAAATTACTTTCTCACCAACTTTGTTACAACTTATTTCCATGGTTAGCAGAGGAATTGCCTTTAAATTGCTTTTTAAGATAGTTGAAATACTATCTAGTTCACTTAGTTTAAGTTGAATTGATAGTTTCAACTGATACAAGTAAAGCTATTTCAGTTTATAGCAAACTTTTTTTTCCAAAAGGGGGAATGTAAAACAGTTAATTTCTTTAAAATTAAAGTTATAAAAATTTGAGTGGAATGTTCGGAAAGAAATGAAACAAGGCTTTACATTGAAAATGGAGTTTAATATTTGAAAACCTGTTTATTCAATTGCGTTAAAAATGCATCAGTTTTCCATTGGGTTCGTTTTACTATACTTGTAGCTTATTTTAAAAACCACAAGTAAAGACATGAGAATGCTAGAAATATCAGGGCGATTACCTACGAAGATGCCTTTTTTGTTCTTTCAGTTTGAACCTTATATTTAAACCTTTTCTCCTGACATCGTTACTGTCAGGTGAGCTTGACAAGGGTACTGAGTGTGTGTTCTCCCTCCCGTTCCTTCGATGACCAAAGAGGTAAGTGAAAGGCCATCTGCTTCCGGGAAACAGTCCTTCGCCGATCCCGCCGTCCCGCCTGCCTCCCGCCTCCCGCCTCGCACCCGTTTGCTGCCCACAGTTTCTCAAGTGCGTGGAGAGGAACATGAGGGAGATGTGGTGGTGTCGATGTTTTTGAAAAGGAAGCATACACCCAAAACGAATCTGCCTCCCCTTCAGAATGGCCCCTAGAACGCTTAGTGGGACTGCAGGTCGTGATGCTCGCTGCGGCGGACCAGTGTTTCCCGCGGAGCCGACCGCATCGCCGCCGTGGTGGGCGAGGACTTGCCACGTGGAGGCGGACGGCAGATGCATCCAGACATATCTGATTTGTTTACAGAAACAAGACGAGCTAATTAATCCAGAGGAAGTTTGAATAGGAGGTTGCTGTTTATATATCGTGTAATAACTCGCTCACCCCCAAGAGCCCTTGGTCAAACAATAAACTTATTTCTAACAATTGGTTTCTGTGTACTTTGCAAACATTTTATTTATAATTTGGTTTAAAGCTTGAAAGTGTTCCTCATCGGGTTTGTAAAGAGAACGAACGATGGAGCATTTATTAACTAAAAAGGACGCTACTCCTAAAGGGGAAAGGTCGATGGCAAATGTCCCCAAAGACCCTGAGTGCCGAGCGCATGGTTCTCCTGCCCCCAGTGCCAGGAAGCCTTTCCCAGGAGCTCTGGGCTCAGCGTTCTGCCAGCTGGTCTCCGTGTTGAGCATTGTTCGGAGCAGCCGCGTCTCAAAGGGCTTCTCCAACTGGGCCTCTTCCCTCTCAACGCCGAGGCTCCGCCCAGCACCTAGTCCCGCTTCACTCTTGCTTTGCTCACCGCTCAGACCAGGGTCCGTGCCGCCATTTCCAGATGCATAACTTCACCCCGAATTCATTCACTCTCACAAAGCACGAGGGGGCTGCCCTTTGGAGGCGTTTCCCCCCCTCGCTTTTACTTTATTCAAAGGAAAGCAATACGCAGAATAGAAAATGCAGGCTTCCATTAAACAAAAGAGAACTCTTGTTAAAACCAGTGTATTAGCTCTGCATTCTGGGCCAGATAGTGACAGCTGTTTTTCTGACTGCTAACGATAGGTGTTTTGAAGGTGCATTTTGCTTTCAATGTAGACTTTTCTTCATAATTGCAAACGCAGATGTATGATAATGTCCCTGAGACTCAGCGCAGTTGCTGGAAAGCCAGTTACTTCTGAACGCACCCAAGTCCTTGAAGCGAATCTGCCTTAGCCGCTCTTTAGTGTTCTGTTTTTTAAAAAGATTTAGGGTTTCACTGAGATCTGTGTGTTATCCCATTTTATATCTAATCCCGTTTTATAGAAATGAGGTGTTGGGGAAAGTTTAACATGCAATATTTATAGTATTTTGCTGTTAACAGGCAATGTTCTGGAACTAAATTTATTTTTGTTCAGTGAACATAAGTTTAGATTTTTAAAGTTGGTAGATAATTTATCTCCACTATTTTTTTAAGAAACTGTGAAGGAATGAATATGGAATAACTGATTTCACTGATGTAGTGTGTAGCTACAACTTCTTGAAATTCAAATCAAGGCTAGACTTCTACTTTGAAAAAATTCCACTGGCTATTTTCCCGCTATTTCGTTTAGAAAAAGGTGTTTGCCACTCATCTGCAGAATTGTTTGACAAAGGGAATATTGCTAAATATACATTCAGAGAGAAACCTCATTAAGTTCTGCAAACATATTCACCAAATGACTGTATTATTTTTTAAAAATTCCCTACTAAGGATTTCTTCATTAAGTAGTTTTAAAGGGTGTATGATTTCTAGAACATGTTTTTATTAATATGTACTTTGATGTAAAGAACGTACTTTGTATGCAAAACAAAATGAGTGATTGCAAAAACCTGTCTCGGGATTCCAGAAAGCGGTCAGCGCGGAAATACCCGTGCCCAGTGCATGGCTCATGTTTGCAAGAAGCTCTGCCTCTGTAACATCTGAATAAAAAACTAACACTTCCTAATGACTTCTTTTTTTCTTCTTGACAACTAGGGTCCAATTAACTTGTTAGCAATTTCCCAGTACTTAAAATGTTAATTAACACACAAGGTTTCTGGCTACAATCATTGGAGTCTGTAGGATGCCTCACCCGTGAGTAGACCCGTCACGTGACTTAAAAACAAAAGCTCCACACATCCACATTTGTCTCCTCCCCAGTTCCATTTATTACAGTTCCTTTCAGGGTGCCTCCCGCCCCGCCCCGCCCTGCCCTGCGGTCCCAGCACATCCATGACGGAGGCGGTCTGTGAGGCTCCGTTATCCACGTCACACGTGACAGGTGCATGGCCAGCCATTTCTGTTACTGACAAATGAATCTAGTGTTTATGAACAATAAGTCTGGTGACGCCTGTCGTTGGCCTAGAGTCGTGGTCAGCAAACTGCGGCTCTCGAGCCACATGTGGTTCTTTGGCTCCTTGATTGTGGCTCTTCCACAAAATACCACACAGCCTGGGTGAGTATTTTGAAGAAGTGGCGTTAGGAGAAGTTTAAGTTTAAAAAATGTGGCTCTCAAAAGAACTTCCAGTCCTGTTGATATTTGGCTCTGTTGACTGATGAGTTTGCCGACCGCTGGCCTGGAGAATGTGCAGGGATACAAAACTAATCAGTTTGTGAAATCTTGACCGCAACCGGACCTCTGGTTGGAAACGGAGAGTCACTGCCGCTCCGAAAGGTACTTCTGCACGAGGCTGTCTTTCTCGGCACGAAAAAGGGCAACCACGTCCGCGAGGCCCTGGGCCTGCGAGCGCGGGGGAGCCTTGCTCCCGAGCCTCAGGTCCCGCAGCAGCTCTGCTCGCAGCTGGTGCAGCGCCTCCGCCAGGAGCTTCAGGCCGGGAGGCCGCATGCGCGCATCTGAAACCAAGACGGTCACAGTCACAGGGAGTCACCGGCGGGCGCCCGGGCCGCGGAGAGCCACTGGCTCACTTCGGACAAGCAGTCAGACCCCATCAGTACAACTGAGCGGGTGGGACAGACAGAGGCCCCATCAACGGGACGCAGCAAGTCCTTTGAATGACCTGCTACGAAGCTGCTGGGCAGCAAAGACCAGCCTGAGGGGGAGGGAGGCCTGTTGAGGAGAGCTGACCCCACACCTTGAACTGACAGGCACCGAGGCCTGAGACACGGGACCACCTGCTCTGGGGACGGCTGTCACCCACCACCCCGTCCTGAGCTTCCTCCCGGACAGAGCGTCTGCCCCGCCCAGCCCGCATGCGGGGCCACGTGAACCACAGCGCAGTGGCTGTAGGGTTCTCGGATCCCGCACCAGAGCCACAGTCTAGAGCTGCGTCATCTTCCGCTGTCACCTTCCTGCTCCCCCGGGCCCCCGCCCCCTGGCCCCCACCAACCCGGTGGCTGAGCCTAGCTGCCCGTCCACACGCTCCGGCGCCGGGGCTGCCGGGCCGTCCTCGTGCTGCTTCCGCGCCGCATGACGTGGTCATGGTTCGCCACGTCACACGCATCAGGGCTGCATTCCTGTCCGTGGCGAATGGCCCATGTTACGTGGATGCCACGTTTTCCCTAAGCCGCTGCCGGCTGATGGGCCTCTGGTTGCTCCACCTTCTGGCTGTTAGGACTGATGCCATTCGGAATGCGTGCGCCTCAGAGGGGCACTGCCGCCCTGGCCGGTGTGCTCGGTGGATAGAGTGTCGGTCGGCCTGCGGACTGGAGGGTCCCCGTTTCGATTCTGGTCAAGGGCACAGGCCTGGGTTGTGGGCTCCATCCCCGGTGGGGGTGCGTGCAGGAGGCAGCCGGTCCAGGATTCTCTCTCATCATAGATGTCTCTCTCTCTCCCCCTCTCCCTTCCTCTCTGACATCCATAAAAGCATATATTTTTAAAAAGAGTGGCACTGCTGGGTCCCATGATAACGCCGCCCGTCCATTCCCACGGCAGCCCCGAGGCCCGGCCTCACCCCCCACCCCCCGAGGCCACTGCCCTTTCTGCCTGCCTGCGGGCCTCCCTGTGGTTTGTCGGCGTCTCCCCGGTCTCCCCGGGGTGGGGGCAGCGAGACCCGGCGCTCACAGCACAGACCGGCCCGTACCTTTCGCGTCCTTCATGGCCTGAGAGACGATCCGCCGCAGCGCCTGGTCAGCCTGGTGGAGCGCGCTGGCGGAGCAGGCCAGTCTGTCCGCTTCCTGCGGGAACACGTCCCTCAGAGAGGCCCGGCTGTGGGGGCCGGTGGCTCTGCCCTCCGCCCGGGGAGAGGCTTGAAGGGGGGGGGAGACTCACCTTCTGCTCCGTGTTGTCCTCCACGGGGGGCACCGGGCTTTCCAGCGCAGCCAGCAGCAGGCCGGTCAGCTCGGGGCTGGAGGAGGATGAGGATGAGGATGAGGATGAGGAGGAGGAGGAGGACATGTTACACAGCAGATCACCTGGGGGGCTGCGCCTCCTCCTGTGAGGGTTAGCCCGCGGCTACAGAAACCGTCAGTGCAGGGCTGCCCCGGGGAGACAGCGGCTACCTGCGGGGGGAGAGGCTCCCTGGGTAGGGAGCAGCTTCCTGGGTGGAGGGAGCTTCCTGGGGGGGGGGGGGAGCTTTGGAGGAGGAGAGGTTGGGGGGACAGCAGCTTCCTGGGTGGGAAAGGCTCCCTGGGGGGGGATCTTCAGGGGTGTGGGGGAGGGAGTGGTTCCCTGAGGGGGGTGGGAGCTTCCTGGGGGCAGCGGTTTCCTGGGTGGGGGAGCTTCCGGGGAGGAGGGACTACCTGGAGGAGTAACTTTGGGGGGGAGAGGGTAGGAGGACAGCAGCTTCCTGGGTGGGAAAGGCTCCCTGGGGGGGGGGGGGACGGGAGCTTTAGGGGGTGTGTGAGGGAGATTCTTGGGGGGCAGCGGTTTCCTGGGTGGGGGAGCTTCTGGGGAGGAGGGACTACCTGGCCTCGGCCGAGCACGCGGGGCTCCGCACGGTGAGGCTGTTGCGCTCCCAGGCGTGTTTCTGGGGGTCGGGCTCCTCCATCTTGCCCCGCATCAGGCGGATGGTGTCTGCGGGCAGCGCCCTGGGCCGCTGGCCGTTCCTCTGCAGGCAGGTCTCCAGGGGGCACTCCACCAAGACCTGGCAGAAGCCCAGCGAGTCTGGGGCCATCGGGACCGGGGACGGGTGAGCGGGGCCGCTTCCTGCCTCCCGCCCCCCGTCACTGCCCCCCACCCCCCCCATCCCCGTCCCCCTGCGCCCGGGGCGGCACTCACACCGCCGGGCCAGCCGGAAGGCCGCGAGCCGCATGCTCCGGTAGTAGAAGTTGTCGTCCAGGATGAGCAGCAGGGGCCCCGCGGCGGCCGGGGCGGGCAGGAGGCGGGCCGGGGCCCCCGGGGCGGGCAGCAGCAGGCCCTGGGCCCGCAGGCGGGCGGCAAAGGCCTCCCACAGGCCCCCCGAGCCCCCGGGCGGCGCCGACAGCGGGTCCCCGTGCAGCAGCGCCCGCAGGAAGCCCTCCAGGCACGACAGCAGCTCCTGGCGCAGCGCCTTCCAGCGGGGCGGCTGCAAGAGACGGAGCCACCGTCCCGCACCGTCCGCCGCCCGCACCGTCTACCGCCCGCCGCCCGCACCGCCCGCCCTCCGGCACCCTCTGCGGCGGAGGCGCCCCTGCATCCCACCGGCCCCGCAGGGACATCTGGATGCACTTCCTCCCTTTCCTTTTCACCAGACGTGTTTGCACGGAGGAGGGGAGAGAGAAACGTCAACACCCAGAGAACCACGATCGCCTGCTTCCCGCATGCCCCCCCCCCGCCCCCCGGGGATTGAACTGAGACCTCCTGGTTCAGAGGTCAGCGCTCAACCCCTGAGCCACACCGGCGGGCACAGGCCTCCCTCTGCTGTCAGGACCCCGGCCCTGTCCACCCCGGGCTCCACTCAGCGGGGTGCACGCGGAGGGTTCGCTTGCACAGCTCTATCGAGGCCCTGCGCCCCCCACCTCCGCAGATGGCCTGGCAGCAGGAGATGCTCCCGAAATGCATCTTAAGTAACTGACTCTGCGTGAATGCAGGACAGAAAGCTGCTACCGCCGGGAGAAAGGAGCCACGCCAACACCTGCCGCAGAGACCGGGTCTGTCCAGCTGGAGCTGGCTTCCCCGGAAACAAGAAAATGTGGCCAGGAGGAGGCTGGTTGAAAGGCCTGGGCCGATGGGGGGAGCGGGGAGCCGAGGGAGGTGTTGGTGGGGAAGCATCCCCACTTCTGCAGTGGGTGTGAGTTTGAGCCAAACTGTGGCCAATGGCGGGAAGCAGAAGCTCAGTGTATTTCCCCCGGAGAACGGCGGCTTTTCACCTTGTCTCATACGTTCCAGCCAAAGGAGGACATGTGGTCCCATGAAACCCATTGCTGATAGGTTAGGAGGCGGAGAAAGCAAAGGGGGGGCCTTTGGGACCGGGTAAGTGAGGTGATGGACACGTGCTTCTCTGACACCGGCGGGTGCAGGGCAGTTAGCGGCCTGCCGGACGCAAAGCCGTGACAGGTAGGAACTGGGGGCTCCGCCCTGGCGCCCAGGGCGTTTGGCTGTGCCCCTCGCAGACCGCCAGGCTGGCCTGCCCTCAGCCGTCAGGTTAGCGTGGGGCCCCTTTTCCATCCACAAGAGGGGGTGGGGAATAAATGGCCTGAGATGCATGTCACCTGTGCTGCTCCAGGGCTATGGGGGGCTGACACAGCGACGAGGCCAAGACCCGGACAGGCGGTCAGGGTCCCGGGGGACCATGGCACCTACAACACACCCGTCAGCCAAACTCACTGAAACAGACACGACAGAGGCTGTGACACCCTGTCACGCGACGAGGGGAGCCCCGTGGCTTCTGTCTGTCTGTCTGTCTGAGTGGGAACAAGAATGAGGAAGAGCCCAGCGGGATGCAGCAGCCCCACCACGGCTCCCGGCTCCCTGCAGCGGCCAGTGCTGTCACTAAGTGAGCCCGGTGCGGCCAGCGCCCCGATGCTGTGTCCGCCTCGGAATGAGCCGGCAGTGGGCAGGCAATGCCTTCGCTGGAGTGGCCCGCGTGTTTCCACACACCAAATGGGCCGTGCTTTGGCATACATACAGAGAGCGAAACCGTTCGGGCAGAAATAATATCGGGGACCAGCTACAATTATTAGCAAATGTTCATCGCGCTCTGTCGGCCTGATTGTTTTGTGGGTTAGAGAAAGCACATTCGAGCCTCGCTGGGAGCTGCAAGAGGGCCCTGGAGCTCACCCGGAAACGAGCCCAGCCTCCACAGGGGGCTGCCTGGTGCCAGGGGAGACTAACCACCTACTGCAGCTTGAGGCCCCAGCCCTTTGCAAACCCCCCGCCCGCCCGCACAGCCGGTGAACTGCCCACTCTTCATACCATTCTTGTTCCTTTTGCCCACTTTCCCGTGTACTCTGTCCTTCTCCCCAAGAGAAGCAGCTGGCTTATGGTGGGGAGACAGCAGATTTCTGTGGATAGCCTCACACACTCCCGGCAGTACTGGGGAAAACGTTCATATCTGATTCAACCCTGTCTCTGCTTAATTGGCTCCAGGAGTGACAGGCAGCCCAGACCCATTGACGGTCGGGTTACAGAATCACATCACAGTCGTATTTTATTTATGTGGATTCGTCTTCTGGACAAAAAGGGGCCAGATGCTACCCCGATTAACTCGGGGAAAGCCTGGGTGGGCAGCCTTGCAGACTCGGAGACCTGAAGTGACCAGGAAGGATGGTCTGAAATGAAAACCTTTTAATTAAGGAGCAGTTTATAGCAGGTAGTCACGTTCTGGGACAGTATCTTCCCTGACAGGTTAACGTTGACCTTTACCGAGTATTGAGGTCCTAGGACAGTGATGGGCAACCTTTTGAGCTTGGTGTGTCAAAATTCGCCAAAAAACCGAGCATAACTTGCCTGGTGTGTCCCTTCGAGAAAAAAACAACAACCATACTTCTTTGTATGCAACCGCATGCGGCTGTGTGTCATGGAAAACGGCTATGCGTGTCAGTGCTGACACGCGTGTCCTAGGTTTGCCATCACGGTCCTAGGATAACAAACCTATGAGAGATCTAGGTTACTTGTAACTTTCTTTTTTTTTTTCTCCCCCAACCCTCCAGGGCACAACAAATGGCACCTGGGCGGGGAGACCACAAACTCCCTCATTGTTACTGTTAGTGTTAACTGGGCTGTTACCTGTCCCGTGCCCACCTGTGTAAAGATGTATGCTGTCTATCATTTTACCTTTTTAAAAAATCATGTTACTTTTTATCCAATCCCGGGGGCCCCACCCCATCTTGCTTTCTCCCAGCTCCCTCATCTGTCATGTAACCACTCAGGTCTGTCCCGGCCTTTGACGGTAATTTATAAAAACCGGCGAAAAACCACCGTTCCCCGGTGCACTGCCTAGCTCCACTGAGACTGCTCTTCCTGGCAACTGTCGACGGTCTGGCTCAAATACACTCACAACAATTCTTTACAGGTTTGAATGTGTTTTTTCCTACGCTAACAATCTACACTCAGACATAAACAACACAAATAGCTATACTTAAAATATTCAGAATATTTCAGCCAGTATTTGCTCTAGAGTGAGCATGAGATGGGGAGCATAAATCTACTGTACCCAGAGGCCTCAGCTTTCACATGCTTCTCCCAGGGGAGGCATCTCACTGCGGCGAGGTGATTTGGGGGGCTTAAAGAGAAGCGTGTACTTGGAACATACAAGTTGGTCCCTAAATACAAGTCATTAATTCCTTTGGTGCCACCCTCCCCTTTGCCTGCAGAGGTGGGTTTACCCAGAATGAATGAAGATGGAGCCCCAGGTCCTTCATTTGTACAGCCTCTTTCTCATCCTGGGAGGAACCCTGGCAATTTTGTTACTTGTATTCTTCTTTTTTTTATTTTAAAATATATTTACTGATTTCAGAGAGGAAAGGAGGAGGCAGAAAAGATCAATGATGAGAGAGAATCATGGATGGGGCTGCACACCCCACACTGGGGATGGAGCCCGAAAACTGGACATGTGCCCTGACTGCCATTCGAACGCTGACCTCCCAGTTCATAGGTCAATGCTCAACCACTGAGCTGTGTCAGCCAGACTTCTATTCCTTTTTCTTAAAAAAAGGTCCCCCAAATGGTATAAACTCTAAGACCCACCGCCTGCATTAGTGCCTGGCTGGGTGTTAAACTGGCTGTGCTGGAATTTTTGAGAGAGAACAACCTTCCCAAAGGATTTTCAAGAGTCTGTTTGACCTGGAGATTTCCACTGCACGCTGACTTCAGAACCTGACCCCATAAGAGTGCACCACAGAGAATATACACACATACCTGCTTCATACGTGCATACTGTGTAATCCTCTACAAATTAATTACTCTAAGATGCACAATAGCCAAAACCGGTTTGGCTCAGTGGCTAGAGCGTCAGCCGTAGGTCCCAGGTTCGACTCCGGTCAAGGGCATGTACCTTGGCTGCGGGCACATCCCCAGCAGGGGGTGGGCAAGAGGCAGCTGATCGATGTTTCTCTCTCACCGATGTTTCTGACTCTCTATCCCTCTACCTTCCTCTCTGTAAAAAAGAATCAATAAAATGTATTTTAAAAAAATAGGATGCACAATACACACCTGTCCCATACGTGCACATAAGCCTCTATAATGAATTGCTCTTAAAATGCAGTCAACTCATTCTACCTTACACCAGCCTCACGCCCCTCAATCCAGCACCCCTCTTAGCCCTGGGCTCCCCCTCCCGCCCCAGATCCCCTCCAGCCTGCAGCAAAGCAGGTGCTTAGCTTAAGGCCCCAGCCGAGGCCCCGCCCCCGCGCTGACTGACCAATGGCCCTGCGGCCGCCTCCTCCTGGAACGCGTCCGGCATGATGTCATCGTAGGAGACCACGCCCACGGCCCAGTGGCGTTCGCGCCGCAGCTGGTGGCTGAGGGCCCGCGCGAGGGTGGACTTGCCGGCGGCGGGCAGGCCGCAGAGCACGCAGAGCCCCAGCCGCCGCCGCGGGCCCTCTCCGGAGGCCGCCCGGGCGTCCTCGCCCGCCTTCATGCCGCCCCGGGAGGCCGCTAGCCGCCGGCAGCGTGGCGTCCGGAGCCGCCTTCCGCCCGCGCTCCCGCTCCGCCCGGCGCCGCGGGGCAAGAAGAGGCGCGTCTGAACCCGAGTGACCCGAGGGGTCGGCTGTCGGCGTGCGGTCCCCGCGGTGACCTGCGGGGCCGGTGCGCCCCTCGGGCAGGAAGGCGCAGCGATGCGGCCCCCGACCCTGGGACACCTAACGGGCCGGCGAGGGGGATCTTCGGTCAGTCGTCCTTCCTGCCGGACGCCTCCCGGGCCTCGGGGTCCGGGCCTCGCGCTGGTTGCGGTGAAGTCCCCGCCCCGAAGAGTCACCCCCGAGACTGCACCGCTGCCCCTGCGGCCTCGGGGAGCTCGGTGGCTGCAGGTCAGGGAATCGGCGCGGAACTGACAGCCCGGCCGCGGGGCTCCGCTGCCGCTCCCGGACCTGATTGACAGGTGGGAGGGCGGAGCAACTGTCAGCGGCGCCTTCCCGCCGCGTGTGGGCACCGGCACGCGCCTGCGCTGCTACCGAACTAGGTCTCGCCCCAGAGGAGCGCGGGGCCCCGGTTGCTGGGTTTGCCGCCCGTTCACCCGGAAGTTGCTCTGCGTGGTCCTCCCCTGCTCGTTTCCGCCCCGCCGGACACCGGAGCTCCGGGAGAGAGGTTCCGGGCCGGGCCGGGCCGGGCCTGGTGGTGGCCGGATGGAGACCGAGATTGAGGACCAGCGATCGGCCAGACACCCGACGCTGGCCTCCTCCTGGGATGCCGCGTGCGGGGCCCTGGGCCGGAGCCTCCGTGTCCGCGGGGCTCATGACTCGGACTGGGAGGAGCTGCTGGCGCTGCCTGCCTCGGGGTGCGCTGGGCCGGTGGGGACGGGCGGCGGCCACGCTCCGTGGGGGGGGGGGGGGGGGTGTGTGTGTGTGAGGGGACTCGGGGCCGAGAGGGGAGAGCGTCAGGGCCCGGGGTCCGGGAGCCCAGCCGGGGACGGGCTGTGCGGGGAGTCGGGTAGGATCCTCGAGGGGAGGGGCGGCTGCGCGTGGGGCGCCGGGCTCAAGGCGGGGGGCCTGGCCTGGGGTGTCAGATGCTCCCGCCCCGTGTCCTCCAGTCAGCCCCGCAGGCCCCTGTCCAACCGGCCTCCGTCTCCGCCCCCAACAAAACCCTCCTGTGGCCCCAGAGGCAGAAAACGTGCCCAGCCCTCAGAGTCTCTCTCCTCAAAATTTGGAAAAAGAAACTTTTTTTTTGTCCTCAATTCATTCTGCACCTGCCTCTGACCTGGTGTTTTTTTCACAATCCGTGTACTGTTAGAGTATTTATTTATTTTAAAGCTGAAACCGATTTGGCTCAGTGGATTGTGCACTGAAGGGTCCTAGGTTCGACTCCAGTCAAGGGCATGTACCTTGGCTGCGAGCACATCCCCAGTGGAGGGTGTGCAGGAGGAAAGCTGGCTGATGTTTCTAACTATCCCACTCCCTTCTGTAAAAAATCAATAAAATATATTGTATTTTATTTTTTTAAAAATATGTATATACTTTGTTTTATATTTTAAAATATATTTTGTTGATATTTTTACAGAGAAGAAGGGAGAGGGATAGATAGTTGGAAACATTGATGAGAGAAAAACATCGATCAGCTGCCTCCTGCACACCTCCTACTGGGGATGTGCCCGCAACCAAGGTACATGCCCCTGACTGGAATCGTACTTGGGACCCTTCAATCCGCAGGCCTGATGCTCTATCCACTGAGCAACACTGGCTTCGGCCCTATTTATCTAACTGGAGAGAATGTTCCCGGGAGCCGCAGGGAAGGCGGAAAGGCGGGAAAAAAGTGGAGTCCTGTGTCTAAAACACCAGGTGTGTCCTGTGAACTGCGGGAGCGTTTATTGGAGGCCCAGCAAAGCTTGACTTCGAAGACAAATGGGAATGAATGAAACGCCAGCCCCGTGGCCCAGGCGGTGGGGTATTCTCGTGGGCAGAGGCCCCCCTGTGCGATCTCGGTCCCTCTCTCTGCAGCCGGGACCTGGTGACTCTGAAAAGGAGCCGGAAGAGCCCGGATGAAAAGCCCTGCTTCCTCTCCCTGAGCTGCGCCCCGAGTGGAGGTGAAGAGATCGTGTCTGTTGGCCTTTTAAGTTCAGCGAGAAACATGGAGGTGTACGTAGGCGAGGAGTACTGTGGCACCAGTAGGGGCAGGAGTGTTGGTAATGTGCTGGACACCAGGTGTGTGACCCCCACGCGGGCAGGGTGCTTCTGAGGAGGGTTTCCATGTCCGCAGCTCTGGCCGCACCTCTCACGTCCCTGACCTTGGCCTCGGACGTGAGCGGGAGGAGCTAGGGACACACCAGCAGCCCTGGGAGCTCAGGCCTTGGGTGTCCTGGGGACAGTCTGCATCAGCCCTGTTGCCTTAGCAACTGGAACCTGAGGGCTGGTGGCAGGGAGGGGCGCTGGGGAGGGTCCCAGCCAGCGCCTGGAAGAAGTTTCTTCTGTTTCCCTTAACTCTCGGGGGTCTGTTTCCAAACAGAAGTCTGTCCATCAGCCTGGAAGTGTGACCACACACCTTCGAGAAGGGAGCCCTTTACAAACAGTGCGGGAGCCCAGCACTGCCGTCCAGCACACCGCCCCGGGGGCCGTGCCTTTTTATTTCAGAGGCGGGGAGTGGGGGAGAGAAGCATCAGTGGTGAGAGAAGCATTGATTGGCTGCCTCCAGCATGCACGCCCCCTGCTGGGGATCTAGCCCACATCCCAGGCATGTGCCCTTGATTGGAATCAAACCCAGACCCTTCAGTCTGCAGGCTGATGCTCTGAGTAAAACCGATGCTCTATCCACTGAGCAAAACCAGCTAAGGCCATTATGATTGTTTTTTTTCTGAATTTTTGCAAAGATCCTGTCCTAATTTTTCTTTTATGTAACTCAAAATATGGATTTGATTCCTGGTCACGGCAAAAGCCCAGGTTGTGGGCTCAATCCCCAGTTGGCGTCCAGGAAGCAGCTAATCCATGATTCTCTCATCAGTGATGTTTCTATCTCTCTCCTCTTCCTCTCTGAAATGAAGTGGGGAAAATAAATGTACCATTCTAAATAAAGTAATAAATGTCTGACGTTTAAAAAATCAATTTTCATTTTAGTGAGCACGAAAAGATTGTTTTGTACAAAAATTTTCTAAAATTGGAGTCTGCTGCACATGCTTGTAAAATAAAGGTAAGTCATGACTAGATTTGAACTAAGTTGAAAACTACAGTTGTTTTGTACGGTACACACACACACACACACACACACACACACACTGAGACCAGAGCAGTAGCAGAGCCATCGCTAAGCGCCTGTCTGAGTCTAAATCCTCTGCCCACGGAGCGCTGTGTCCGGACCACACAGAATCCTGTTCTGGGGAAAGTGGGGAATGGGCATCAGAGGGCCTGGACACCATCCCCGTTCCCGCAGACACCGCCTGAGCTCCGCCCGCCTGCTCCGTGTTAAATGGCCTTAGAGCAGCGTGTGGTCCATTACGGCCTCAGGTTGGAGTGGTTTATCTTTGATGCCTCACCTGAGTATGTAAAACGTTGCTTTACATGGGACTGTTTAGTTAGAAAGGACTTTTTAGGTGAACGGCTGAGTGTTTTTGGACTGGCACTATTCTGGCGAAATGTACGTGAGCTTTTACACTCGCCGGCCTCACTGTCACTTGGGGAGCAGCGGGAGGGACTTCAGTGGGTTCCCGCTCCGAATGGTCACTCCCGCCCTTCTGTTCCTGGCCAGCTGCTCTCCTTCGGCGAAAAGCCGAGCGTGTTCGTCGGTGCAGTGGTGGTGCTCGTGCGGCCCGGCCCAGCGGCGGCTCCCGCCGGCCCCCCGGCTCCGGGGCCCGGGGTGGACCTCGAGAGGGTCCGCGCCATGGTGGCGGCCACGGGGGCCACGCTGTCGCCCGGAGCCCAACAGCTGATGAGTCTGGTCCGGTCCCAGCAGCAGGTGCGTTTTCCTCCTCCCGCGTCAAGAAGGAAACACTGAATATGCCAGGGCAGCTTTACCGAGTGGCTGGCGTTGGTGTTAGTATTTCCTGGGAAAAAACCACAGTCGGGGGATGAAGAGCCGGACTGGAATCGGGGGGCCAGGTGGCGTGCTGGCTCCGCTGCTCCCCACTGTGTGACCTTGGTCAGGCGACCTTCACCTTGGTCTCCTCTGCGCACGGGTGGCAGTCACTGCAGTCGCCTTTGGGGGGGGGGGGGGGTGTCGACGTCCCCATGGGAGAGGGCCCGGCCTGATTCTAAATTACCTGCATTACCACCAACCTCCGCTCGGTCACTGCTGCTCACACACTGTTCTGTCCCTCAGCGCTGCGTGCCCCTGGGGGAGCAACTGCAGGCGGTTTTGGGGAGCGCTGCCTGCAAGCGGGTGCTGGGCCTGCTGGCCTCGGCGCCCCCGGGAGCCTGCGACGGGCCGACCTGCGCACCTGCCCCTCCCGGAGCCGGACTGCCTTCGGGACGCAGCACAGAGGACGGAAAAGCTCCCGGGGGAGGGGACCCTGCAGACGGAGACATCGCGCCCCAGAGCAGCCCTCTCCCCGGGAGGGACCTTCAGCTCTTGGCGTCCTTGCTACCAAAGGGAGCGAGCGACAGCCCCGGGGCCCCTGCCCCCGCGCTGCTGCCCGTCCTGCAGGACGTGTGCGGGCAGGTGCGCCGCCTCCGAGGGCCCCCGAGTGCCGCGTGGCCGGGACACGTGCCCTCCACCGGCGATGGCGGCTGTGGCGGTGCCGGGTGAGTGTCCGCGGGGACTCGGGGGGCGAGGGGCTGACACGGACACGGCAGGCTCAGGCTGCGGCTGCCGGCGGGCGGTCTGGGCGGCTGCCCGGTCCCCACGTCCGCGGTGACGGCTGTCTGTCTCTCCGGTCACGTAGGCCGTGGGAGCCGCCCGCCTGCTCCTTCCTGGAGAGGGTGCTGAGCACCCAGCTGGCGCAGCTGGAGCGGAGGCTGACGGACCGCCTGGACGAGCGGCTGCGGGCCCTGCGGGAGCACGTGGACGGCCAGCTGGCCCGCCTGGCGCTCGGGCTGCTGGGCCCCGGCTCCCCGCCCCCCGTGGGGCCGCTCACCCCCTGCGACTCCGGGGACGGGCTCTCCAACGGGGAGAGGTAGGCGCCAGACGCGTCTGACCTTCTATCACAACGCAGCCCACGCTCAGCTGCGTTCCTGCCGCTGGAGGACCAGCGTCCCACTTGCATCGAGTGACCTCAGCGTTGGTGTCCCTGTGCTGTGACGTGACCCCGTGTCGTGACCCCGCCGCCCTGAGAGCGATGACCTCCCTGTGCTGTGACGTGACCTCGTGTCGTGACCCCCTCCGCCCTGAGACCTATGACCTCCCTGTGCTTGTGCTGTGACCTTGTGACGTGACCTTGTGACCTGACTCCGTGCCTGAGTGTGCGTGTGATGGGTCAGGAGTCATTTTTGTTTGCAGAGTTGTTCACGCACAGAATTGTGCACATATCTCTGTGTTTAAATTTTTAACTATTTATGGATTTCTAGTTCAGTTCCTTAGTGTGTATTGTGAATATATTTGAAGTATGCACTGTTTTATATAAAGACCTTGTATTTCAGGGATATGGGGAACATGGTTAGAGATTTGTTGTTTTTCTTTTCCTAATTTTCGGGCTCACTAAGGAACTCGCTGTGTTTGGCACTTGTAAATTGGTGTCCATTGGGGGCATTGGTTTTGCGTTCTCTCTCACTGTAGCTGGAGAGGAAAGTACAATCGAAATGGCCGCTTTGCTAGGATTATTCAGGGTGGGCGGTTGACACACAAGGAGAGAATATCATGCTGCCCCTTCCCCGGAAAGCTGGGGCTCCCCTGGCCAGGCCGAAGCCGGTCCTCCCGGCCTGTGCTCGGCGTACGCACCGGGCGAGGCGTGTGGCAGCTCGCCGGAGGGAGGCCTAACGGTTGCCTGTGCTGATGGTGGTGCATTTGCGTCCAAGGACAAGTGCGTCTGCTCTGGACACAGTGAGATGGAGAATGAAGGGTGACGTTTCTGGACACGCCCTCCCAGCACAGCCTGGTCCGTTCTAGCCGGAGTCCGCTAAGTGTTGGTGTTCTCTCCCTCTTTTCGCTCTTCTGTCTTCTTAAACAGGAAGATCGGGACGTGTGCCCTAGGTCCTCACCGTCCCAGTAAGTGTGAAAGCCCCCCTCTGCCCTCCCCTCTTCTCTTTCCCCGTCTCGGTGCTGAAGCGCCGTCACATTCAGTCAGCACAGTCGTGTGCGCTGCATGTCGAGGGCTCACTCGGAGGGCTCCCTGAGGAACGGCGTCCTTGGGTGTTTTCATCCAATCATGAACATGACGTGTACCTACACACACACACACACACGCCTGGTCGGTACAGCCTACTGCACGCCTGGGGCTCCGTGTCCAGCCTGTGGCCCGGGCTACACGCCTGCGCGGCGTGTTCCTGTGCAGAACAACCCGAGACCAAACCAAGCACGAGAGAAAATGATGCAATGGGGACTCAGTAAACGGCAAACAGGAGGCTGCTGCCGAGGTAACGAGCTGTCTGTGGAGGAGAGCACGCTCCAACACAATGATCGAAAGTACAGGCCCAGCCAGCACGGCTCAGTGAGTGGGCATGGACCCAGGAGCCACGAAGTCACGGTTTGATTCCCGGTCAGGGCACACGGCCCAGGTTGTGGGCTTGATCCACTGTGTGGGACTTGCAGGAGGCAGTTGGTCAATGATTCTCACTGATGTTTCTGTCTCCCTCTCCCTCTCTCTCCAAAATCAATAAAAATCCAGTGTAATAAAAGCCTAATGTGCTAAGCATCTGTACCTCTGGTTGGCCATGCAACCAATTAAAGCGTAGTATGCTAATGTATGCTGAGGCCTCTCTACCACTCGCTAGGACATGCACCAACCACCAGGGAACAGATGTTCCGACTGTCAGGTTAGCTTGCTGCTGGGGTCTGGCTGATCAGGGCCGAGCAAGTTGGGCCAGACATACCCGGGGTCCCTCCCTGGCTGGCCAGCCTCCCTTTCCAGCCCCGATTGTGTGCCAATGGGGGTCCCTCAACCTGCCTGAGCCCTCTCACCATCTGGGGCCCTTTGGAGGATGTCAGCCAGCCAGTGTTGGCTCTACAGCAGAATGACCAGTTGCTGTGATGCACACTGACCACCCAGAGGCAGGCGCTCAACGCAGGAACTGCCCCTTGGTGGTCAGTGCGCTCCCACAGGGGGAGCATGGCTCAGCCAGAAGCCAGGCTCACGGCTGGTGAGCGCAGCGGCGGCGGTGGCGGGCGTTAAGGAGCAAAGGGGTCCTGGACTGGATGAGCCCCGGACAGCGAGAGGGATGTCTGCCTGCGGGCTTAGGCCCTGCCCCCAAGGGAGCGGCCCTGAGACAGCAGACAGACATCCCACAAGGGGTCCCAGATGGCAAGAGGGAGTAGGCTGGGCTGAGGGGTCCCCAGTGCACGAATTTCATGCACTGGGCTTCTAGTACATTAAGTATAGTGCAATAAATGCATCGATCAGCCGAAACCAGTTTGGCTCAGTGGATAGAGCGTCGGTCTGCGGACTGGAAGGTCCCGGGTTTGATTCTGGCAAGGGCACGTACCTTGGCTGCGGGCACATCCCCAGTAGGGGGTGTGCAAGAGGCAGCTGATCGATGTCTCTCATCGATGTTTCTGACTTTCTATCTCTCTCCCTTCTGCTCTGTAAAAAATCAATAAAATATATATTTAAAAAAATAATAAATGCATCGATCAGTAGCAGTCGTTTATTTTCATCATCAAGTGCTATGTTCTGTCCATAGTCACGTCTGTACTTTTGTGCACCTGGAAAGGCCGACGGTTTGTTCACGCCAGCACGGCCACGAAGGAAATAAATAAAACGTCACGCAGGAATTTTTCAGCTTCCTTATCATCTAGATCATCATGGAGCATGCAGTCCGTTGACTGTCTTTTTTAGAGAAAGCGGAGAGAGTCAGAGACACACACTGATGTGAAAGGCCGGGGGGTGAGCCTGCAACTGAGGCTCGAGGCCTTGACACAGTCGAACCCGGGAACGCTTTTAGTCCACAGCCCGTGTGCTCTGACCACTAAGTCAAACCAGCAAGGGCTGGCACTGAGCTTTTAAGTATTAAGAGTTTTTAGCCTCCCCACATTTCTGTCTTTTAATTGTAAAATTGAAACCTTAACCTTGCTTTTGGTCAACAATCAAATCCCGGACATAAGGGGAAAAGATCACCTGAAAAGGTAAAAACCGAGAGTTAAGTGATGCAGACTAGTGTCTCTGCTGGTGGTGGTGGGGGGCGGGGGCCGCTGAGCTCCAAGCACAATGGGACAGAATTCAGAACCTTGGGGCGGAGCCGGCACGGAAGGTGGAGCTGGGCCATGGCTGGCTGGGCCTCTGACCTAACCCCTCACGGGATGACTCGATAGCTCCCTCCTCCGCCAGCGCAGGCCCGACCCTCCCGGCCTTTGCTCAGTAAGGCCCAGGGTGAGCAAATAACTAGTTTCCTGCGTCTTTAAATATGTTGTGTTTCTAGGCGGCCGCCGCCCCACCTGAGGGCTTACCAAGGATGCTTGGCAGTCGTGTTGTTGTCTTAAACATTTTTAAAAAATATATATTTTGTTGATTTTTTTTTACAGAGAGGAAGGGAGAGGGATAGAAAGTCAGAAACATCGATGATGAGAGAGAAACACCGACCAGCTGCCTCCTGCACACCCTCCACTGGGGATGTGCCCGCAGCCAAGAGACATGCTCTTGACCGGAATCGAACCCCGGACCACTCAGTCCGCAGGCCAACCCCTCTACCCACTGAGCCAAACCGGTTTTGGCTAAACATTTTTTTTTTTAAATTGATTTCTGAGAAGGGAGAGCGAGAGAAACATCAATGAGAGAATCATCCATCAGCTGCCCCCTAACTGGGAACTTCCTGAGCTCTGACCTTGGAGCCAACCATGGAACCGGCTCAAAGGATGACCCTCAACAGCTGAGCCACAGCCGGTCGGGCAGCTGTCATGTGGTTTATTCCTTCTTCCCGGGCCACGGTGCTCCGGTCTGTTAAATGAAACCGATCGCTTGTTCCAACCCAGGGGGATTTCCTGGGAAGGTTAGGGAGGAACGATGGCAAAAAGGCCCATGGTCTCCCAGGGACAAGGGCTCCGAGAATCTCCTTAAAACCACGAGGCGGCATGACATCTGCCGCAGGACAAGTAAAGGCCTTTTTCCGGAAACAGCACGACAAGCGGGTTTGCCTGTGCTGAGGGGGAAGCGTGGCACAAAGAGCCACGTCCTCAGCTGCGTTCTCAGGACAGTTTGTGTCTGACAAGCAGCAAGGGGCAGTCCTGACTCTCGGAGAGGCATTCCCGAGACCCAGGGGCTGGGAGGGAAACCACGTGCTCCCCTCGGCCTGGTGGTTCTCCTGCCTGCGAGAGGGAGAGAGCCCTCCCCCCCCCCCCCCCCAGATCCGCCCGTGTCCTTCCTCCTGCCTTTGCATCTCGGTCCCTTTTCATCCTCGCACCCTCCACGTGGCCCCATGTGGCCGGCCGGCTGGCTGGGCCCGTCGGCCTCCTGGAGGTCCCTTGCGGGTGGGTGGGGGTTCCTTCTTCCTTCCCGGAGGGTCCGTGGGCGGGGAGCCACAGCCCGCCCTGCGCTCTCTGCCCAGGCGCCTGGAAGATGATTGACATCAAGATTATGACGGCCGTCGGGGTCGCCTTGCTGATCGCCATTGTCCTGCTGATGTTCTGCGTCACCAGCCTCCTCTTCAAGCTGACCAGCATGTTGAAGTGAGTGGCGTGTGAGAGCACCCGCCCCCTCGCACCCGCACCCGGGGCGACCTGGAGCCGGCAGCCCTGCCCTGGGCCGCCGCCCCTGGGGGTCCGGCTGGGCTGGGGAGGAGGCAGAGGCAGGGGAGCAGGAATCCTGGCCCCTTCCCCGCCGGCTGGGCGGGAGCTCACAGGGAGGGTCCGGGGGCGGCGGGGTCAGCGCTGTCTGCTGCCCGGAGCCTCGGAGAGCCGCCTCCCCTCCGCGGGGGGACTCACCCGGCCGGCACTGTCTGTGTCCGGGCTCTGCCAACAGGGACCACGGGGCGGGCGCGCCTCTGCCTCAGTTCACCCAGAGCCGGCTCCATTGGTCTCCCAGCCCCAGCCCCAGCCCAGAGCCCCTGGGTTCCTCCTCCATCGCCCACGGCCTGGGGACAGGGAGGTGCCTGGAGGAGTCGGGCGCTGAGCTGTCGAAGATCCTGGGGCCCCAGAAGAGGGAGGGGAGCTCAGACAGCTCATCCAATTGCGGGAGAGGACCCTTCAAATGTGGGAGGTTCAGTCCGAAGCCGGGGCGCTCCGTTCTGGGAAGGGAGGCCGTGCCCTGTGGCGTCCCTGGGCGGGCGCCAAATGTGGGGACCCCTTTCAACGTCCCGAGGGACTCAGGGTCCCCGGTTCAGGGTTCGGGTACACACAAATGAATAGAGACAGAAAAACATTAATTTGGAAATGGGGGCCAGGCGGTAGGCCAACTCTAGTGGAAGAACTACTCATTGCTCTGGCTTTACCGTCCCTTTTATGAAGATTTAAGATCACAAGATACGCCCATATCCCCCCAGGAAGGAAACACCAGTAAGAGCCAATCAGTGAATCTTCTTAGGACTGACAGGTGGGGGCTCCTCCAACCACCAACATCCAGTGATTAGCTCCGACCCCTCAGAGCAGTCAAGGTGGACCAGCCCTCCGACTCCCCGTCCTCAGCTCTCCGTCATTAAAACATTGACCGGCTCCCGGCAGTGCACTAGGTCACCTCCAGACCCCGGGGCTCCGCCGCTGGGGCCTCAGCCTCCGGGGGCCGCACGGGCAGCCCCTCCCTGGGCCGGATCTGACCTGGCGTCGGGGAGAGCGCGGGACACGGGCGCCCGGGGCCGGGGCAGAGCTCTCCTCGCAGCCGGGCCCCCACACCTCCGGTTCGGACGGGCTGCCACGGCCGGGCCAGAGGTTCCTAACCCCCCACCCCCAACCCCCCGCTGCGGGCCCGTCTCTCCTCAGAGCCCCGAAGCTGCCCATGTGCTTGGTGTTGAAGAGCTTCCCGTCCATGGTCACCAGGGACAAGATCACGGCGGCCCCGTCCATCACGGCCGGCTGCTACCCCGGCCTGCAGCTCTACGACGACGAGTGCCGGCTGTGCGCGGACGACAAGCCGCTGCCGCCCGGCTTCTGCGACGTGAGCGAGGGGCTCTGAGGCCGCGGCGGCGGGCGCGCCTTTCCCGGGAGAGTTTTATTCGAGACGTTGTGTCCTGTTCCCCTTGTTGTGTGCTACTGGATGTTCGTGAGTTTTTGAATAAATGCAGCGTTGAAAGAACCCTCTGGCCGCGGGGGTGTCTGACGCCGTGAGGGAGCCGAGGGACTTGAACTTGGGGATCGCCCGCCTCGGGGCGCGGAGCACCCGGTGGCTCGTCACCGGCGTGTCGCCTCGCGGCGGGAGGTCGGGCGAGAGTGAGACCTGAGGGGGCCGCGGACGAGGTGACTGTTGGGAGAGGGGGGGTTTCTGAGCACGACTGAGCCCGGGGAACCGTGCCCCAGACAGAGCTGTCAGTGCTGACGCCAGGCCAGGCCTTGAGACACGGTCTCGTGGCCCCTCCCCAGCACGCAGGCCTTCTTCCACAGAACACGGTCAGCTTTCTGAAGAACAGGGTGACCCTGTGAACAACATGGTCGTCAATGGCACGACCCTGACGTGGCTCGGGGAAAACGGTTTTGTCTTGGGTTGCTTGCTCTGCAACCCAAGGACGTGGTGAATGTGCTTAAAAGCGGTCCTGCACAAAGGGGCGGGGCCGCTCTCCGGACTCCCTGCGTGGAGAACGGTGGAACAGTCCCCGGGCCGGCTGATAAAGGCTCCCTGAATTTTAACTGGGTCTGGGCTCCCAGGGCCGTTCACTCTCGTTCGCTCCACAGCAGCGACAGGAGGGCAGCGCTGTGCTGGGTGCTTGAGATGAGAACTAAAAGCATCAGGAAACCATTTCAGGCGTAGGTTTCACAGCAGCCCCGGTAAAAGGGAAACGCGTCTCCGAGCGAGACAAACGTCTCCGGTGGAACGTCCGGCTCGGGTTTGGCTGCGTGGCGCCGCCGAGACCGGGAAGCGATGGCTCCCACTTGGACTGGACAAGGACTCGGGACAGATCCACGGCCGAGGCCCGGGCCGACCAGAGGGCCCTCTGCTGTCCAGGCGTCTGTCTCCTCCCAGCTGGAGCCCGGCGCTGGCTCTGGAGGGACGGGGTTTCCGGAGGGGGACCCTCCCCTGGCAGCACCGGTTGCTCACGGCAGAGGCCGGGACACAGCAGGTCCGGGTCAGCAGGAGGGGAAGGGGAAGGGGATAGTCTTGGGCGCACAGCAGGGGGAGCTGGGGACGAAGCAGAGCTGTGAACAAGGACAGGTCAGGGGCTCCCGGGCTCGGCCCCGGCCTGGGACCCAGCTGGCCACTGCCATCGGAGATGCCATCCCAGAGTCCTGACTCGGACACCCCCCGGCACTCGCGGGGAAGCCGCCAACACTCCGCTGGTGCTGGCAAACGCTCCGTCGGGTGGTTGTGACCCTCGTCCCGGCTCCGTGTCCTTCCAGCTCACGGGGGCCGAGCACTGGCTCCCACCGCCGGCGCCTGCGTGTTGCGGTCCGCGCTCGGAGGGCGGGGACGTGGCTGCCGCCTTGGGGAGGCGTTTTCCGAATCGGTGAGGAGACTGCGCACCGGGAGCTGTACAGCTTCGCTGACGGGGACAGAACTCTCGGGACGAAGGACACACACCTGCAGCCACGCCCGCCGTGAACGCCCCCGAAGGGGGGAGGACGGGAAGGTGGCCGCCGGTGGCCCTGCACGGGACCAGGGAGTGCAGCGGGTTCCCTCGCCGGCAGAGGCTGAGGGAAATAAAGTGCTTCTCTTCACTCATGTGCTTTCCAAAACGGACAGTTTAATTTCAGATGCAAACACATCGCCTTCGGCTCGTGCGGCAGTTCCGCTTCCTGAGACGCGGCCGGCCCGGCCCTGAGCCGGCGAGTCCGCGTCTCGCACCGCGCCCGCAGCGTGAGCCCGCCGCCAGCCCCGGCCGAGGGCGCGTAGCCTCGGCTCCAGCTCGGCAGGGAGCCGGCGCTCAGCGGGGGGCGGTGATACAAGGTCACGTCCCCGCTTCCCGACCCACATCATCTACGGGACGGCCCCCCACATCGAGCGCCGAGGTCCTGCCGGCCGGACACGGGGAGCCGGCGCCACAGCCCCGTCTGCAGAGGCCCCGGCGCTGCTCTCGGGGCGCCGAGGGTCCGACCTCCCCAGAGAATCAGAGAAAAGCCACCCAACCCTCTGAGCACCGCTCCTCCCCCCTAAGCTGAGGGAGTCAGGTCTCCCACAGAAAAACCACAGGTCCACCCAACACTGCACGAGAAACCCTGAACCTAAACACCGGCCACCACCTGGGACACCGATCTCTGTGAGCGACACTCGGCCGCAAAGGAACTCCTGACCCGATCACAGGCGCGCTCAGGCCTGGGGTCACGTCACAGCACAGGGAGGTCATCGCTCTCAGGGCGGCGGGGTCACGACACGGGGTCACGTCACAGCACAGGGACACCAACGCTGAGGTCACTCGATGCAAGTGGGACGCTGGTCCTCCAGCGGCAGGAACGCAGCTGAGCGTGGGCTGCGTTGTGATAGAAGGTCAGACGCGTCTGGCGCCTACCTCTCCCCGTTGGAGAGCCCGTCCCCGGAGTCGCAGGGGGTGAGCGGCCCCCCGGGGGGCGGGGAGCCGGGGCCGAGCAGCCCGAGCGCCAGGCGGGCCAGCTGGCCGTCCACGTGCTCCCGCAGGGCCCGCAGCCGCTCGTCCAGGCGGTCCGTCAGCCTCCGCTCCAGCTGCGCCAGCTGTGTGCTCAGCACCCTCTCCAGGAAGGAGCAGGCGGGCGGCTCCCCCGGCCTAGGTGACCGGAGAGACAGACAGCCGTCACCGCGGACGTGGGGACCGGGCAGCCGCCCAGACCGCCCGCCGGCAGCCGCAGCCTGAGCCTGCTGTGACCGAGTCAGCCCCTCGCCCCCCGAACACTCACCCGGCACTGCCGCCGCCCGCCATCGCTGGGCATGGGCACGGGTCCCGGCCACGTGGCGCTCGGGGGCCCTCGGAGGCGGCGCATCTGCCCGCACACGTCCTGCAGGACGGGCAGCAGCGCGGGGGCAGGGGCCCCGAGGCTGTCGCTCGCTCCCTTTGGTAGGAAGGACGCCAAGAGCTGAAGGTCCCTCCCGGGGAGAGGGCGGCTCTGGGGCGCGATGTCTCCATCTGCGGGGTTCCCTCCCCCGGGAGCTTTCCCGTCCTCTGTGCTGTGTCCCGAAGGCAGTCCGGCTCCGGGAGGGGCAGGTGCGCAGGTTGGCCCGTCGCAGGCTCCCGGGGGCGCCGAGGCCAGCAGGCCCAGCACCCGCTTGCAGGCAGCGCTCCCCAAAACTGCCTGCAGCTGCTCCCCCAGGGGCACGCAGCGCTGAGGGGACAGAACAGTGTGTGAGCAGCAGTGACTGAGCGGAGGTTGGTGGTAATGCAGGTAATTTAGAATCAGGCCGGGCCCTCTCCCATGGGGACGTGGACACCCCCCCATCCCCCAAAGGCGGCTGCAGTGACTGCCACCCGTGCGCAGAGGAGGAGACCAAGGTGAAGGTCGCCAGGCCAAGGTCACACAGTGGGGAGCGCCGGAGCCAGCACGCCTCCTGGCCCCCCGATTCCAGTCCGGCTCTTCATCCCCCGACTGTGGTTTTTCCCCAGGAAATACTAACACCAACGCCAGCCACTCGGTAAAGCTGCCCTGGCATATTCAGTGTTTCCTTCTTGACGCGGGAGGAAAACGCACCTGCTGCTGGGACCGGACCAGACTCATCAGCTGCTGGGCTCCGGGCGACAGCGTGGCCCCCGTGGCCGCCACCATGGCGCGGACCCTCTCGAGGTCCACCCCGGGCCCCGGAGCCGGGGGGCCGGCGGGAGCCGCCGCTGGGCCGGGCCGCACGTGCACCACCACTGCACCGACGAACACGCTCGGCTTTTCGCCGAAGGAGAGCAGCTGGCCGGGAACAGAAGAGCGGGAGTGACCATTCGGAGCGGGAACCCACTGAAGTCCCTCCCGCTGCTCCCCAAGTGACAGTGAGGCTGGCGAGTGTAAAAGCTCACGTACATTTCGCCAGAATAGTGCCAGTCCAAAAACACTCAGCCGTTCACCTAAAAAGTCCTTTCTAACTAAACAATCCCACGTAAAGCAACGTTTTACATACTCAGGTGAGGCATCAAAGATAAACCACTCCAACCTGAGGCCGTAATGGACCGCACGCTGCTCCAAGGCCATTTAACACGGAGCAGGCGGGCGGAGCTCAGGCGGTGTCTGCGGGAACGGGGATGGTGTCCAGGCCTTCTGCTGCCCGTTCCCCACTTTCCCCAGAACAGGATTCTGTGTGGTCCGGACACAGCGCTCCGTGGGGAGAAGATATAGACTCAGACGGGCGCTCAGCGATGGCTCTGCTACTGTTCTGGTCTCAGTGTGTGTGTGTGTGTGTGTGTGTGTGTGTGTGTGTGTGCAGCAATGGCTCTCCTACTGTGTGTGTGTGTGCACGTGTGTGCGAAAGATGGCTCTCCTACTCTGTATGTGTGTGCGCGCGTATTTCCTGTGGTTGCTATGGTGACGATCAGTGGTAAAATTTCCAGTATCTACCCCTGAGAAAGTGCCCATAAACATGCATCGCTATTGTTCTTATTTAACTGTAATATACAACTGGCCCAGAAGAAGCCCCGGTATAAACCCAACATTTCCCTGAATGAAGCGTCTTTGCCCTGCGCCTCCTTCCACCTTCCGAGACAGCCCCAGGGCCCACACAGCCCTCAGCTGATCTGAACCCCCGGGGCCCCAACGTGACTATCACACCTCCCTGCACTTCCGCGCCCACATCCCCTCCACAGAACCCTCTGCTGTTAACCCCGAGGCCTCCTCACATTCAGACAGGTGTTCTCACACTGAACCCACGTATGCCTAGCCCCCTGTGACACTACCTCGAGGCCTTTGTTGCAGTTCATTTAATGACTGCTCATTCCCAAGTGCCTGACGCAGCATGGGGCAGCAACAGGCACTCAAAAGTTCTCAATGACCCAATCACCTCGCGTAAGCGACTTTCGAAGCTATGATCACGTATACGCCTCTAAAACCACACACCCTGGCCGAGACCGGTGTGGCTCAGTGGATAGAGCGTCGGACTGCGGACTGAAGGGTCCCGGGTTCGATTCCGGTCAAGGGCATGTACAGTGGCTGCGGGCACATCCCCAGTAGGGGGCGTGCAAGAGGCAGCTGATCGATGTCTCTCTCTCATCGATGTTTCTGACTTTCTATCCCTCTCCCTTCTGCTCTGTAAAAAATCAATAAAATATATTTTTTAAAAAATAAAAATAAATAAAACCACACCCTGGAATAAGTGATCCCATCCTCTGTAAGTAACAGCAAGCACAGGATTTCAGGGATGGAAACCACCCAAGGATTTTTCTTCAGCTCCGTCCTGCCCCCGAGGCCAGGCTAAGGGGTGAGACCTCAGTTTCCCCCACAGGACAGGGGGGCCAGGTTTCCAGCTCTCGGCCCCTCCCCCAGACGGACCACTTCGCTGCAGCACCGTTTCCCACCGAGGCAGCTGCCAGATCTCTGACTCCGGGTGCCCTGGTCTCAAACTCCCCTGCCCGGGTTTTTTCCCCTCAAGATTTTGGTCCCAAATCTGCCTGTGGTTTTCTTGGCACCTACATTTTACATCAAAGTAAAAGTGATTTTAACTGAGCTTCCCAAAGCCGGAGAGCACGCGGCGTTACCTGTGCTTACACCAGTTCATGGCACGGCACTGCCGTAGCTAGTGCGTGGACCAGTTTTAAAGGGAGAACTCTGAGAATCACTAACCCAACATAAAACGAACGTGCGCCGTACAAAACAACTGTAGTTCATTCAGATCTTAGTCGTCACTCACCTTTATTCTACAAGCGTGTGCAGCCGACTCCAATTTTAGAAACTTTTTGTATAAAATAACTTTTTCTTGTTCACTGAAAATAAAAAAATAAAAGCTGACTTTTTTTATTTTCACACATTATCACTCTTTAAAATTGAGAAATTATTCTAAAGGTTTAAAATTTATTCCTGGGAGAGGAAGGGAGGAGAGAGAGAGAGAGAGAGAGACAGAAACATCAATGATGAGAGAGAATCCCTGATGGGCTGCCTCGAGATTGCCCTCTATGGGGGATGGAGCCAGCAACTCAGCCATGTGCCCTGACCAGGAAGCAAACGGTGACCTCCAGCTCACGAGTGGGCCGATGCTCAGCCACTAGCCATACCTGCCAGCATTTCATCACTTTAAAGGTCACGTTTAGAAATAAGGGTTCCCAGGACAATGCTTCTAACAATCCCCTTTTCCCCGCTGAGGGTGGGGGCTTCCTAGGAAACTGTAGGGGTGGGGGACAGATTACACCGACCAGTTACCGGCTTCTGAGAGAATTAAACTCAGCAACAAATGTATAATCTTGTGCCACAGCATATTGTAACGCTCAACCAACATTATCTACTTCCAACATTCGTGGTGCCTACAACAGTTCATATTTTGAGTTACATAAAAGAAAAATTAGGACAGGATCTTGGCAGAAACTCAGAAAAAGAATCATAATAATGGGCCTTAGCTGGTTTTGCTCAGTGGATAGAGCATCGGTTTTGCTCAGTGGATAGAGCATCGGCCTGCAGACTGAAGGGTCCCGGGTTTGATTCCAGTCAAGGGCACATGCCTGGGTTGCGGGCTAGATCCCCAGCAGGGGGCGTGCATGCAGGAGGCAGCCAATCAATGCTTCTCTCACCACTGATGCTTCTCTCCCCCACTCCCCGCCTCTGAAATAAAAAGGCACGGCCCCCGGGGCGGTGTGCTGGACGGCAGTGCTGGGCTCCCGCACTGTTTGTAAAGGGCTTCCTTCTCGAAGGTGTGTGGTCACACTTCCAGGCTGATGGACAGACTTCTGTTTGGAAACAGACCCCGAGAGTTAAGGGAAACAGAAGAAACTTCTTCCAGGCGCTGGCTGGGACCCTCCCCAGCGCCCCTCCCTGCCACCAGCCCTCAGGTTCCAGTTGCTAAGGCAACAGGGCTGATGCAGACTGTCCCCAGGACCCCCAAGGCCTGAGCTCCCTGGTGTGTCCCTAGCTCATCCCGCTCAAGTCTGAGGCCAAGGTCAGGGACGTGAGAGGTGCGGCCAGAGCTGCGGACACGGAAACCCTCCTCAGAAGCACCCTGCCCGCGTGGGGGTCACACACCTGGTGTCCAGCACATTACCAACACTCCTGCCCCTACTGGTGCCACAGTACTCCTCGCCTACGTACACCTCCATGTTTCTCGCTGAACTTAAAAGGCCAACAGACACGATCTCTTCACCTCCACTCGGGGCGCAGCTCAGGGAGAGGAAGCAGGGCTTTTCATCCGGGCTCTTCCGGCTCCTTTTCAGAGTCACCAGGTCCCGGCTGCAGAGAGAGGGACCGAGATCGCACAGGGGGGGCCTCTGCCCAAGAGAATACCCCACCGCCTGGGCCACGGGGCTGGCGTTTCATTCATTCCCATTTGCCTTTGGGGATCACACACCTTCCACGGAGCCAACACATGCTCAACACAGATTCACAGAGAAATGGGGATTTCAGGCCTGGCCTGTTTTCCCAAGGGGTGGGCATCAGCTCGGAGACTGAGGGTCGCAGGTCAAGGGCATGGACCTTGGTTGGGGGTTCCACCCAGGTCAAGATAGAGGTGGGAACAGGAGGCAACCAACATGCGTGTTTCTCTCTGTCTTTCCCATCTCTCCTCTCCCTCCCCACCATTCTCTGTCTAAACAAAACACAAGAAAAGGGAACGAAAGGAAACGATGGGGGAAAACCCTCCTTGGAGGAATGGGTATTCCAGACAGGAGGGTTTCCCGTGCTCTCTCCCTAGATCATGGCCATCTTCCTCAATCCTCTGCAATGACTTTTTAAATATATATATATGTGTGTGTGTGTGTGTGTGTGTGTGTGTGTGTATAAAATTGTTTCTTTTTTTTTTTACAGAGTGGAAGGGAGAGAGAGAGAGTTAGAAACATCGATCAGCAGCCTCCTGCACACCCCCCACCGGGGATGAGCCCGCAACCAAGGTACATGCCCTTGACCGGAATCGAACCTGGGACCCTTCAGTCCAGAGGCCGACGCTCTATCCACTGGGCTACAAGGGCCAGGGCCCCTGCAATGACTTCTGATTTAATTTAAGCTCCACAGGCACTTGATCTGGGCAGGAGCGGGGAGCACAACAGGAGGAAAGACAATTTCTTTTCCAAATTTCGAGGAGGGAGACTCCGAGGGCTGGGCACGTTTTCCGCCTCTGGGGCCACAAGAGGGTTTTCTTGGGGGCGGAGACAGAGGCTTGTTGGACAGCCTGCGGGGCTGACTGGAGGACACGGGGCGGGAGCGTCAGACACCCCGGGACCAGGCCCCCCCTGCCCAGAGCCCGGCGCCCCACGCGCAGCCGCCCCGCCCTCCCGGCTCCGTCCCGCCCCTCGCGGATCCTATTGGGCTCCCCGCACAGCCTGTCCCCGGCTGGGCTCCCGGACCCCGGGCCCGGACGCTCTCCCCTCTAGGCCCCTAGTCCCCTCACCCTCTCCCCCCCGGAGCGTGGCCGCCGCCCGTCCCCCCGGCCCAGCGCACCCCGAGGCAGGCAGCGCCAGCAGCTCCTCCCAGTCCGAGTCCTGGGCCCCGCGGACACGGAGGCTCCGGCCCAGGGCTCCGCACGTGGTATCCCAGGAGGAGGCCAGCGTCGGGTGTCTGGCCGATCGCTCGTCCTCAATCTCGGTCTCCATCCGGCCACCGCCAGGCCCGGCCCGGAACCTCTCTCCCGGAGCTCCGGTTTCCGGCGGGGCCGAGTCGGGAAGGACGACGCCTAACAATTTCCGGCTGGTTCCCAGGGGCCTCTGGCTTCTGCTGGGAGAGACCCTATTTCCGCAGCAGCGCATGCGCATCTCCGCCGAATTCCGGAAAGAATCTAAGCTCAGGCCGGACCTCCTGGGAGGCGCATGCGCACTGCCTGCTCCTCGTCTCCTGGGGGCGCTCTGCGCAGGTGCGGGGCGAGGAGCGCGGGAAACTGGTGCGTCTGTCGACGTTTCCCGGGAAAAGGACAGCGGCGGCCGTCAGTGGCGCGCGGGGCGGGCTGGCCAGTGAGAGTCCATGGAAGGCAGGCGGGCGGTGGCGGCTCCTTGGTGTGGAAGAACTCCGAGCCCCGCAGGCGGGCGTTGGCCGTCTGGAAGGCAGCCGAGCGGGTGGCTCGGGGACGGGCGGCGGCCATGGTGGGCTTTTTCTTCCCTCCCGTCCTCTCTGCCCACGCGGCATCACCGGGGCATGCCATTGAGGCCGAGGCTCGAGCGGAGTCGCAGTGAGGACCCGAGTGCAGCCGCGGTTGTGCCGCGCTCGTGTCTCCGGAGGAGGAATGAGCACTGCGGACCCGAAGATTTAAGCCAAAGCGCCGCAAGCTGCTGCCAGCGGGTCGGGACTCCCCGGGGAGGGCCCCCTGGGCTGCCCCAGGCCTGTGGTCCAGGGCGGGTGTTGAAGTATGGTAGCGATTGTCTTAGGTAGGCACTACAGTTTTCATCTTAACCTGCTGTTTGGCTTCTGTATCCATTTGCTTGCTCGCTGTGCTGGAGCGGGGGGAATTTTTGAGCACTGCTGAGGCCGTGGACTCTCCCCCAGACAGAGCTGTCAGTGCTGACACCAGGCCAGGCCTTGCGATACGGCCTCATGGCTCCTTCCCAGCACGTAGGCCTTGCAAGGTAGAACACTGTCAGCTTTCTGAAGAACAGGGTGACCCTGTGGGTGGCATGGTCATCAATGGCATGACTCTGACGTAGCTTGGGAAAAACTGTTTTATCTTGGGTTGCTTGTTGTGCCAAAACAGGATGTGGTTCATGTGCTTAAATGTGGTCCTGCACAAAGGGTCGGGCTGCTCTCTGAGCTCCCTGCGTGGAGGATGGCAGAGCAGTCTCCAGGCCGGCTGATAAAGGCTCCCTGAATTTTAATTTGGTCTGGGCTCCGGTGGTCCTTCATTCGCCTCTGCTCCACAACAGCTGAAATAATAGAAGAGGTGTTTTTGGTTTTCCGGAACTGATGTATGCTATCCAGTGCTCCATTGGTGATGGTTTGGGTGTCCCCATTGATTGTGACCTCACTGGCTGCTGAAGGGCACTCTTCTGAGAACCAGGGCAGCTCAGCAGTTCCAAATGTCCTCCAGCAGCTGCTGATAGTGTATTCCCGTTGACTCAGTAATCCCAAATCCCAGGCAGCATGATCATTCTAAATTGCCCAGGTGGTCCCAGATAATGTGTTTCTGTTGATTTCGTGATTCTTAGATACTAACTTGCTTTATTTCTGCTTCTGTTTTAAAAAAAAATGCTTGTGACACACAATGCAAAATGCCCTCAGCTAGTTTGTGAGAAAGTGCTCAACAAGTGTTTGTGTCATGTCACTGGCCTTAGCTGTCTCCTGCTCCAGCCTCCTTTGTAAAGATGGTAATATGAGATGCAGGGAAGTGATGCCACCTCCTAAAGTTACTCTCTGGGTAGCCTTGGACAAGTTCCTTAGCCTCTCTGGGCTTCAGTTCTTTCATTTGTTAATTAGGGATAACAAAATCCATCTCAGTGGACTGTTCTGACGCTTAAATAACTAACCTATATGAAATGATTATTTACTAGCTCCCCTTTCTTTTCCCCCTTTGCTCCTGTTTTCTTGCTCAAGGTCACAGAATTCATTCATGTTTCCATTGGCTGGTTCTTGACCAGAAACTTGCTCTCTGGGTGGGAGGTTTTGGTCTCTTCCCACCACATTGCCACATCCTTACCTGTGGGTGGCAGAGTCAACGGATTTCCTCTCTAATAAATCTTTGGAATTGTTAAAAAAAAAAATGCTTTTCCCCCCGAAAAGCAGGTTCTTCGTTCCTAACATACTTTTGCGCTATTCTGCCAAGCTAAGCCAGATGTGTCGAGCCTTTCAGGGCTGCGAGGTTTGAAGAGCATTAGCCACTGGTATGCCACCGGCTTTTTTTTTTTTTTTTTTAATAAAGGACTCCATAATTCGACTTCTTGAGGCGACTTTTGTGAGATCCGGGGTACATCACAACCACATGGCACAGGCCTGCTTCGTGTCTACCTGCGCTCACCCGGCCAACCCCTTGGCGACCCTCGCCCCCTGTTCCATGCTCAGCTCTCCAGCTGCTGCAGGCCCTCTCTATCCCGCAGAGCCTAAACCAGCGATTCCCGCCTGGCACTTCCAGTTATGAGCTGCGCCGACCCCAGCCCGGCTTCCCACCCGCCCCGCCTGTCTGGCAGGGTGGTGGCTCTGGACATGGCCATCCTGGCAGAGGGCAGACTGGGCAGCCAGGCGAGGGGAGACCTGGTGACCCCAGGCGCCGGAGGGACCCGCTCCCACGGGTCTGCACCCCCGGTTCCTGCAGGAGCAGCAGAAGCGGGAACCTCGGTCTCCGGTGACGTAGGTGCCATGTCGATGCCACGCTGGACAGGGAGGTGGAGGGTTGCCCGGGATCGGGCTGTGGAGGAACTCACAGCTGGAGAAGAGAAGCAGGGAGGGGATTCGTTTTAATTTTCCAAGATTGGGGAGGACCGTGTGTTGCTAGTCCATCCAAGGCGGGAGAACAGGGCCTCTGCGTCACACACATATATTGATTCCAGAGAGGAAGGGAGAGGCATCAGGGATGAGAGAGAAGCACCCATCAGCTGCCTCCTACACGCCCCACGCTGGGATGGAGCCTGAAACCCGGGCACGTGCCCTGACCGGGATGGAGCTGTGACCTCCCGGTTCCTGGGGGGATGCTCAGCCCTGGAGCCCCGCCCCTGGCGGGAGAGGATGCCAGCCCTGCCAAACTCAGTTGCCCCCCAACATGCTTCTGTGGCCAGAGTGGGGGAGTGGAACCTGGAATGCCGGGTGCAAATATCTGCATGGTGTCTGTTTTATTTCCTTTTAGTGAAATAGCGTTTCCGTTCAAGTACAGTTTTAGTTTTGATAATTGCAGCATTTCTTCACTTGCTTTAGGAGGTTATATTTACACTAGTGGCCCTGCACACGTGCTCCAGTAGGTAGCTGCCACCCTCCTGCAGATCCGGGGTACATCACTGTTACTGCGCTGTCATAATGGATAATTAGCATATTCTTCTCTTATTAGCATAATTAGTATATTCCTCTCATGATATAATGGATAATTAGCATATTCCTCTTTTATTATATAAGATGATTTCTAATGTATTTTTAAGTAAATATGAAATTATGAACAAATCTCTTGTTGACATCATTTATATATGTTTTATTGAACTTATTGGGTGGGAATGTTGGTTAATGAAATTATATAGGTTTCAGACCTACAGTACAACACAATCTGTAAATTATATTGTGTATTCACCACCCACAGTTGACAAAATTTAATATCCATTCAAGATAAAGATATCTTAGCAAATTAGGAACAGAAGGGAACTTTTTAAACAAAAAGAAGTTAGCATATACCTTATGCTTTATACAAAAACTAAAGGAACATGAAGTATGGGCCTAAATGTAAAATATAAAACTATAAAACATAGAGAAGAAAATAGGGAATTTGTGTGACCTTGGGTTTGACAATGACATTTTAAAAAATATATTTTTTGATTTTTTACAGAGAGGAAGGGAGAGGGATAGGGAGTTAGAAACATCGATGAGAAAGAAACCAATCAGCTGCCTCCTGCACACTCTCTACTGGGGATGTGCCCTTGACCAGAATCGAACCCGGGACCCTTTAGTCTGCAGGCCGACGCTCTATCCAGTGAGCCAAACCAGTCAGGGCTGCCATGACATTTTTTTTTTTACTATCATAAAATAATTTATTTTATT
Source organism: Antrozous pallidus (assembly GCA_027563665.1). Lineage (NCBI taxonomy): Eukaryota > Metazoa > Chordata > Mammalia > Chiroptera > Vespertilionidae > Antrozous > Antrozous pallidus. Next base: position 126,188,227 of record CM050510.1, read on the forward strand.
TTTTCCAAAAAGGCTATCATTTATTTATTTTTCTTTTTTTCTCCCTCCCCCTTATCCTCCCCCCAGCCTCCCCTACCCCCCGACATTTTTTTTAAAGCATCAAAAAGATGACCCACGAAAGAAAAAATGTGATCACTTGGAAATTCCCTTCGTGGAAGATACTTATAGACGATGAAAACACGTGTTAGTGGGAGCAGGATGACAAACGAGGAGGCCAAGGACGCCTCCCCAGTGGACAGGCCAAGGGAGTGGGGTGCTCCAAAGTACCGAGGGAAACCCTAGGAACTGAGAATACCCTGCCTGGCAAATACGAAGGAGAGAGGGACTTTCCCACATCAGGGGAGCGTTCACTTCTGCTGGACCTGCTTCATACGAAATGCTCAGGAATGATCAAGAGGAAGGGAAAGCATGCTAACCAGCAAGACAAGCAGGTAAAACGTTAAAACTCGCTCCTGAAGGTAAACCGGGAGGCAAGCACCGAGCACTGTTAACGATGGTGGATAAATCTAATCCTACTGGAAACAGTGACAAAAGTTAACTAAAAAACATGACGGGTACACATATAAAAAGGTGTACGTTGAAGCCAACTTTGCTGAGTGTGGGGACCTGGACACCATAGAAGCCTGCTTTCGAGCAGGTATCTCTTCTTCAATGGCTTTTTGAAACCTTTTTGTCTTAAAAAAATATTTTATTGATTTTTTTTTTACAGAGAGGAAGGGAGAGGGATAGTCAGAAACATCGATCAGAGAGAAACATCCATCAACCGCCTCTTGCACCCCCCACCGGGGATGTGTCTGAAGCCAAGACACATGCCCTTGACCAGAATCGAACCTGGGACCTTTCAGTCCGCAGGCCGACACTCTACCCACTGAGCCAACCGGTTTCAGCGAAACCTTTTTGTCTTAACCATAAAGCAGTCCTCTGACGCAGTGAGCCTCTGTGCAATCCTGGAAAATGGCTCTAATGATGTGTGATTTCTTCCTGTGGCTCAGACACAGGGCCTGGCCAGCCTTCCTCACTGAACTTTTAGCTGCTAGTCTCTCCACATTTTTAAAAATTTTTATTCCTTAAAAAAAAAAAAAAAAAAAATATATATATATATATATATATATATATATATATATATATATATATAATTGATTTTTTACAGAGGAAGGGAGAGGGATAGAAAGTTAGAAACATTGATTCAGCCGCCTCTTGCACACCCCCTACTGGGGATGTGCCCGCAACCAAGGTACGTGCCCTTGACCGGAATTGAACCCGGGACCCTTCAGTCCGCAGGCCGACGCTCTACCCACTGAGCCACACGGGTCAGGGCAGTCTCTCCACATTTCTGTCCTTGTAGTTCATTACCAACATACATTTGCTTTTGATCAACAGTCAAACCTTAAAAGGCTCTCCGAGGGGCACACAGCCCCGGAAGGGGAGACGGGATGACCTACGATGGTGGTGGGGCGATCGGATCCCCGTGGCGCTCACAGCACCTGAGCGCACGGAATTCGGAACTGCGGGCGGGCGAGGTGCCACCCAGTGTTGATGTCACACAGCCCGGCCAATGGGCACCGAGCGGAGCCGGACAGTGGTCGTCCATTCTGCTGCTGGGGGCGGGAGGCCATGAGCTCTCCAAACGGACACCCAGCCGCTCCCCCGAGGACAGTGGGAAGGTGTGAGGAACTCCGATAAGATGTGCTGTGCCCCGAAGTCGGTTTTAACGGTGTGCCTTCTGCTCTGTTGGCATTCACCCTGCAGAGGCGATGACAGTACTGACCACAGTACGTATGCCTCCGAGGGGGGCTGCTCCCTCCCGCTCACCTGTCCCCGGGCCCGGGAGCCTGAGGCAACCCCGCTCGTTCCGAGAGCCGGCTTCCCCGGGAGGGACAGGCAGCTGTCGGGTGAAGGGAAAACCTCTCCTGAAACGCGGGGCCCAGGAGGGACTGTGTGTGCTCCGTCTTGTCGGACAGGAAGGAACAGTTTGAGAAAGTGACTGTGAGTCCTGCCCACGGGACAGGTTCTGTCTCACGTACGGAGCGCTCCTGCCTCTGACCGAGCCTGTTTCCGGGGCCCAGGTGTCGGGAGTGAAGCGTCTGCTCACGTTTATTCCTCCGTCAGCTTCTGTTCCTCCTAGGAGAAGGAGGGCAAGTTCTTCCCTCCTTTCTCCCTCCCTCACTTCCTCCTTCCTCCTTTCTCCTTCCCTTCCTTCCTCCCTCCTTCCTCCCTTCCTTCCTCCTTCCTTCCTCCCATCTTTCCTTCCTTCCTCCCTCCCTTCTTCCCATCTTTCCTTCCTTTCTCCTTCCCTTCCTCCCATCTTTCCTTCCTTTCACCCTCCCCTCCTCCCATCTTTCCTTCCTTTCTCCTTCCCTTCCTTCCATCTTTCCTTCCTTTCTCCCTCCCTTCCTCCCATCTTTCCTTCCTTCCTCCCTCCCTTCCTTCCTCCCTCCCTTCCTTCCTTCTCCCTCCCTCCCTTCCTCCCGTCTTTCCTTCCTTTCTCCCTCCCTCCCATCCTTCCTCCCTCCCTTCCTCCTTTCTCCCTCTCTCCCTTCCTCCCATCCTTCCTCCTTCCCTTCCTCCTTTCTCCCTCCCTTCCTCCTTCCTTCCTCTCTTCCTCCCTCCGTCCTTCCTCCCATCTTTCCTTCCTTCTCCCTTCCTTCCTCCCTCCTTTCTCCCTCCCTTCCTCCCATCCTCCCTTCCTCCTTTTTCCCTCCCTTCCTCCTTACTTTTTCCCTTCTTTCCTCCCTCCCTTCCTTGCTCCCATCCTTCCTCCCATTCTTCCACCCTTCCTCCTCCCTTTCTCCTTCCTCCCTCCCTCCTTCCTTTCTCCCTTCCTCCCTTCTTTCCTCCCTCCCTCCCTTCCTTCCACCCTTCCTTCTTCCTCCATCCCTTTCTCCTTTCTCCCTCCCATCTTCCTTTCTCCCTCCCTTCCTCTCCCTCCCCTCTTTCTTCCTCTCTTCCTCCCATCCTTCCTCCATCCCTCTCTCCCTCCCTCCCTCCCATCTTTCTTCCTCCCTCCCTTCCTCTCTCCTTTCCTCCCTCCCTTCCTCTCTCCTTCCCTCCCTCCCTTCCTCCTTTCTCCTTCCCTTACTTCCTCCTTTCCTCCCTCCCATCCTCCCTCCCTTCCTTCCTTTTTAAAAAATATTTTATTGATTTTTCACAGAGAGGAAGGGAGAGGGATAGAAAGTCAGAAACATCGATGAGAGAGAAACATCGACTGGCTGCCTCCTGCACACCCCCCACTGGGAATGTGCCCTTGGTACATGCCCTTGACCGGAATCGAACCTGGGACCTTTCAGTCCGCAGGCCGACGCTCTATCCACTGAACCACATCAGTCTCTGCTCCTTTCCTTCCTTCCTCCCTCCCTCCCTCCCTTCCTTCCTCCCTCCCTCCCTCTCTCCCTCCCTTCCTTCCTTCCTTCTTTCCTTTCTTCCTCCCTCCCTCCCTCCCTCCCTCTCTCCCTCCCTTCCTCCCTCCCTCCCTCCCTCCCTCCCTTCCTCCCTCCCTCTCTCCCTCCCTTCCTTCCTTCTTTCCTTTCTTCCTCCCTCCCTCCCTCCCTTCCTTCCTCCCTCCCTCCCTTCCTTCCTCCCTCCCTCCCTCTCTCCCTCCCTTCCTTCCTTCCTTCTTTCCTTTCTTCCTCCCTCCCTCCCTCCCTCCCTTCCTCCCTCCCTCCCTCCCTCCCTTCCTTCCTCCCTCCCTCCCTCTCTCCCTCCCTTCCTTCCTTCCTTCTTTCCTTTCTTCCTCCTCCCTCCCTCCCTTCCTCCCTCCCTCCCTCCCTCCCTTCCTTTCCTCTGGGTGCTCGTGTGTGTCTCCTGGCCTCCCTGGCCCACTCAGCCGTGTTCTCCCCGCAGAGCTCTGTGGTTGAGGTTCCCTCTTCCTTCCTGGGAGGAGCACAGGGAGGCTGGGCCGGCTGTGTGGGGAGGGGAGCCCTGTTCACTGCCACCAGCCGTCTCCTCCAGGTAAAACGTCTAAGATCAATTCCTGGGTCATGATGGGCATCGGGGCCGGGATCCTGCTGGCCCTGCTCGTGCTGATATGTGTCACCATCTGTCTTTACCACAAAGTGATCAAGGCATTGAAGTAAGTCACATGGTAAGAAAGGCCGCCCCCTCCCAGGGGCACCTGGGCCGAGCTGGAGCCGCTGCCCTGCCCTGGGCCGCCCCTGGGGGTCAGGCTGGGCGCCAGGAGGAAGCAGAGGAAGGGGAGCAGGAGTCCTGGCCGCTTCCCCTCGGGCTGGGCTGGAGCTCACAGGGAGGGTCTGGGGGCGGAGGGGTCAGCGCTGTCCGCTGCCCGGGGCCTCAGGGAGCCGCCCTCCCCTCCGAGGGGACTCGCCCGACCGGCCCTGCCTGAGTCCCGGGCGCTGCTGACTGCAGGGCGGGCGCGCCTCTGCCTCAGTTCACCCAGAGCCGGCTCCATTGGTCTCCCAGCCCCAGCCCCAGCCCTAGCCCAGAGCCCCTGGATTCCTCCTCCATCGCCCACGGCCTGGGGATAGGGAGGTGCCTGGAGGAGTCGGGCGCTGAGCTGTTGAAGATCCTGGGGCCCCGGAAGAGGGAGGGGAGCTCAGACAGCTCATCCAGTTTCGGGAGAGGGCCCTTCAAATGTGGGAGGTTCAGTCCGAAGCCGGGGTGCTTCGTTCTGGGAAGAGAGGCTGTGCCCTGTAGCGTCCCTGGGTGGGCGCCAAATGTGGGAACCCCTTTCTCGTCCCGCGTGATTCAGGGTCCCTTGTTCAGGGAGAAGGCCGAACGCAAATGAATAGAGACTCAGACAATCATTAATTTGGAAAATGGGGGCCAGGCAGTAGCCCAACTCTAGTGGAAGAGATGCTGCTCACTCTGGCTTTACCGTCCCTTTTATTAAGATTAAGATAATAAGATACACCCGTATCCCCCAGGCAGGAAACACCAATAAAAGCCAATCAGTGAATCGACTTAGGACTAACAGGTGGGGCTGCTCCAACTACCAATATCCCAGTAACCAGCTCCGACCCCTCAGAGCAGTCAAGGTGGACCAGCCCTCTGCATTCCCCATCCTCAGCTCTCCGTCATTAAAACAATGACCGGCTTCCGGCAGTGCACTAGGTCACCTCCAGACCCTGGGCTCCACCGCTGGGGCCTCAGCCTCCGGGTGCCACACGGGCAGCCCCTCCCTGGGCCGGATCTGACCTGCCGTCGGGGAGAGCACGTGACACAGGCGCCCGGGCCGGGGCAGAGCTCTCCTCGAAGCCGGGCACCCACACCTCCGGTTCGGACGGGGCCACGGACGGGCCAGAGGTTCCTAATTCCCCTCCCTCCACTGTGTGTCTTTCCTTAAGGCCTTCAAAACCGGCTTTTTGTTTGGCCTTAAAAAACCATCCGTCCATGGTCACTCAGGACAAGATCACCGCGGCCCCGTCCCTCACCACCGGCTGCTACCCCAACCTCCAGTTCTGCGAGGAGTGCCCCCTGTTCACCGACTTCGACTCGCTGCCGCCATGCTTCTGCGACGTGAACGAGGGCCTCTGACCAGGGGGCGCTGATCCTCGGGGGCGATCTTTCTTTCTTAGTAGAATTTTTGTTATTCAAGTCAAGTTTGTAGTGTGTATATTATGTACTGTGTAACATATTTATGTGCTTTTGAATAAATGCAGTATTGAACCAACCCTCTCCGCCTCAGGGGTGTTTGCCGATGTTAAGTCGCAAATGTTCTGAAAATTGTGTATTTACCCACTTTGCAACTCGGCAACTAGCCTGTAAGGAGAGTGAGAGTAGGATGGATGGATGGATGGATGGATGAACAAATGGATGGATGGATGGATGGATGGATGGGTGGGTGGATGGATGGGTGGGTGGATGAATGATTGGATGACTGGATGGATGGATGGATGGATGGATGGATAGGTGAACAAATGGATGGGTGGATGGGTGGGTGGACAGATGGATAGATGAACAGATGGAGGATGGATGGATGGATGGATGGATGAACAAATGTATGGGTGGGTGGGTAGATGGATGGGTGAGTGGATGAATGATTGGATGACTGGATGGATGGATGGATAGATGGGGAACAAATGGATGGGTGGATGGGTGGGTGGACAGATGGATGGATGAACAGATGGATGGATGGATGAACAAATGTATGGATGGGTGGGTGGGTGGATGGATGAATGGATGGGTGGGTGGGTGGATGGATGGGTGAGTGGATGAATGGATGACTGGATGGATGGATGGATAGATGGGTGAACAAATGTATGGATGGGTGGGTGGGTGGATGGATGAACGGATGGATGGATGGATGGATGGATGGATGGATGAATGGATGGGTGGATGGATGAATGGATGGGTGGGTGGGTGGATGGATGGGTGAGTGGATGAATGATTGGATGACTGGATGGATGGATGGATAGATGATGAACAAATGCATGGGTGGATGGGTGGGTGGACAGAAAAGATGGATGGATGGATGAACAAATGTATGGATGGGTGGGTGGATGGATGAACGGATGGATGGATGGATGGATGAACAAATGTATGGATGGGTGGGTGGGTGGATGCATGGATGGATGACTGGATAGATGGGTGGGTGGACAAATGGATGGGTGAACAAATGGATGGATGTGTGGATGGGTGGGTGGTCAGATGGATGGATGGAAGAGGGCACCCCCACACTCCTCTTAAATACAACTTCCTGATGTCACAGGTGCTATGCCTCCCACTACAGCACCAGTCTCACCTTGGAGACTGGGCGGGGGGGCGGATTTCTCTCCTCTCCACGTCCAGGGTGGAAAGAAGAGTGGGTCCAGTTACTGAGTAGAGGAGCTGGGGATTGAGAAATAATAGAAATAGACAACACAGAAGTAGAAATAAAGCTGGGGCTAAGTGGAATCTCTCTGTTGGAGAGACAGGAATCCCAACCCAAACTCAGTGTGTTTATTTATACTAAAATAGAAAGGGGTTTCACATGAAAAAAACTTAAAATCAAAGTAGCTTAAGTGGGCCCAGGCCCCACTCATTCCCTGGACTCGGCTGAATCTCCATTTCAAGCCCCCTCCCCCCCAAACACCTGAAGCAAGTTAAAAGTCAGTACTGATAACGCATCTAGCCTTTTTGGTGGATGTGTTTCCAAGACACGGCTCTGCCTGGTGCCTCGGATTCAGCTGACACTGATTTAAAGAATGCTCAGGTGCCTTCCCTGAGGGCCCTCTACTGGAGACCAGGATTCTGTCCTCTTATCTGCCAAACACAGTGCCAGGGACTTGAATCCACCTGCTTCAGGCTCTCTGGACATGGCCAGCTAGAAGTCTGTGGACACTGAACCTGCACTTTCTCTCCCCCCAACCCCCGTTCTGTGTCACCCCTCCTCTCCCTCATGGTCAGCACCCTGGCAGCATCCAAGTGACCTAGCTGGACCCCAAGTTGGCCCAGGCGCCATTCCCGCCTCCACCCCCACTTGATTTTTTGGACCCCCACAGGCTCTTGTGTTTAGAGAAGGGCAGTGAAGGCTTTAGGGTCAATGATGTTACCCGCTCCATGATCTGAACATGTTACAGGGAAATGGGCTCAATTCCCAGCCAGGGCCAGGAGGAGCTCCCCCATGCCCACCTCATGCCAGGCCTCAAGGTGCCTGCCAAGCGCTCTCACTGGGTGCCATGGCCAAGGGCCTCGGGGCTGCGGGCAAGGAGAGCACGCTCCCAGGCGAAGATGCTGACGACAGGCATCTGAGCCGCTGAGCTCACACCGATCGCCCCCGACGCCGAACAGTTTCAGCCAATGATCGCGATCCGACAACGCAAGGATCTGATTTACAAACGCAAGGATCTGATTTACAAACACATCGCTTTACTGAGGAGGAACACAGGCTGCCGGCCAGCGCTCCCAGGTTGGAGGGGAAACCGGAGGAATCACGCCCCGCCCGTGCCCTCATCGGTCCCTCTGCGGATCTCCAGTGGCCCCAGCACCTGGAGTCGCCCAGCCTGCTCCCCTGCGGCCGCCACAGGGCCTGCCGCCCCCCTCCGGCTCCGGCCCCGGCCCCGCTCCTCACAGCCCTGGGAGCAGCGGGAGGAGGGGTCGCCCGCTCGGCACACGGCGACCTCGCACCGCAGGTAGACCACCTCGTAGCCGGGCAGGAAGCTGAAGGCGTTGAACTTGACCTGGGCCGTGTTCCCCCCGTGAGAGGGAAGGCTGATGTAGGTGTCATCCGAGACGCACCTGGTGGGAAGGGAGGGTTAATGGACAGCACAGGTGCCTCACTCCGGCTCCTGCAACCAGACTGGGACCTCGACCTCCGCATTCAGATGGAGCTCTTCCCACCACCCCTTTCTTTTTATGAAAAAATATTTGCAGTCCGGCCGGCGTGGCTCAATGGTCGAGCATCAACCTATGAACCAGGAGGTCCCAGTTCGATTCCCGGTCAGAGCACAGGCCCGGGTTGCAGGTTCCATCTCCAGCAGGGGGCGTGCAGGAGGCAGCCGACCCAGGATTCTCTCTCATCACTGATGTTTCTCTCTCTCTCCCTCTTTGAAATCAATAAAAATAGATTTAAAAAAGGGTCTAGCCCTAACCGGTTTGGCTCAGTGAATAGAGCATCGGTCTGCGGACTCAGGGATCCCGGGTTCGATTCCGGTCAAGGGCATGTACCTTGGTTGCAAGCACATCCCCAGTGGGAGGGTGTGCAGGAGGCAGCTGATCAATGTTTCTCTCACATTGATGTTTCTAACTATCTCTCTCCCTTGCTCTCTGTAAAAAAAAATCAATAAAATATCCTATCTAATAAAAGAGTAATATGCAGATTGACCATCACACCAACATACAAGACGGCTGCCCCCATGTGGTCAAATATCCTGCCCCCATGTGGACACAAAATGGCCATCACAAGATGGCCAGCAGGGGAGGGCAGTTGGGAGGGACCAGGCCTGCAAGGGAGGGCAGCTGAGGGCGATCAAGCCTACAGGGGAGGGCAGTTAAGGGTGACCAGGCTGGCAGAGGAGAGAAGTTGGGGGTGATCAGGCTGACAGGAGAGTGGTTAGGGGGTTATCAGGCTGGCATGCAGAAGCAGTTAGGGGCAATTAGGAAGGCAGGCAGGTGAGCAGTGTGGAGCCAGCAGTCCTGGATTTTTATTTTATTTTTATTTTTTAATATATATTTTATTGATTTTTTACAGAGCAGAAGGGAGAGGGATAGAAAGTCAGAAACATCGATGAGAGAGAAACATCGATCAGCTGCCTCTTGCACACCCTCTACTGGGGATGTGCCCACAGCCAAGGTACATGCCCTTGACCGGAATCGAACCCGGGACCCTTCAGTCCGCAGTCCGACGCTCTATCCACTGAGCCAAACCGGTCTGGGCAAGTCCTGGATTTTTAGAGGGTCGTCGGACATCCCTCGAGGGGTCCCGGATTGGAGAGGGTGCAGGCTGGGTTGTGGGACAACAACCCCCTCCCCCATGCACAAATTCTGTGCACTGTGCCTCCAGTATATATATATTTTAAGAAGGGTCTATCATTTCCCAACATCGAGTGCTCGTGCTGCCAGTCCTTGCCCAGGGGGTTGTTTCTGACCCGAATGCCCCCCTCTCCCAGGAGCCGTCCACCCAGAGGCCCCCTCCTTACCCTTGCCGGATCAAGTCGTACTTGACGGTTGTGAAATCGTGGGGGTCTGGAGAAGCCACACAGGTGTCCACGGAGAGCCTCAGGCCGGGGTCAGGGCTGCGGAGTGTCGCCTGCAGGAACACCTCCTGCCTGTAGCCCGCGTCCCCGGGCCCCGTGCTCCCCTCCGGCGAGGCCACGGGCAGCTGGAGGAAGGCCGCGGACACCTCGTAGGGGGTGCCCCGCCCCGGGCCAGCAGCTCCGGGAACTCGGTCACCTGTTGACGGGCTGTCCACGGAGCAGGTGAGCCTGAGCTGGGGCACCCGGTGCCGCACGGTGACGCTACCGGGGGCGCCCCACGGCCGGCCATGGATGGCGTTGGAATAGCTGAGGGCGCCGAGGCTTTCCTGGGGTGGGGCGGGGAGGTGGGTGAGAAGGAGGAGACCCGGCCTGGGCATCACGCTCGGGACACGTGACGTGACGTGTGTGACACGTGGCTGCGATTACACACGCTGTGTCTGTGGTCCTGTCTCCTTTCTGACAGTGACAGGCGGTGTTTTGTGACACAAGCAGGCGGGTAAGGACAAGGAAGTAAACACGTGCATTTCATTGTACACACACACGTCCCAGGTAGTTACTGTACAGGATGGAAAATAGAGCCTGCCGCTGGGTTAGAAACACAGCCGGCAGACAGACAGACAGACAGGTCCCCACGCCTCCCCCAGCCCATGGCTTACATGTGGCAGGTGTGCACTGATCTGTGCATATAAAGGCCTAAGTGACTATTGAGATCGAATGACCGGACCGACCAGATGACCGGCCAGCCGGTTGCTATGATGTGTACTGACCACCTGGGGGCAGACACTCAACTCAGGCCAACCTCCCACGGCCCCTTTCCCTGGCCAGCCAGCCCCAATCGGGACTGGGTGAGACAGCAATTGCCAGCCAGGCAGAGGGACCCCACCCATGTACGATCGTGCACCCTGCCTCTAGTACTGAGTAAAGAAGCATGTTGTAAAAAATACTTTGGCTTTGGAGCTAAAGGAATAGCACCCCCCATTCATCCATTCATCCATTCATCCATTCATCCATCCACTCTCCCTTCCACCCCCATCTACTCCCCCATCCATCCACTTCCCCATCCACCCACCCACCCACCTATCCATCCACCCATCCATCCATCCATCCATCTACTCCCCCATCCAACCATCACCCCCACCCATCCCCCCATTCATCCACCCATCCACCCATCCATCCATCCACCCACCCATCCATTCATCCACCCATCCATCTATCCACCCCCATGCCCCTATCCATCCATCCATCTATCCACCCACCCATCCATCCATCCATCCACTCCCCATCCAACCATCACCCACCCATCCCCCATTCATCCACCCATCCATCCACCCCCCATCCATCCACTCCCCATCCATCCACTCCCCATCCTCACCCCCCATCCATCCACTCCCCAATCCACCCAACCATCCATCCATCCACCCACCCATCCATTCATCCACCCATCCATCTATCCACCCCCATGCCCCCATCCATCCATCCATCCATCCACCCACCCATCCATCCATCCATCTACTCCCCCATCCAACCATCACCCCCACCCATCCCCCCATTCATCCACCCATCCACCCATCCATCCATCCACCCACCCATCCATTCATCCACCCATCCATCTATCCACCCCCATGCCCCTATCCATCCATCCATCTATCCACCCACCCATCCATCCATCCATCCACTCCCCATCCAACCATCACCCACCCATCCCCCATTCATCCACCCATCCATCCACCCCCCATCCATCCACTCCCCATCCATCCACTCCCCATCCATCCACTCCCCATCCCCATCCCCCATCCATCCACTCCCCAATCCACCCAACCATCCATCCATCCACCCATCCATCCACTCATTCACCCATCCACTCCCCATTCACCCCCCAACCACCCACACCCACACACCCCCACTCACCCACCCACCCACCCATCCATCCATCCATCCACCACCCATTCATTCATCCACCCACCCCCCATTCATCTCCCATCCACACCCCACACCCCCATTCACCCACCCATTCATCCACCCATCCATCCATCCATCCACCCCCCCCATCCATCCACCACCCATTCATTCACCCAGCCAAACCTCCATTCACCTCCCCCCATCCATCCACCACCCATCCATCTACCCACCCACCCACCCGCCAGCTTTCGGCACCTGTTACTGTCTGTTCCAAGTTCAGTCTGCACTCCCAGTCCCCATGGGTAGGGACATCTCAGACAAGTGAGGGAGCCATTCCAAATCTCACCCAACTCAGGGGGCGGGGTGGGGGGGTGGGCAGGGCCTGCCTTCCCTCTGTCCCCACCAGGTGTGTAACTTGCACTGCCCTCTCCCAGCCTCTCCTCGGCCTCCAGCAGAGGGCGCCGCCGGGCCGGGCCTCACCTGCCGGACGGTGCCGCAGTGGCCGTAGGGGATGCTGAAGATGAGGAAGCGGCCGGCCACCTGGGGGCGACACTGCTCGTCGTTCAGGTGGACGTCCCAGGAGGAGAAGCCCAGCCGCCGGAGGTAGCCCCGGTCCACCGTGACCCGGAAGAGGTGCGGCAAGCAGGACAGCTGGGCTGGGGGGAGCAAAGGGGGGTGAGCTCACGCAGGGGGGCCCATCCGCTGGGTGGCGAGGCCGGGGCTGCGGGCAGAGTACCCGCCGTGTCCTGGGCCGGCTCAGCTCATATCACCCCCACGTTGGACTCGACTTTCACGGACTTGATCTGCCTCCCCCCTTTCCAAAAGTCACCCCACCGGGAGCCCAGCCCGCAGCCCGGGCCCCGTGGGGGGAGTCAGGGCGTCAGAAGGAGCTGGGGACACCTCGCTCCACAGGACGCTCGTGAGCCTGAGGGAGTGGCACCTGAGGGTGGGCAGGTGCTAAGTGGCCTCCGATGCCCAGGAAGTGGGGGGACACGCGAGGCTTCATAAAACCCAGAGGCCCCCCTCCCCCAGCCTCGGCAGGTTTTGGGGCGTTACCATGGTCCCGGGACGCAGCAGGGGGGGCTCCACCTGGGGGAGAAGGAGGAGAGGAAACTTCGGGACAGGGATAGATGGCCAGGCAGCAGCGAGTGCGGACCAGGTGAGGGGAGGGTGCTGGCAACACGGGGTTGGTTGGAGCCAGCGTTTAGCCAACTGGGGCTCTGCCACTGAAAGAGTCCCATCTGAACCTGACGTCCCTCCCACCGTGGCCCACGCGGGGACTCAGGCCGGGAGCAGGAAGTGGGGCCGGGGCCGGACCAGGGCTGGCCGGAGTGTGGCCAGACGCCCTCCAACCTCCTTGGACACCCTGGGCCCCACCCGGCCCCGGGGCCTGATGAGAAGGCACCCCCTGGGGTAAATCCAAGAGTGGAAAAGGGAGGGTCGCTTACAGCACCCGGCAGGTGGGGGTGAGGGAGTGGGGAGGTGATTGGTGGTGGTGGTGGTGGTGGGGTGCTAGGGCCACGAGAGACACAGGAAAAAGGTGAGGAAGGGTCTGAAGATGGATGGAGTAACAATGTATCTCTAAAGAACCCTAAGCTGTAGGATGGAGACATTCACCAACTGCACTTGGCCAGCCAGCCCCAGGGTTGTGAGGCCTGAGGTCAGAGAGCTTGGAGAGGGAGGAAGAGGCGGGTCCTGTGACCCTGACCGTGACTGGGGGACAGGGGATTGAAGAGGGTGGGGCGCGGGGTGCCGGGAGGGAGGAGGAGGAGGGGGAGACGGAGAGGGAGGGGTGCGGAGTGCGGGGTGCCTGGAGAAGGAAGGGCGAAGGGGGAGGGGGGGAGGGAGGGAGAGGGAGGGGGGAGGGGGCGGGACAGGGAGGGGCGGCCGGTACCTTCGCACACCACGCCCGCGTCCTCGCGGTGCCGGCAGTGGTGCCGGGCCCAGCCTGCGTGCGCGCAGCTCCCCAGCGCGGCCTCGGTGCCGGCGCAGCGCACCCGGTCCAGCAGGATGGGCCCCGAGCCCGGGCCGAAGCGGGCGCGCCCCGGGGCGCTGAGTGCGCGGCCGCAGCCCAGCAGGCGGCACACGACGCGGGCGCTGCGGAGGCTCCAGCCGTCGTCGCACACGGTGCCCCAGGCGCCCCGGTGCCGGACCTCCACGCGGCCCTCGCAGCGGCTGCGCCCGCCCGCCAGGCGCAGGTCCGGGTCTGCGGGCCAGGGGGCTGTCAGCGGCGGCCGGTGATGGGGACTCCCCGTCCCCGCTCTTTCCCCAAAGCAAACCCCGAGCGAACAGGACCCTGGCTCCCGCCACGATGCGCCCGCCCAGGACCCTGAGCGCGCTCTGCACCAGGAGCTCCGCCCGAAGGAAGCGCAGAGCGGTCCGGGGCGCCCTAACCCCCCTGTGGGGTCCCCGGGAGCCAGGAAGGAATGCGGGACCCCGAGGCCACCGGGACCCCGAGGCCACCGGGGCCCCAGTCCTCGTCTCACTTCACCAGGTCCTGGCCATCCCATGCCTCCTGGTTCCCTGTGATCCCGCCTCCCCTCCCCAAACCCCACAGCCTCTGTTCACCCTGGGAGGGGGCCCCTCTGCTCCGCCAGGGGAAAGGGGGTGTTGGCTGTGCGGGGAGCTCTCAGAAGCCCCCCCCCCCAGTCCCCCAGAGGCCCGTACCTGGGGGCGGGGGCTCTCCACCTGCTGAGGGGGTTGTCTCTGCAAACAAAGATCAAAGTCAAAGTCCGCCGGTCCTCCAGCACCAGAGTCCAGCGCATGTTGGAGGCAGGCAGGTCACGCACCGCCCAGTCCTCCGGCCTCCTGGGCGCAGCTGCTGAAGGCTGTGTGACCATGACCATGACCATGGCCATGACCATGACCGTGGCGATAACCATGACTGTGTCCATGACCATGACTTGACTATAACCCTGACCATGACCCTGACCGTGACCGGGCGAGCAGAGACCCCTCCCCCCCCAGGCCCGGCTGTGTCCAGATGAGCAGAGAGAGCAAGAAAGAGGCTGTGTGGCCGTGGGAAGGGAGCCGGCCCCCCACAGTGGGTGTGCTGTGGGCAAACTCGTACAGTGCGGGCCACGCTGCCGGACCTCGGCTGTGGCTGCTGTCAGCTCTGCCACGGGGAGACCCAGGCACAGGAGCGGCCCCTGCAAGGACCCCCGGCTGGGAGAGAGCCGCCCGAGTGCCTGCCCTGATGCCAGATAATCCGGTTCCTCACCGCTCACCCCCCAAAGCCAGGGGCTCAGAGGATGTTCAGCTCCAGACCCAGAAAAGCGATAAAACCAGCCACAGCCGGCTGAGGTCAGGACCAGCTGCACGGGCTCATGACCCTGCCCCGGCCACCAACCCATCAGGGGGACCCGGACCCCAAGAAGCCACACCTAGAGAGCTACAGAATGTTCCCCTGAGATCTTCCCCTTGGGGCCTCCCTACCAGCCCTCCCCCCCCGAAAGCCCTCAGGACCAGGCCCCAGTGCCGTCCCTCCTGGGGCAGGTCCACGCCTCTCCCCTCCTCCTCCTTTCCCCCCCCAGGCACCTTGCCCTCAGCTTCCTGGTCCCTCAAACTCCAAGGGCCCCTCCTTTGCCTCCGTAACTTATTTGCTAAGCCTATTTCTCATCGGAATCATGTCCACCTCCACGATTTACCCAATAAGTGTCCTCCCTAAAACTGCTTGGCACAGACACCACTTGTCAGACAGAAAGAGGGCGGGTGGGTCATGTTTAATTAAGAAAAGTGACAGCAGGAAGGACACCTTACCAGAGGGGGCATCCACGTCCATGGGGGGAGACGGGGCATCTGTGTGGACAAAGGGAGGAGAGACTGACTACACGTGAGGGAGAGGACACGCCTCGTCCTCCTCGTCAAAATAATCACTAATGCCGGCCGGCGGGCTCAGGGGCTCAGCGCTGACCTATGAACCAGGACAGCGGTCGGCAAACTCATCCGTCCACAGAGCCAAATAGCAACAGCACAACTGACTGACGTTTCTTTGGAGAGCCACGTTTTTTAAACTTAAACCGCTTCTAACGCCCCTTCTTCAACACAGACTCGCCCAGGCCGTGGTATTTTGTGGAAGAGCCACCCTCAAGGGGCCAAAGAGCCGCATGTGGCTCGAGAGCCGCAGTTTGCCAACCACTGAACCAGGAGGTCAGGGCACATGCCCAGGTGGTGGGCTCCACCCCCAGTGTGGGGCGTGGGGGAGGCAGCCAATCCCTGGTGCTCGCTCCACCATCGATGTTTCTCCCTCCCCCTCTCCCTTCCTCTCGGACATCAGCAGAGGATGTATTTTTACACGGTCCACCAGCAGACCATTTCTAACGGGAACCTGACGAGCAGGAAGCTGGTCACATGGGTTTGAACGTCGTGGGAGCGAGCCTTTACCGGGCGGGGAGGTCCTGTCTGCGGGGCTGGCGGGGGCACCTGCGGAAAGAGGGGGGGAGCTCACTCCCCTGTGGGAGGGGGTTGGGGGAGACGCGGGTTCTGTCTGCGCGGAGTCGGAGTCCGTGTTGGGGGACCTGCCCAGGAGCAGCCCCGTCTGACAACCGGGGCACAGGGAGGGCTCCGCAGGGGGAGGGGCGGGGGGGGAATGGATGGGGGTGATGGTTACCTGGCCGGGAGGTCGGGGCAGTGGACTGGGCGGCTGGAGGTGAACACAAACGACACGATGGCAGTGAGACAGTGGTCGGGCCGGTGGCTCTGCCAGACGCGGGGGATGCAGGGCGGCTTCCCTGGTTCCCGACGGGCCCACACAGCCCCCTGAACCCCCTCCGCCCCCTCCACCCCTCTCTGCCCCCTCCACTCCCTCCATCCCCTCCATCCCTCCTTCTCTTCGCCCTCTCCCTCCTCCCCCTCCACCCCCTCCGCCCCCTCCTCCCCCTCCACCCCCTCCGCCCCCTCCACTCCCTCTGCCTCCTCCACCCCCTCCACCCCCTCCACTCCCTCCGCCCCCTGCACTCCCTCTGCCTCCTCCACCCCCTCTGCCCCCTCCACTCCCTCTGCCTCCTCCACCCCCTCCTCCCTTTCCACCCCCTTAACCCCCTCCATCTCCTCCGCCCCCTCCACTCCCTCTGCCTCCTCCACCCCCTCTGCCCCCTCCACTCCCTCTGCCTCCTCCACCCCCTCCGCCCCCTCCACTCCCTCTGCCTCCTCCACCCCCTCCTCCCTTTCCACCCCCTTAACCCCCTCCACCCCCTCCGCCCCCTCCACTCCCTCTGCCTCCTCCACCCCCTCCGCCCCCTCCACTCCCTCTGCCTCCTCCACCCCCTCCGTACCCTCCACTCCCTCTGCCTCCCCTTTCCACCCCTTTCCACCCCCTTTATCCCCTCCATCCCTCCATCCCTTCATCCCCTCCATCTCTCCACTCCCTCCACCTCCTCCATCCCCTCCACCCCCTCCACTGCGGCCTGGCTACCTCCACCCTCGGGCCTCCATTCCTCTTGCCCACCCTTGACCTCTCCCTGAAAGGTCAAGGCAACACCATCGTTCCAAGTCTCTCCACTGCCTGTGGACAGTCTAACCAGCATCCTGTGACCTCGGAGCAGGAGGTCACAGTTCCATTCCTGGTCCGGGCGCATGCTGGGCTGTGGGTTTGGTCCCCAGCAGGGGGTGTGCAGGAGGCAGTCGGTCCAGGATTCTCTCTCATCATCATTCTCCTCCTCCTCCTCCTTCTCCTCCTCCTTCCTCCTCCTCCTTCTTCTTCCTTCTCCTCCTCCTCCTTCTCCTCTTCCTCCTCCCTCTTTCCTCCTTCCTCCTCCTCCTTCCTTTTCCTCATTCTTCCTCTTCCTCCCTCTTCTTCCTTCTTCCTCTTCCTCTCTTTCTCCTCCTCCTCCTCCTCCTCCTTCTCCTCCTCCTCCTCCTCCTCCTCCTCTCTCTCTCCCCATCTCCCTCTCCCTCTCCCTCTC
Organism: Antrozous pallidus; assembly: GCA_027563665.1. NCBI lineage: Eukaryota > Metazoa > Chordata > Mammalia > Chiroptera > Vespertilionidae > Antrozous > Antrozous pallidus. The sequence continues at coordinate 126,205,658 of CM050510.1, forward strand.
CCTCTCCCTCTCCCTCTCCCTCTCCCTCTCCCTCTCCCTCTCCCTCTCCCTCTCTCTCGCCCTTCCTCTCTGGAATCAATAAAAATGTCTTTTTCAAAAGCAAGAAATGAAATAAAGTTACCAGGCGGGGTGGCTGTTCCTGAGGCTGATCCTGAAAGTGTCAAACAGAACAGAAGCGAAAATAAGATAAAATCCAAACAGAAATCCCACCCACCAACGGGAAACACTTCTTTATTTAGAACGTATATTCCTCAGAGACACTACGATTAGAGAAAGGGGACTGCCGAATGCGAAGTTAAAAATAAGGGACAGTCATTCCTGAAAAGCACACACGTCAGGCCCAGCTGGTGTTCAGTGGTTAGAGCATCGGCCTGCAGCCTGAAGGGTCACGGGTTCGAACCCTGGGCCTTTTCCGGCGCATGCAGAAGGCGCCAATGCATGTCTCTCTCACATCCATGTTTCTCTCCCTGTGTCTCTCCCCATCCCTCCTGCTCTCTCTAAAAATCAGTGGGAAGATATTTACAGGTGAGGACACCACCACCACCACCACCACCACCAAAACCAGGTCGCTTTACACTGTGGGAGGTGGGCGTGGGGTGTGGGAGGTCAGTGTGGGGTGTGGGAGGTGGGCGTGGGGTGTGGGAGGTCAGTGTGGGGTGTGGGAGGCAGGTGTGGAATGTGGGAGGTGGGTGTGGGGTATGGGAGGTGGGTGAGCGATGTGGGAGGTGGTGGTAGCGGGAGAGAGGTCAGTGTGGGGTGTGGGAGGTGAATGTGGGGTGTGGGAGGTCAGTGTGGGGTGTCAGAGGTGGGTGTGGGATGTGGCAGGTCAGTGTGGAGTGTGGGAGGTGGGTGTGGGGTGTGGGAGGTGGGTGAGCGATGTGGGAGGTGGTGGTAGGGGGTGAGAGGTCAGTGTGGGGTGTGGGAGGTGGGTGTGGGGTGTGGGAGGTGGGTGAGCGATGTGGGAGGTGGTGGTAGGGGGAGAGAGGTCAGTGTGGAGTGTGGGAGGTGGGTGAGGGGTGTGGGAGGTGGGTGAGCGATGTGGGAGGTGGTGGTAGGGGGTGAGAGGCCAGTGTGGGGTGTGGGAGGTCGGTGTGGGGTGTGGGAGGTGGGTGAGCGATGTGGGAGGTGGTGGTAGGGGGTGAGAGGTCAGTGTGGGGTGTGGGAGGTGAATGTGGGGTGTGGGAGGTCAGTGTGGGGTGTCAGAGGTGGGTGTGGGATGTGGGAGCCGTGCAGGAACACCTTTGGGGCTGAGGCTTGGGAAACAGCGGCTGAGGGGCTGTCTGGGGGAGACCACAGCCGCCCGGCCCGGAGCCAGGCTCACCCGCACAGACGGCCCCAGCGTCCTCCTGGTGCCCGCAGTTGTGGGAGAGCCAGCCGCCGTGCGGGCAGTGGCCCAGCCCGGCCTCCGTCCCCGCACACGCCACGTCGTCCAGGGCGATGGGGCCCCCGCCCGGGCCGAAGTGGGCGCCCCCAGGGGCGGCCAGGGCCCGGCCGCAGCCTAGCTGGCGGCATACCACCCGGGCATCCCGCAGGTCCCAGCCGTCGTCACACACGGTGGCCCAGCTGCCGCCGACGTGCAGCTCCACGCGGCCCTCGCAGGGGTGGCTGCCGTTGGCCAGCCGGAGCGACGTCCCTGGGAACGGACACGGTCACTGCGGGCGCCGTCCCGGCCTTCCAGAGGCCAGCCTTTCCTCTGAGCCCCAAGCTCCGGGACCCGCGCTCACATGGGGCGGGAGCTGCTGCTGCTAGGTGCTAGGGGCCAGCGCTCAGGTCAGTGTGCTATTTTTAAAATTGATTTTTAAAACAATCCTATCTAATGAAAGAGTGATATGCAAATTGACCATCGCTCCAACACACAAGGTGGCTGCCCCCGTGTGGTCAAAGATGGCTGGCCCCATGTGGACACGAGATGGCTGCTACAAGATGGCCGGCAGGGGAGGGCAGTTGGGAGAGACCAGGCTTGCAAGGGAGGGCAGTTGGGGGCAATCGAGTCTGCAAAGGATGGCAGTTAGGGGTGACCAGGCTGGAAGAGGAGGGAAGTTGGGGGTGACCAGGTCTGGAGGGAAGGGCAGTAGTTGCGGGGGGTGGAACCCAGGCCTGCAGGGGAGGGTAGTTAGGGGTGACCAAGCCTGTAGGAGAAGGCAGCTAGGGGCAATCAGGCTGGCAGGAGAGGAGTTAGGCATCAATCAGGTTGGCAGGAGAGTGGTTAGGGGGTGATCAGGCTGGCAGGCAGAAGCGGTTAAGGGCAATCAGGAAGGCAGGTGAGTGGTTGGGAGCCAGCAGTCCTGGATTGTGAGGGGGATATGCAACTGCCCGTTAGCCTAAAGGGGCAGTCGGACATCCTTCAAGGGGTTCCAGATTGGAGAGGGTGCAGCCACCCCCGGGGCAGGAGCTCCCCTCGCCGTGGGATGGGCCGGGCCCCGCGTCAGCATCAGGCGCTCCCTCTTGGTGCCCACGCCTCTGATACTCGGATACCAGAGAGGTCAGCCCAGTAGGTGGGGTCCCACCACTTTCTCCGGCCCATCCTGGGGGTGAGCTAAGGAGCACGGGAACCCCTTTCCCATCCCAGTCCCGAATCTGAAAACACACAGAGAACAAGGGTGCCATGAGCGAGGTCTCGGCCCCAGAACGTTCCTTACAACACGGGAAACATTGACCCTCGGCTGTGCCTTCTCGGTGCCGAGTGGACGGGGAGGACTCTGGCCCTTTAAGAGTCTGGACAGTTGCCCACGTGCATCGGGGGAGCGGGGTGCAGCGCGTGGAGGACTGGCCTGGGTTCCTGTTCCTGCTCCGCAGCGCCGTCACGCACGGGCACGCGGCCCCCCACACGGGACCCCATGGCCAGAACTGCGTCCCCGTGAGCCTGCACTCTCCCTCCCGCCTGCCTCTCTCCCTCCCCTCGTGGCTCCCACCCCACACTCTTGTCACGGATCACTAGCGCCTTGCTTTTGTTAATGAGCAACAGAGAGAGAATTAAGGACCAAGGAGCAGCCAGAATTCACGCAGGTCAGGGGTCTGGGGCGGGGGGTTACAGGTCGGGGGCTGGGGGAGGGGGGTTCAGGTCAGGGGCTGGGGCAGGATGTGGGTCAGGGGCCTGGAGGGGAGGTGGTTGTGGGTCAGGGGCCTGAGGAAGCTTGCAGGTCAGGGGCTGGGCAGATTGTAGGACAGAGGCCTGGGGCAGGTTGCAATGCATGGAGGGCGGTACCTGTGGGTCCTGCTATGAGGTTGCCATCGACACCTGTGCAAAGACAGAAGGGAGACAGGCGGAGGCATTAAGGCAGGCACATGGCTCTGGCCGCTGTGGCTCAGTGGATAGAGCGACGGCCTGCGGACCGAAGGGTCCAGGGCTCAATTCTGGTCAAGGGCAGGTAACTCGGTTGCAGGCTCCTCCCTGGCCCTGGCTGGGGCGTGTGCAGGAGGCAACCAATGGATTTTTCTCTCTGTCCCTCCCGCTCCCTTCCACTGTCTCTAAAAATCCATGGAAAAATATCCTGGGGGAGGGTTAACCCAAATAAATAAACAAATAATAAAAAGATGTAAAGTGAAGGGTTGCTAAAATAACGAACGGGTGTCATGGGATCTGCAACAGTCATAAACCAGGACTATTCCAGCAAATCAGGCCTCCTGCCCAGGTCCCTGGGTTCATAGGTCACTGCTCAACTACCGAACACAGGGCGGGGCTAGCATCCCTTTAAAATTCTCAGAAGCATCCCGATCTGGAGAAAACATCACACGGCCCCTGTGTGAACCCTCCCCCTCCTCCAGGGCTCTGATGTGCCCGTTCCTCTGGGACACCCCTGCGTCTGTGTGGCTACCGGGCGGAGGGGCCTGGTGTGGCTGCAGCAGGACCTGCCCTGCCCCCAACTCTGGGAGGCTGTGCGTGCCGCCTGGGGCCTCTCTGTGCTCCCACGGCCAAGGCAGAGCGGGGACTCAGTCCGCTTCCTCATCCATGTTCTGGGAGGAAAAGATGTGCACGGCAGGGCCGGGGGGGCCAGGGGCTGCTGGGGTCACATGCATGCCACTCAGCTATCGGCCCTGAGGGTGGGCCTCGCAGGCCAGATCTGGGGAACGGCTCTTCCCTCAGCGGGAGAGGATGCCTCGGGAGTGTGCCCCTGAGGTCCCTGCTGGGATACCTACCGTTCTCGCTCTCCTCGCTCTCCTCGCTCTCGTCCGGCCGCACAGCGCGGTACAGGGCGTAGAACCCCGCGCTGGTGATGGCCCTGTCGCTCCTGAGCACGAGGGTCAGGACGTTGGAGGAGGAGAGGAAGGTGAGGGGCGAACCGGCACAGAACATGCCCATGGACAGCGAGGCCCTCTGCCAGCCGTCGAACACCTCGATGGAGTCGGGGCAGTCGAAGGCGTCCTCCAGCCTGGGGTGGGGGGCGACGCGGAGTTAGCCCCCCGGAGCCGCAGACGTGTCTCGGGTAAAGTCAGGGATTGGCCTTGCCTCCAGCCAGAACCTGCCGTCCTCCGGCCACCAACTTCCAGCCCCCCACTGGGGAACATCACCCCTAACTATCTCTGGAACCTCGCTCCTGCCCTTCCCAGGGGGACTCCAGGCCAGTCAGCCTCTCATCATGTCCTGCTCGCTCTATTTCAGCCCTCCAACCCCCACTCCAGCTCCCAGGCTCTCGCTGCCTCCCTCTCTGCCTCCCGGAAAGGGCCGGCTCCCCACACTGAGGGAGACGGGGTCTCTCTAACCCCCGGCAGGTGGAGGAAGCAGGCTCTTACCGCAGCCTCCTGACCGTCAGCAGCGCGAGGAGCCCCTCAGCCACTCGGATCTCCCAGACGCACCGCACGTCGCTGGGGTTGCTGGCGGGGTACCGGGGGCTGGAGAAGGAGCCCACAGGGCCTGACATGACGCCCCCACAGGAGCTGCTTCCTCCTGTGAAGGCAGACGGGAGGCCTCGGTAGCTTTCCCAGGCCTGGGCTGTGCCTTTTCCTGGGCGTGGGAGCCAGAATTCCTCCAGGCTCAACAGGGAATCGCAAAATGGGAACGGATGGAGCTGGTACAGACAGAGCTGGGCTTAAACCTGGGAGAAATGGGGGTTCCCAGACACAGGCGTCCTCTGTGGTTGCATAACCAAAGGGACCCCGTCCTCTGCAGGGGATACTGGTGCTGAAAGGGACTTAGTTACCTGGTGGCATAGAAACTTGAGGAAACACAGCTGCAAAAGCCAAAGCCAGAGGCAATCAGGAGAGCTCAGCATCCTTCCAGCCACTCAGCATCCTCCCAGCCACTCACCATCCTCCCAGCCACTCAGCATCCTCCCAGCCACTGAGCATCCTCCCAGCCACTCACCATCCTCCCAGCCACTCACCATCCTCCCAGCCACTCACCATCCTCCCAGCCACTCAGCATCCTCCCAGCCACTCACCATCCTCCCAGCCACTCACCATCCTCCCAGCCACTCTGCACCCTCCCAGCCACTCACCATCCTCCCAGCCACTCAGCATCCTCCCAGCCACTCACCATCCTCCCAGCCACTCAGCATCCTCCCAGCCACTCAGCATCCTCCCAGCCACTCACCATCCTTCCAGCCACTCTGCACCCTTCCAGCCACTCAGCACTCTCCCAGTCCTCAGCGCCCTCCCAGACCTCAGCAACCTCCCAGCATCCTCAGAGATTCTCTCATCATTGATGTTTCTCTCTCTCTCCCTCTCCCTCCCTCTCTGAAATCAATAAAAATCTATTTTTAAAAAGAAAGGGTTTCCAGCTCCCTGTTCGTGGCTAATAAACGCAGGGGCTGTGTCTCCAGCACTTGCAGCTGGGCCGGGCCTGGCAGGGCCTCAGTGAACACTGGTGGGCGGGTGACTAATGATCTTACGTCAGTGCTGGATCCTAGCCTCCCCAAGGCAACATGCCTCTGAGCGTCAAATGTTCGAGGAAATTCCTTGTGCAGGAGCAAACACGCCCCCATCCGCACTCCCACTGCACCGCCAGAGGTTCACTACTTGGCTGTCTGAAAAAGCTACGCGGTTCCTGAAACGGCCCCTGGGCGTCAGAAGCCCTGGTCGGCAGGTAGCGTGCTTGCCGGGTGCAGACTGGCCCCATCCCTGGAATGACCACCTATAGGGCCATGCCTGAGAGACGCCCACGCCTCTGGTTCTGGTGAGTCTAGGGAAGGAGGTGGGGTGATCCCAGGAGAAAAGCAGATTCCTCAGGAAGGCGGGACTTCCAGGTTTCAGCACCCTGGACAGCTCCAACCCGGCGGGCATTGAGGATCTATTCCTCAGGAAGGCGAGGCTTCCAGGTTTCAGCACCCTGGACAGCTCCCCCCACATGGCGGGCATTGAGGATCCATTCCTCAGGAAGGCCTCCACGGTTTCAGCACTCCGGACAGCCCCCCCCCCCCCCCCCTCGCGCTGGCAGTGGAGATCCATTCGCCAGGAAGGCGGGGCTTCCAGGTTTCAGCACTCTGGACAGCTCTCCCCTCCTGGTGGTAGGGAGGATGCTGGACTGGACCTCCAGCATCTGCTGTTCAGGGAGGAGGCCGCAGCCGCCTTCACACTCAGGCTGTGCATCGCCCTTTCGCTTCACCTGCCCAGGTGGCACTCAGCAGGGAAAGCCAGCAGCTACAGCGCAGAGCCCTGGGACTAAGGCCGAGGGTCTTCGAACACTGAACCCCAGGCCTGGCTGGCATGGCTCAGGGGTTGAGTGTTGATCTAGGAACCAGGAGGTCATGGTTTAACTCCTGGCCAGGGCACCTGCCCAGGTTGTAGGCTCGATTCCCAGGAAGGGACGTGCAGGAGGCAGCCAATCCATGATTCTCTCTCATCATGGATGTTTCTCTCTCCCTCTCCCTTCTGCTCTGAAGTCAATAAAAATATTTTTAAAAAATTCCTTTAATTCTTAAAAAAACAAAATTGAATCCCAGGCATCTGCTGATAGGGAAGCCCCTCCAATTAGAAAATCTGTTCAGTCTTTTTTTTTTTTTTTTTAAATCCTCACCCGAGGATATTTTTTTCCATTCATTTCTAGACAGAGTGGAAGGGACAAGGAGAGACAGACCGAGAGAAACATTGCTTGGTTGCCTTCTGCAGGGGCTGGGGATGGAGTCTGTATCTGAGGTTCATGCTCTTGACCCCTTGATTAGCATCAACCATTGAGCCAACCGTCCAGGGCTGTCCTGTCTTTTCAGAACGACCGGGGCCTCCTACCTGTCTCTCCCTCGTCCCGCGGAATCACGTCGAACAGAGCGTGGAAGCCAGAGCTGGTGACCACAGAGTCGCTCCGGAAGACCACAGTCATGATGTCAGAGGAGGAGATGACCAGCACAGCTCCTGGGGCACAGAACCGGCCCAGGGATAGCGAGGTGATCCTGGGCCCATCGAAGATCTCCATGGAGTCGAAGGGGCACCCCGGGATGTCTTCCAGGCTGGGGGGGGGAGGGGAACAACGTGGAGAGTTAGCATCTCGCTGGAACCGCCCTGACTGAAAAGCGCACACAGTAGGACAGTCCCGGGATTCCAGTCCGGGGCGTGGTTTACGTGGCACACAGACATGTGACACATCGACTCCCTTTCTCAGGTGTCTTGTGACCCGCCCTCTGGCTCTCTTTGAGGAATGAGCGAGGCTGATGGTTACGACTGGGTCCCAGGCGTGGTCAGGGCTGTGTCCTTACTTCAGATTCGGAATCCTGAGTTTGATGCGGGACTTTTTATCCGCATGGATCTCCCAGACGCACTGGGTGTCGGTTGGGTAGTTTTCTGGGTACCGGGGGCTGGAAAACGAGCCAGGGAACCTGGTCAGCACCCCTCCACAGGAGCGACTTCCTCCTGCAACAACAGGGGACACCTGGGTGACCAGCAATGACCTGGCCCCACCCCTGGTGGGTGCTGTGGGCAGCAGTGCTCCCTGGTGGCCACACACAAGGCTGTCTGCTGGGAAGGAGCGTCGGTCTAATTCTGATGAGTCAAACGGAGTTCCCATTTTAATTAAAATGAGCGATTACCTGTTATGAGATCCTGAGACGCCGTGGAAAGACCTAGAAGGAAAACAAGGGGTTGACTGTGATGACTGTGATGACCAGATGGCTCCTCGCTCTCCACACAGTCTCCTCCATCCCTGTCTCCCACAGAAATTCAAGCTGAGCTGAGTTACATGAAATGAGAGAACCACAGACGAACGTGCATTTGAATGTCTGTGCCCTTGACCCTCAGCAGGGCCCTTTACCATCAGACAGCCCTACCCCCTCAGTCACGGCATGAAGCCACCGTCCCCAGGAGCGCCCAGAACACGCCAATGACTCATGACCTGCGTGTGCTGTCCGAGGCTCTGTGGGCCCAGCAGGCGCCTTCAAAGAGCAGGAGATGGAGTCGACCATTCCAGCCCCGCTGCTCAGGCAGCTTCCGATCGCCCAGTCCTCGGCCGGGAAGAGGAGGTGCACTCACTCACGCAGACCCGGCAGGGTGCCCGTGGCCCAGTGGCCCAGACTGTCCTTGCAATGAAACCAGTGCCGCTTCCTTCACCTCCAGCGCCACCTAAGGTTCACGCCTTCCCCAGGGCAGCTTCTCTCACTTTGTGTATGTGTGTTTAAAATGTTGACTGTATGACATGTGGATGCTTTCTTTTTTTTATGTTTTTAATGGATTTCAGAGAGGAAGGGAGAGGGAGAGGGAGAGAGAAATATCAATGTTGAGAGAGGATCATGGATCGGCTGCCTCCTGCACGCCCTCTACTGGGGATCAAGCCCACAGCCGGGGCATGTGCCGTGACTCTCAACCGCTAAGCCACAGGGCTGGGCTAACCTTTGGTTTTTATTACAGATGAATATCATTCAATCAGTATGGTATAAGGTCTTTGAACACAGGCGGAAGTCACCAGGTCCTCAAGAGCGTGTATGTAAGGATCAGGCTGGTTCCGCCATTACATTCCTGAATGATCTCAGGAAAGTTACTCAACTTTTCTGAGCCTCAGACTTCTCTTCTGCTAAATACAATGGCAAATCCCTTTCTGCAGGAGTGTCCTGGGGACAGCCAGTAATCTGAGCAAAATGCCGCTCTCCCTCCTCTCTGCCCTGGTTCTGCCTGGTCTTTGTGTAGCTGGGGCCAATGGATAGTATGGTCAGTGAGGTTGATGCCCAAGAGAACTAACAGGTTGAGTTCAAATCCACTGATTAGTCCTGGGTACATTGCTAACTTTCTTGTCTCGATGTACCTATCTGAAAAATGGAAATAATCAAAGTCCTCACCTCAAGGGTTGTTGTGGGGATTAAAAGAGTTATGAATGCAAAGAATTCAGAACAGTGTGTGGTTCTCAACATTCATCCGTATTTGATATTATTCTTATTATCATCAAAGTTGCTTGGACTAGAAAAACATGGGCATACCTGGAAATGTGGGAGAAGGCAGGTCTTCTGGATCTGGGAGCATAATGAGAAGAGGGAGCTCTTATTAGTGAATCCAAAGCATGGAGGACATGGGGTACAGGCATGGGCGGGGGACAAAGGGGAAAGGACCATGGTCTTTCTGAAACCAGAGCACCAGACCTGCCCCTAGGACAGGCCAGTCCTACTCTGGCAGGGTCCCTGGTCTCGGGGGCAGGAGACTCAGGGATGGATTACCCATCCCCCCTAATCCCGAACCACCTGGGATATGTGTTAAAATGCAGACCCCAGAGCCCCTTCTCAAATGGAGTTAGTCATCATCTCCAGGGTCGGGATTCTGCATCCTGATTGCCATGTTCCCGGTGGGGCAGGTGCATGCAAACATTGGAGACCCCCACTTCCTGTGTGCCATCTGGAGCTGCCCTTGGCAGGGTGTGTGTGTCTGAGCCCAGGCCCAGGGAGAAGCTCAAGGATTGTGTGATGAAAGAATGAGCATACAGATGGAGGAATGGAGGAAAGGGGTGGATGGATGGAGGGAGGGGCTGGATGGATGGAAGAATGGATGGATGGATGGAAGGATAGAGGGATGAATGGAGGGATGAAAGGAGAGATGAAGGATGGATGGAGAGATGGAGGGATGGAAGGAGAAATGAATGGAAGGAGGGATGGAGGGATGGAAGGAGGGATGGATGGAAGGAGGGATGAAGAGATGGATAGATGGAGGAAGGAAAGGATGGATGGAAGGATGGAAGGATGGATGGATGGAAGGAAGGATGGATAGATGGATGGATGGAGGGATGGATGGAAGGAAGGATGGAAGGAAGGATGAAAGGATGGATGGAAGGAAGGATGGAGGATGAAAGGATGGATGGATGGAAGGATGGATGGATGGAGGGATGGAGGGATGGATGGGTGGATGGAAGGAAGGATGGAGGGATGGAGGGATGGAGGGATGAATGGATGGAAGGATGGATGGATGGAAGGAAGGATGGAAGGATGAAGGGATAGAAGGATGAATAAATGGAAAGAAGGATGAAGGGATGGATGGATGGAGGAAGGGAAGGATGGATAGAAGGAAAGATGGAGGGAAGGATGGATGGAGGGATGGAAGGAAGGATGGAGGGATGGAAGGAAGGATGGAGGGATGGAAGGAAGGATGGAGGGATGGAAGGAAGGATGGAGGGATAGAGGGATGGAAGGAGGGATGGAGGGATAGAGGGATGGATGGAAGGATGGAGGGATGATGAATGGAAGGAAGGATGGATGGAAGGATGGATGGATGACATTCCATTTGGGATGCATGGTTTCACTGCCTTCACCTACAACATGGGAAAGGATTGCCTGAGAGGGGACGGGCTACCAGAGCAGGTGACGCCGGCATCCTCATGGTGGCCACAGTTGTGCTCCGCCCAGCCTGAGTGCACGCATTGGCCCAGGTGGCGTTCCACCCCTGAGCACTGGACGTTGTCCAGGAGGATGTCCCCGGAGCCCGGGCCGAAGTGGGCCTTCCCCAGGGCAGCGACAGCCATGCCACAGCCCAACTGCCGGCACACAACCTCAGCCTCGTTCAGGTCCCACAGGTCGTCGCACACGGTGCCCCAGGCCCCCTGGCGGAGGACCTCCACGCGCCCCGAGCATGGGCCAGAGCTGCCCACCAGCCGCAGCGCCGGCCAGTCCCCTGTGGACAGAGACCTGGTGACAACTGCCGTCGGGCACGCTCCCCGCAAGCTGGTCAGGCTCCCAGCCCCGCACCACCATCAGGGATGGAGGACGTGACAAGAGGCCAGTCAACTGGTCAACTTCCCGGGTTTAATGAATCATCAGGATTGTCAAAATGCTATTTAGCCTAGCCCGGCTTGTGCAGCTCAGCAGCTGAGCATTGACTTATGAACTTGGAGGTCACGGTTCCATTCCTGGTTGGGGGCACAGGCCTGGGTTGCGGGCACATCCCCAGGGTGGGGCATGCAGGAGGCAGCCGATCCATGATTCTCTCTCATCATTGATGTTTCTCTTCCTTTCTCTCCCTCTCCCTTCCTCTCTGAAACCAATAAAAACATATTTTAAGACTTTCCATTAACTGAATAGTTATTGGGCCACTCTTTTTGGGCAAATGCAGAAGAATGTTATGAACAACGTGCACAGTGATCTGTGGTTTTGTATGTATACATGTATGTGCGTGTGTGTGCGTGTTTGTATGTGTGTGTGTGTGTTCACCTTTGTAGTAACTCAGGAAGAGCATCACTTTACCAACTTTATCTACAAGGAAACTGAGGCAAAGTGGCTCACCCCCAATCTCATGTCTGGTAGGTAACAGAACTAAATGCAGGTTTAATTCCAAAGGTCACTGCTTTCTTCTCTGCTGCTCCATCTCACTGCCTCCAGAATGTCTGACACTCTGTTCTCCTAAAACCGTCGCTAATGACGCAGAGGCAGGTCAGCCATGACCACACGTGGCCCTGGACAGGGTCCCACGAGAAGGCTGTGTAACTGCACACGGTTTGAAGGTTGGAAAGGCTCTGAAGAAATGAACTCTGCTCCCCTGGAAGCTAGAGCCCAACATGACCCATGGATTTGAATGGCCCTGAAAAGTCTGACAACCATCACCTGGCCCCTTTGCAAATAGATGGACCACGTGCAGTTGGTCCAGTTTTGTTGGACGGTGCCCATGGCCTTCACCAGCGGAAAGAGATGGACGAGAGTCCGGAAGGCTGGTTCACCGCGAAGGCTCTGGCAAGGGTCAGAGCCAGGCACCCCCTGTCTAGTTGAGACAAAGGGAGCGGAAGCAACTTCCACCTTCTAGTTTTAGGTAAATCCTTGCAGATATCACCGAGCTGTTACCGGAAATTGCCCGCCTGAGGGCCATGGGTGGTGGGAGCTGCTCTGTCACTGGTAGATCAGAGACAGGACACCAAACCTTCCTCTTGAGCTGGGTTCCCTGGCCCCCCCAATTCCCAAATTCATATTTTCCTGTCTAGTCTCTTTCGTTTGTGTGCTGCCTCCTCCAGGGCCCGAACCCTGAACCTGAACCCTGAACCCCATGCGGGACATTGCGGGTGGGGGGGGGGGGACGGGACACCTGCAACTGGCAGCCCCACGTGGGGCACTCGCACAGTTTCTGCCCAGGAAGTGGGCCCAAAGGCTGGTGCCGAGAGGAAAGCCACCTGGCGACATGGGCTGCTATTGGGGCTCACCTGGTCTTGCCGTCACCGTCCCGGGTGTCGCTGCCGGGAAGGCTGTGGATACAAGAACATCTCCTTAAAGAGGGAGAATGCGGACGGACAAGGAGGCAGAGTCCCGAGACAGCTCCCCGCGCACGCAAAGACGCCGACAGAGCGCCTCTCCCTGACTTCTCTACAGAAAGTACCCACTGCCCGGCTGGTGTGGCTTGACCTGAAAACCAGGAGGTCAGGGTTCGATTCCCGGTCAGGGCACTCGCCCGGATTGCGGGCTCAGCTCCCCATGCGGGGCGTGCCGGGGGCAGCCAATCGGTGATTCTCTCTCATCATGGATGTTTCTCTCCTCTCTCTCTCTCTCTCTCTCCCCCTATCCCTTCCTCTCTGAGATCAATAAAAATATTAAAAATAAATAAGGACAATCCTCAGGCTGTTTTTTTATATTTTCATGAACACTGTGCTGTAGCCAACACTAGTCTCTCCCTCTCTCTCTCTCTCTCTCTCTCTCTCTCTCTCTCTCTCTCTCTCTCTCTCTCTCTCTCCCTCTCTCTCCCTCTCCCTCTCCCTTCCCCTTTAAATCAAGAATAAACGTATGTTTAAGAAAGAAGTTTCCTCTGAGATCGAACTTCCTTTACATGTGTGTGTGTGTGGGGGGTGTCTCGGTGTTTCTCCGATGTGTGGGATCCCACAGAAGTGACTCCTTTCCCCACCCAGTCCCCGGACACTCGGCAGGGAAACCGTCCCCGTCAGCGCTACTACTTCTTTGGTTCCCACGTTCCCTCAACCGGGGTGTCTGGTTGGGTCTGTCTCATTGCTTCTGACAGGAAACCAGATTGCTGATGATCAATACGCAGGGACCTGTTGTTGCTATGCGTAGCCTGTTCCACTGTGCGTGAGCATCACACGTGTGCAAATGCGTGTGGACAGACCCCTGGGCGGCGGCGGATTCGTGCAGGCGATGAGCAGACGTGCGTGAAAGGGACCAGCTTAGGACAGTCATCGAGCCAGGGGCCGGGACAGAGGCAGACGCGGAAGTAGGAACGGAGATTGAGTAACAACAGGAGACACAACTCACTGGTGAGCGGTGAGGTCTGTGCATCCGGCTCTGCAAACACAAGGAAACTGTCATCAATAGCTGCCCAATGCCAACCAACGTCACCGCCCAACGCCACCATCCAACGCCGCCCAACACCACCACCCAACGCCACCGCCCAACGCCATCCAACATCACCGCCCAATGCCACCCAACGTCACCGCCCAACATCACTGCCCAACGCTACCCAACATCACCGCCCAACGCCACCCAATGTCACCGCCCAACACCACCCTGGCCGGCCGCTCCAAGGTGACAGCGCCATCACGAAACGCCAAAGTCACAGGTCAGACCCGGCCCGGGCCCAGGCAAGCGTCAGCCGTGAGCGTGCGAATAAACCAACCAACAAGCGTCTCCCTCAAAAAATGAAACCGTCGATCGGCAACCGTCTCCCATCAATCACGCAACCTCCCCGATCCACGTGTGACAGCAGCTCCCTCGCCCGCTCAGCCGGGCGCCCCGTGCTTCCGAGAAGGAGGCTGTTCTGAGCGGCGTGCTGGCCAAGGCGGAGGCTGAAAGACGTCCCTGAGCTCAGCCCTCTCAGTGGTCACTAGCGCAGGACCCATCGCAGGGTGGGGGGTGGGGGGGGCTCGGGACAGCGGCTGACCCTCCCCAGCCTCAGTTTCCTCCTCTGTCGAAGGGAAGGAGCGCGGGTTTGCGTGAGGACTGGAGGAGGTAGCACATGCAACGCGGTTTGGACGTTGCCCGGCTCAGACGAGGCATCCGGCTGACGCCAGCTGGTCTTCCGGCCACGGCTGCTGTCCGCCCCCAACCCCGGCACAGGGCTCACCAGGACCCTCAGTCCAGCTCCCGGCTGCCTCCGCACCCCACCCCTCGCCTCCCACCTGTGCTCCCGCGGCTCCCTCACCTGCCGGGCCTCCTCCTGCTTCTCTGCTCACAGCCTCACCAGGTTTAAAGCCAAACCTAAGCCTGGCCGGCGGCGCTCAGGGGTAAAGCATCAGCCTATGAACCAGGAGGTCAGGGTTCGATTCCCGGTCAGGGCCCAGGCCCGGTTGCAGGCTCCATCCCCAGTCAGGGGATGTTTCTCTTTCTCTCTCTCTCTCTCTCTCTCTCTCTCTCTCTCTCTCTCTCTCCCTCTCTCCCTCCCTCCCTCTCCCTTCCTCTCTGAGATCAATAAAAATATTAAAAATAAATAAGGACAATCCTCAGCCTGTTTTCTATATTTTCCTGAACACTGTGCTGTAGCCGACACTAGCCTCTCTCTCTCTCTCTCTCTCTCTCTCTCTCCCCCTTACTCTCTGAGATCAATAATAATATTAAAAATAAATAAGGATAATCCTCAGGCTGTTTTCTATATTTTCCTGAACACTGTGCTGCAGCCAACTCTCTCTCTCTCTGCCCCCTCCCTCTCTCTCCCCCCTCCCTCTCTTTCCCCCTCCCTCTCTCTCCCTCCCTCCCTCTCCCTTCCTCTCTAACATCAATAAAAATATTAAAAATAAATAAGGACAATCCTCAGGCTGTTTTCTATATTTTCTTGAACACTGTGCTGTAGCCAACACTAGCCTGCCCCCCCCCTCCCTCTCTCCTGGTGCCTTGCCTGAGATGCACGCACACCCTAACTGAGCACATTCGATTTGCTGGCCTGAAGGTACTGTATCCTCCTTGTCCTCTAATTGTGTCGCCCGTGCTGGTCTCGAAGGCCCGGTGTCCTGGGCTGGGGCCACACCCCCTGCGGGTCCTCACACGCTGCCCGCCCGTTTGGGATTCAGAGACTCAGAAACGGCCTCCAGCTGAGCCTGCGGGGAGACCCGTGTGGCCTGAACAGCCACGGGGCAGCTGCCTGTCACCGCGCCCTCATGATGCCCTGTGACAGGTGCCTTCGTCACCCACACAGCAGGCCTGCCAGTGGGGTCACCTGATCATCCCCTGTGGGAACCCCTTTCACGTCCCGCGTGGTTTTCAGGGTTCCATTTCAGGGTTCGGGTTCTGGAGAAGGCCGCACACAAATGAAAAGAGACTAGAAAAGTACGAATTTGGGAATATCGGAGGCCAGGCGGTTTGCCCATCTCTAGCGGAAGGACTGCTTCCATTAACAATCTTTTAGCTCTGACCTTTCGGAGCATTTAAGGTTGTTTTCCCTGTTTCCCCGAAAATAAGACAGTGTCTTATGTTAATTTTTGCTCCCAAAGATGCGCTAGATCTCATTTTCAGGGGGATGCCTCATAGTACAGTGAGTAGGTCTTATTTTGGGGGGAGGGATGTCTTACTTTCAGGGAAACAGAGTACCAGCCTTCGGGGATTCCTGTCCACATCTTTCTATTAGTGAGACAGGGATTGGTATCCGGCAATCCCCACTCTCTGGGGTGGGGGTGGAAGGGGAGGCGGAGGTGTAGTCTGCCGCCCAAGGTCCCAGCGCAGCGATGGGACAGGCCCGCTCCCGGGCCTTGCCGCCCTCCTACCTTTGGCTGCGGAGTAAAAATAGGCAATGAAGATCTTCCCAATGTTGTTGGAGCTGCGGAAGTACTTGAGGGTCAGGGAGCTGGAGGAGGACTCGTAGGTGAGGTGGAAGCCGGAGCAGGTCCTCCCCAGGGAGGTGGCCGAGGTCGGGGGGCCGTCCAGGATCTCAAAGTATTCGTTGGTGCAGTCCAGGCTGGGAAGGAAGCAGATGGTGCCTCAGGCTCCTGGTGGCAGCCCTGTGGGTGCGCTTGCGGCAGGCCCTTACGTCGTGACTAATGAGGCCTTGGACGGTTGGAACGCTGGCCTCCGAACGAAGGATGCATTCCCTTTATCCCACTTTTCCCTCCCAGGAGGAGCGGGACTTTAACTGGGATGGGAGACAAGCTGTCGAAGCTCTGCGTGCGCCCCGAGGACGTGGTGCCTCGAAGCCCCAGGCCCAGGGCAGGGCTGGGCGAACCAAGGCCGTGGACCTGTGGGCAGATGCGGGCCGAGCCTGCTGGGTCTGCCCTCGTGGACACGGCGCCCAGGTCCAGTCCGGCCATTTTTGAGCTCTTGGCGGCCGGCCGGCCTGGAGGGAGGGAGGCCCCACACCCTCCCAGCTCGCTTTGGGGAGCTATCTGATTGGTCAATGGCTGCGCTCCGTTGTCAAGCTTTGTCCAGATGCCTCTAGTGCTCTCGACAGAAACCTGCGTCCATGCCCCGGCCCCTGAGCCTCCGTCCCAGGTCATATTTTGGCCAAGAAAAATTCAAGAATAATAAACAATTTAAGTTGCTTCTGAGGGGGAGTCTCCTTAAGACACTGATCTATGAAGGACGTCCACCTTGACTACGACATTGAAACCTGAACACTTATTTCTTAGGTCTGGATCCCCTGGATTCTGCACCCTTAACCGGAGGCTGAAATACAGACACACTGTGTCTTAATCTTCGCCTCTGTCACACACACACATGTACACATGTGCGCACACACAGAGACACACCCAGACACGCACCCAGACACTTAAACACACATATACAGACATGTGGGCGTGCTCACGCATGAACACATGTGTGTACACATGCATGTGAAAATGGTGACCACTGAATAAGAGGTCCGTAGTCGAGCTAACAGTGTTTTACACACGTCAAGTTCATGCCTCTGGTCTTGCTCTGCAGTTACATGAAGAGCTGCCGATATGGGAGGTGGGAGGCACTGGGACTCACCTTATTTTTGTAGCATTTTGTTTGTTTATGATTATTTTAAAAATATATTTCTAAAACTGAGAGTCCTAGCCAGCTTGGCTCAGTGGATAGAGCGTCAGCCTGCAGACTGAAGGGTCCCAGGTTCGATTCTGGCCAAGGGCACAGGCCTGGGTTGTGGGCTCGATCCCCAGTGGGGAGCATGCAGGAGGCAGCCAATCAATGATTGATGTTTCTGTCTCTCCTTCTCCCTTCTTCTCTGAAATCAATAAATATATTTTTAAAAACTCTCTCCTCTCCTCCCTTCTTCTCTGAAATCAATAAAGAAATATATTTAAAAAACTATCTTTCCTCTCCTCCCTTCTTCTCTGAAATCAATAAAGAAATATATTTAAAAAACTATCTCTCCTCTCCTTCTCCCTTCTTCTCTGAAATCAATGAAGAAATATATTTTAAAAAACTCTTTCCTCTCCTCCCTTCTCCTCTGAAATTAATAAAGGAATACATTTAAAAACGAAACTTAGAGACACGGAGGGGTCTCCGTTGTGGGGACCCACCGGTTCGACCCCTGCTGGCATTCGAACCGCGCACGGCCCGGGGACGCGGGACCTACGTGAGGTAGGGGAAGGCCAGCAGCACATGGTCGGACGCGTTGGCCCGGATCTCCCACACGCAGGTCACGTTGTCACGCATGTCGCTCCGTGGCGGGTTCCTCACGGCGCCCGACGAGTTGGTGATGACGCCTCCGCAGCGCGGTTTCCCTAAAGGCAGGAGGGGGTTCAGGTCTCCCCGTTCCCGTACTCAGTTCCGCGTCTTATCACTCCCACACGCCATCTTTTCTCCCCACGTCTCACCTGCAGTGGCCGGCCCTGCCGTGGCAGCCGACGGGCGACCTGTCACACACAAAAGGCACGTGGACTGTCAGTGGGCCGCTCCCAGAGCCACGGAGCCAGTCTGGGGGGGAGCCGGCGCCCGGACAGATGCTGCTTGGGGAGGGAAGAGGCACCCGTCTAGAACCTTCCCGGACGCTGGTGCATCCTGCCCTCGTCACACACACACACACACACACACACACGCACACACGAACTGCGTTTCAATCTGGGTTAAGAACATGAAAGTTGTGAGATGGTGGCTCCCGACGCCAACTCCAGGGACCCTGGGTCCGGAGCCACGCGGCTTCGATGGACGAACAGCCAGAGGCCCCGAAGCACTGCTCCCCTCTACCTGCTGCTCGGGGCCCGGGAGCAGGGACCAAGGATGCTCGGGACCCTCTTTCCAGCCCAACACCTCTCCGGCCAGCGGCAGCTGGCCCAGAACTGCCCCCTGGAGAGCCTCGCCCAGGACCAGGCCACGCCCACCTGCTAGAGCCCCCCACCCCGAGGGGGCCCCGAGTCGCTAGACCTCGTCCCTCAGCATGATGCGGGACACCGAGCAGAGCTGGCTGACGGCGGGCGCCGGACGTGTTGGGGAGGGAGAGGGCACTGGCATATCTGGGTGTCGGCGAGAAGAGCAGGGGGAAACCAAGAGCACGGCGCTCCGCGGGGCCGGTTGCACCGGAATGAGGCAAGGGCCAGGAGAGGGGGGCAGACGGGGCACTTTGACCTTGGCCAGGTCCTTCCCACCAGCCACCTGGCCCTGGGCAGGATGTTCCTTAACTGCCTCTCAAGTCTTTTTTTTAAAAATTACTATTGATCTCAGAGAGGAAGGGAGCAGAAAAGAGAGAGACAGAGACAGAGAGAGAGAAACATCCATGATGAGAGAGAATCATGGACCAGTTGCCTCCTGCACGCTCCCCCACTGGGGATCAAGCCCGCAACCCGGGCCAGTGCCCCGACCGGGAATCGAACCCTGACCTCCTGGTTCATAGGTCGGCTCTCAATCACGGAGCCATGCTGGCTGGGCCCTGCCTCTCAGATCTTAACCCGCTACCCCAGTCTCACTGCCGTCCCCTCGCACCCTCAGAAGGACGGACTGCACGTGCTGTACAGGAGCCGAGAGCTTAGAGCCCGCTGCCTGCGAGTGGCGTGCGCCGTGGAGTAGCGGCGAGGCCCAGGTGAGCCTGAGATGCTCTCCACCTCGCCACGGAGATTCAGGGGCTCCAGGCTCTGCCTCCCCCCCCACCCCCTCACCCCCAGCGGGAGAGTAAGGGACACCTAATTCCAGCACAGCCTCTGCCCCGAGGGGTGGGCACGCTGCCCTTGGTGCCAGCGCCCTCCTACCTGGTCGCGTGTCCGCCCCGCCTGCAGCATCTGTAAGCAGAGAGATGAGAGCGGCTGCTGTGAGTTTTACCCCGTCCTTTGTAGGTTCTGCCTGGGAAGAGCCCAAACCCGCTCCGCCTGGCAAGGGGCGTGGTTACCTGAGCAGACCACGCCGGCGTCCTCCCCGTGCCCGCAGTTGTGGGAGAGCCAGCCGCGGTGGGCACACTCCTCCAGGTGCCCCTCGTCGCCCCTGCAGCGCACGTCGTCCAGCAGGATCTTGCCGGAACCTTCCCCGAAGTGGGCCTCGCCGGGCGCTGAGACGGCCCGGCCACACCCCAGCTGCCGGCAGACGACGCTGGCCTGCGGCAGGTCCCAGAGGTCGTCGCACACGGTCCCCCAGACGCCCTGGTGGAAGAGTTCCACGCGGCCGGCGCAGCGCCCCCCGCTGCCCACCAGCCTCACGGGGGCCCAGCCTCCTGGGAAGAGTAGGAGTCACAGGGTCAGAATAGCGCCCTCTGCCTGTTGATGGCTGGACCGGCTTCTATCCGGCCTAGCCCTCCTTGCTTTCTATGACTTTGCAACTCGCACCCTTCCGGCTGCCGGGAGAGATCCACGCTCGAAGGAGCCCCGAACGTCCTCCTCTCCCACACCCCGCTGAAGACAGCTTGTCAGGGGTCGGCCCTTCACGCCAGCGGCCCCAGTGTCTCTCCTCCGCATCGCTTTGCTCTTCACGATGCGATGCTGCAGCGCCCCCTCTCATTGTCCTACGCCTTCGCGCTGGGCTGGTGGCTCATGACTGGCTTTGCAGATAGAATGTAGCCGAAATCATGATGCATATCACTTGTCCTACCCAAAGCCACGCAGAGCGGAGTCCGAGACGGGTGACAGGCTGCCCTGAGCTCCATGGAAACTCTGGGACAATCATGAGAATAAGCCTGAGTGGGGTGGGGGAGGGCTGGGTGGTGAAAGACGCCTCGTCACCTCTGTTACCTCAGATAACAGCTATGGAAACGAAAGGCCTGTGAGGGAGGCCATCCTAGGCCAGACGGTCTCCCGCTGACCTGCCAGCCAACCTGAAATGCATGTAGGAGCCCCGCCAAGATCAGCCAAGACCAGCCAAGCCTACCCCAGATCTGCAAGGCAGCCCGGCGGACCCCCAGACTCATGGGCGATTACAAATGGTGCTTTCCCAAGCCACTGTGTTTGGGGTGGTTTTATGTGACAATAGATTGCCAGAAGCCGGTCATTGTTTTAATGATGGAGAACTGTGGACAGGGAATCCGGAGGGCTGGTTAACCTTGATTGCTCTGAAGGGTCAGAGCTAATGACCGGATATTGGTAGTTGAAGCAGCCCCCCACCTGTTAGTCCTAAGAAGATTCACTGATTGGCTTTTATTGGTGTTTCCTGCCTGGGGGAGATGGGTGTATCTTATGATCTTAATCTTAATAAAAGGGATGGTAAAGCCAGAGCGAGCAGTAAGTCCTCCCACTAGAGTTGGACTACCGCCTGACCCACATTTTCCAAATTAATGTTTGTCTGAGTCTTTATTCATTTGTGTGCGGCCTTCTGCAGAAACCTGAACCCTGAACCATGGACCCTGAATCATGCAGGGTGTGAAAGGGGTTCCCACAATAGAAAACTAGTACATGTCTTCTTTACTCACATCCCTTTCTTAGATGACCTGTCCTACCTGAACCCCGGAGGGGGCCTGGGGGCCAGTGCCATGTGCCCCAGGACCAAGGCTGCCCAGTCAGCTCGAGTCAGTCTGACTTCAGAGGAACCAGTCCCTGTGCTGATTCAGGCCAGATTCTCTGCTGGGAATTTGGATCAGAAGAGGACAGGAAGGTCCTACGGACTCAGGAACTGGTTCCCATACCTGCAGGTGGAGGTGTCCGGGCCTTCGGGGCTGCGGTCAGTGAAGGCTCGGAGAAGCCATTCGCTAGAAAGAACAACAGCGTGAGGTCACTGTCAGCAGAGGAAAAAGATCAAGTGGACATTGCATTACAAGACGCTCTGAAGCTTTTCGGGTTCTTTCCGTTTGTCTAAGGAAGTCACCGTCAGCACCATCCAACGAGGCTGCTTCACTTTTTATTCATTTATGTTATGTTTATGGTAAAGGGGTCCTTGACTTCCTGGCTCAGTAGAAATAAGTCTTTGAAAAATAGGAAACAAACTTAAGAACGTCTTATTTGAGGAAACCTGAAGGAACGGAAAGCAGCATCTAAAAACTGATAATGCTGGGATGCATTCACAAATACGCTTCCAATGGGAAGAAGAATATGAGCAAGTTCTAAAGAGCTTAGTGACTTTCCTGCCAAAAGGCATAATTATTCCATTCTGGAATCTAATTCTCACTCTGCCACATGCACACAAACGTCAGTTTCCTGACATGTGCCAGATGAAGAGAAGGCCATGAACGCAACCTCAGACTCTTCGCTGTACATGGAAAGTTAATTCATCCACAGAGACCTGTCTGTTTGTATAATACCAGATGTTGGCAGCTATCTTAGTGATTTACCTAAAATATTCTTGTTTGAGTGCTTTGCTCTCTGTATGCATTGCCATAAGAACACACAAACTAAAAGTAGCCAAGGAAGTGATTCACAAGTACAAAGCTTAACTTACCAGGTAAACCAGTTTCTGCTGATAAGGGTGCTGCCGCCACCGGTAACAATGCTGCCGATAGTGATGGCATTGATGACGGTGACAGTGGTGGAGATGATGATGACAGTGGTGATGGTGATGATGACAATGGAGATGATGACCGTGATGATGATAACGACGGGAATGTTGACAATGGTGACAGTGGTGATGGTGATGATGATAATGGTGATCTTGATGATGAGAGTAGTAATGATGATAATGACAGTGGTAATGATGACAATGTTGATGATGATGACAATGGTGATGATGATGATGACAATAGTGGTGATGATGGTGATAATGGTGATGACGATGATGACAGTGGCAATGACAATGGTGGTGGTGATGATGATGATGACAGTAGTGATGATGATGATGGTGATGATGGTGATGACAGTGGTGGTGATGATGGTGATGACAGTGGTGGTGATGATGACGACAATGGTAATGATGGTGATGATGATAGTGGTGGAGATGATGATGATGATGGTGATGATATTAACAGTGATGATGATGACAATGGTGATGATGATGGTGGTGATAATGGTGATGGTGATGATGACAACGATGGTGATGATGACAGTGGCAGAGATGATGATGATAATAGTGATGATGGTGATGCTGACAATAGTGATGATGATAGTGGTGATGACATTGGTGATGATGATGACAGTGGTGGTGATGATGATAATGGTAATGATGGTGATGATGATGACAGTGGTGGAGATGATGATGATAATAGTGATGATGATGATGATGACAGTGGTGATGACAGTGGTGATGACATTGGTGATGATGATGACAGTGGTGATGACAATGATGACAGAAGTGATGATGATGGTGATGATGGTGATGACAGTGGTGGTGATGATAATGGTGATGAAGATGATGATGATGGTGATGATAACAATAGTGATGATGGTGATAATGGTGATGATGTTAACAATGGTAATGATGACAATGGTGGTAATGATGATGATGACAATGATGGTGATGATGACAGTGATGATGATGATGTTGATGATGACAGTGGTGGAGATGATGATGATAATGGTGATGATGATGCTGACAATAATGATGATGATAGTGGTGATGACAATGATGATGGTGATGACAGTGGTGGTGATGATGACAATGGTAATGATGATGATAATTGTGATGAGGAAGATGACGATGGTAATGATAACAATGTTGATGATGATGACAGTGGTGATGATGGTGATAATGGTGATGATGTTAACAATGGTAATGATGACAATGGTGGTGATGATGACAGTGATAATGACAATGATGATGATGGTGATGATGACAGTGGTGGAGATGATGATGATAATGGTGATGATGATGGTGACAATAGTGATGACGATAGTGGTGATGACAATGATGATGGTGATGACGATGGTGATGATAACAGTGGTGATGATAACAATGTTGATGATGATGACAGTGGTGATGATGGTGATAATGGTGATGATGACAAAGGTAGTGATGATGACAATGTTGATGTTGATGATGACAGTGTTGGTGATGGTGTTAATGGTTCTGATGATGATAATAGTGATGATGACAATGGTGATGATGACAGTGATGATGACAATGATGATGATAATGATAATGGTAATGATGATGTTGATGGTGATAATGGTGATGATGACAATGGTGATGACAAGGATGATGATGACAATGGTGATGATGGTGATGATGATGATGGTGATAATGGTGATGATGGTGATGATGGTAATGATGATGACAGTGGTAATGATGATGATAATGGTGATGCTGCTACTGACAATGGTGATGGTGACAATGGTGATGATGATGACAGTGGTGATGATGGTGATAATGGTGATGATGAGGAGGATGATAGTGGTGATGATGATGATGATGATAGTGGTGATGCTGCTGCTGACAATAATGATGATGACAATGGTGATAATGGTGATGATGACAATGGTGATGATGATGGTGACAGTGGTGATGAAGATGATGACAATGATGACATTAATGATGAAGATGATGGTGCTGACAATGGCAAAGATGGTGATGATGAAGATGATGGTAATTCTGCTTCTGCTTATCAGGATTATAAAAAAATTCCTCTTTATTTTAAGACAGTGGTTTTCAAAGTGTGTTCCCCTACTACAGTATAAGCATCTGGACTTGTTGGAAATGCAAATCCTTACACCCCACTCTGGGCCTACTGAACTAGAAACACTGGGTGGGACCCAGCAGTGTGAGTTTTTAATAAACCCACAGGATAATTCTTATGAAAAATAACATTCAAAAACCACTGCTTTAGGATAAAAAGGAAAGGATTGGAACAGCCCCATGGTTTCTTCTAGTGGCAAACTTACTCTAAAATCGCATAACTATAATTTTTCAACTGATGTTATTTCACTGTCTGTTAAAAACATCAGGCCTCACAGACTGGAGACAGGTGACTTTCTGACCTAATCACTCTGGGACGTAAATGGCGATTTTCTCTCAAATAAGTGATTTGTGATGATTGATGGGCAGAGTCACAGAAAACCATATCCTAATGCCAGTGACTATTAATTATGGTCCTTCAATGGCCCCAGAAGAGTCCTGTCTTGCCTGGTGATGCAGTTCTGATTTGGGGAGGTTCCTGCACTTGGGCATTGTGCCCTGCTGGCTATTTTCCAAACCCTCTTTTGCTGATGTTACTTATCAATGTTGCGTTCTCCTCCAGGCCACACCCTCAGCAGAGCCTGGGCCCTCTCCTCAGGCAGCTGCCTGGCAGAGGGGCTGTCAGACCAGGATGAGCAAGGTTCCTGAGAGCAGGAGGCCCAGGTCAACAGCACAGATCTGAGCTCTGAGCCCTATCCATGATGGTGGGCAGACACAGAGACTGGGAAGGCTGGTTAGACTTCAAGTCAAATAGACCAGTGGTCGGCAAACTGTGGCTCACGAGCCACATGTGGCTCTTTGGCCCCTTGACTGTGGCTTTTCCACAAAATACCACGCCCTGGGTGAGTCTATTTTGAAGAAGTGGCATTCGAAGAAGTTTAAACTTTAAAAAAAAATTTGGCTCTTGAGAGACATTTCAATCGTTGTCCTGTTGCTATTTGGCTCTGTGGACTAAGGAGTTTGCCGAGCACTGAAATAGATCAATCAAACCAGCCCCTGTGAGCTGCGTCAAGCTCGATTTGATAGGGTCATTTTCATTCCATTTCTACTGTAGGTATTAGCCGTATGGAACTAGAGGTAGGACGGGGCCTAGAAAAGAGCCCAATCGGTCTCCCTTGGCGGGAGGGGGTCTGCCGCTAGAGGACCTGTGAGTGTGGAGAGAGGGAGCCATCAGCCCCCCGCCCCCCACTCCCCCAGGAGGAGGCCCCCGGCTCACTTCCCACACTCCCTGTCGGCGCCCCTCTGGCCAACACGTCCCCAGAGAGCACACGCCGCTCACCGGAGCAGACAGCCCCCGCGTCGTCCTCGTGGCCGCAGCTGTGCGTGAACCAGGTGTCGTGGGCGCACAGGGCCAGGTGGCTCTCCTCACCGCCGCAGTGCACGTTGTCCAGGAGGATCTTCCCGAAGCCCGGCCCGAAGTGGGCGCCCCGAGGGGCAGACAGCGCCCGGCCACACCCCAGCTGCCTGCACACCACCTGGGCCTCCCGCAGGCCCCAGCCGTCCCCACACACCGTCCCCCAGGCGCCTCGGTGGAACACCTCCACGCGCCCGGAGCACCGCCCGGTGCCGTTGGCGAGCCGCATCCTGGGCGGGTCCTCTGTGGAGACAAAAACAAAGGTCCGTTTTGGAAACTTGCCTGTTGCTCTCGTCCTATTGGCCCAGCTCCCAAAACAGGGGGAATTTTTAATTTTTTTTTATTGTTTAAAGTATTACAAATAATAGTACATATGTTTCCTCCCCCCCGATTGACCTCCCCCAGGCCTCCCCTACCCCCTAGCACATGCCCTTACCTGCCCCACCCCCCAGTGTCTCGTACCCATTGGTTACACTTATATGCATGCATACAAGTCCTTCAGTTGATCTCTTACAGCTTCCGCCCCCCCCTCCCCTGCCTTCTCACTGTAATCTGTTCAATGATTCTTTGCCTCTGTATCTATTTCCGTCCCCCCATTTCTTTTCTTTAAAAAAATCTTGCCTCTGCAGACTAGAAATAAACATATGAGAACAAGAAATGTTTGAGTCTCAATTTCAATGTCCAACAGTTCTGAGTCCCAGTTTCAATGTCAAATAGTTTCTTATGTGTACGTGCCAGCAATGATCTCTGGATGGTGGACACATGGTGGCAGTGCAGGTCCCACCCTCTCCGGTTTGGTAAAACAGGGGTCATTTTTGATCGCTCCCCATGTAGGAGCGCGTTCCAGAAAACCACCGCTCAATAATCTCTCCGCCACCGCGTGAGGTGGCCCCTGGCAGTCACGCCACGAAGCGGATCAGGTTGGAGAACATGTGTCACTGAGCCAGGACCTGCCCTCAGCCGGGCAGACACGCAATATCACAGAAATGTACTTCTATCCGTGGGGAAATGCGCCCGTTATGTGGCTTATTCAGAAAGGGTCAACACCATAGCTGTTAAAAGCAATGAAATCTATCTATAAATCTTTATACCTATCAACACAGATACATCTCAAAAAAGTGACAGTGAGTAAAAAATAGAAGGGAGTGGGTGACAGACGGGGACGGATCTCATGGATGTGAAAGAAAAACACAAAATAACGCACCTAAAGTTGCACAATTCCTATTTGTAAAAGTCTTAAGATGAACTACACTGAGTGGCCAGATTACAATGATCTCTGAACGCATAATAATCTGGCCACTCAGTGTATATCCTATATAATAAAAGGCTAATATGCCAATTGTCCCCTCCACCAGGAGTTTGACCAGCAAGCAGGCCGGCCAACCTCCCATGTCCCCTGCCCCTGGCCAGGCTGGTGGGACCTCACCTATGCATGGATTCATGCACCAAGCCCCTAATATATATATACATATATATACTAGAGACCCATTGCAAGAAGATTCCTACAAGAATAGGGCTTCCTGCAGCCTGAGCAAAGCTCCCTCCCGTCTCTGCTGCTTCCCTCCCTTCTCTGCTGCCTCGCTCTCTCCCTTCTCCACCACCTCACCTGCTTCCCTTCCTTCTCCCCCGCCCCCCTTGTTTCTCTGAAGCTTTGCTCCCTTCTGCAGTGCTTAGCTTCCTTCTAATGCCCTTCTTTTGCACCCAGATATGCAAATTAAGTGCCATCTTGTTCTGATTGGCTTTGTGGGTGTGGCTTGTGTGTAGCGGAGGCATGGTCAATTTGCATATTACTTTTTTTAAAAAAAATTAGATAGGATATACTGAGTGGCCAGATTATTATGTGTTCAGAGATCATCGTAGTCTGGCCACTCAGTGTAGAATGACACACAATGCATCCAGGAGAGAGCTTGTCTCCTGAGGAAGAGGAAGAGAACGGAGAGGGGATGGGGAGTCTGGGGAACCTCAAAGCCGCCTGTCATGTCTTATTTCCTGACCAGATGGAAACTCAGGGTGACAAACTGTGAGTGCCAGCCCCGGAGGCACAGGGGCACGCTGTTTGCTTTCTAGTCTCTTCATCGTCTGAACTTTCCGACGTGTCTGTGACGTGGCAGGAAAGTGGGGTGCTCAGAGCTCAGCCGGGTGCTGGGGGCATGGTCCTCTCGCTCTGGCCCTGTGCAGCCCCGCCGCCTCCCTGGCTGTCACGACCTCCCCTGGGGCTCACGCGCACAGTGGCGTGTCCTGTGAGCAGGTGCTGACCTGGCCATGGGTCGTTGGCTCCATGACTCGAAGGCGGCCGGTCCATGACAGGTGGCTCTGGAACGACACGGAAGCGGTGGTCAGGGCTGCAACGCCTTCCTGAGACCCAGGTGAGACCCCGTCAGAGAAGGACCCAGCCGACTCCTGCCTGAGAGCCGCCCGCCTGGCCACACCCTCACAGAGAAGGACCTGCCTCTCACGAGGCCGGGGTCAAGTTCAGGCAGCAGAGAGGATGCTCCTAACGCCATCCTGCTTTCCCCAAATGCCTTGCCCCCTTTTTTTGAAGAAAAAAAAAATTGGGGGGTTAATCCTCCCCCAAGGATATTTTTCCATTGATTTTTAGAGAGAGAGGAAGAGAGAGGGAAAGACAGAGAGAAACATCCATGATGAGAGAGAATCATGGACCGGCTGCCTCCTGCACGCCCCCCGCTGGGGATGGAGCCCACAACCCGGGCCTGTGCCCCGACCGGGAATCGAACCCGGACCTCCCGGTTCACAGGTCGACGCTCACCATGGAGCCACTCGGGCCGGGCATGATTTTCTTTGAGAGTAAAATTATGGGTAAACACAAAGTGAAGCTGGACAGCGAGAACCCAGGCACCCCTCTCAGCCACAGGCCCTGGGTCCTGTGCAGGTGTTTGGTGTTTTGTGATAAGAATTATCTGTTGCTTGGCCGGCTGGCGGGGCTCAGCGGTTGAGCATCGAAACAGGAGGTCAGGGTTCGATTCCCGGTCAGGGCACAGGCCTGGGTTGCAGGCTCCATCCCTCATGGGAGGCATGCAGGAGGCTCCTGCGATGGAGCAGCAGCTACCAGCGATGGGCGGTGCAACTTGGCAGCTGGTAAACTCGGTCACGGAGGGCGGGGGGAGAGGCTTGGCAGCTGCTGTAAACTTGGTCACGGGGGAGTGGGGGAGGGAGGGAGTCCTACCTGGTGGTGCCGAACGCGCCGCTGTGAGAGGCGGGTGCGCAGTGGAGCCAGCCGCCGGCAGCACTGCGGAAAGACACACTTGTCAGCCTGTCACACGTGCACCGTCTGCTGTTCCTTAGCTTCCGCAGATGGCGCGTCTCGGAGGGAACGGGGGTTGGTGAACGGGAGAGACTGACCACAGCACGTGTGGGCACCGCCACCCGGCACACGGACACACAGGCCGCCCTGTGGTGAGGGCTGGGGAGGGGCAGGCGCGGGGTGGATGGGGTCAAGGCAGGGGCAAGGGGCACATCTGTAATACTTTCAACAATAAGGATAAACTTGAAAATAAAAAAAATAAGAAGAATTCTCCCCCAAAGCGGGGAGGCTCAGTGGCCAGAGCATTGGCCTGGGGATGAAGGGTCCCAGGTTGGATCCCGGTCAAGAAAGAGCACGTGCCTGGGTTGAAGGCTGGATCCTCAGTAGAGGGCATGCAGGAGGCAGCCGATCACTGATTCTCTCTCATCATTGAAGTCTCTCTCTCTCCCTCTCCCTTCCTCTCTGAGGTCAATAAAAATATATTTTTTAGCCGAGACCGGTTTGGCTCAGTGGATAGAGCATCGGACTGCGGACAAAAGGGTCCTGGGTTCGATTCCGGCCAGGGCATGTACCTTGGCTGCGGGCACATCCCTAGTAGGGGGCGTGCAAGAGGCAGCTGATCGATGTCTCTCTCTCATCGATGTTTCTGACTTTCTATCCCTCTCCCTTCTGCTCTGTAAGAAATCAATAAAATATATTAATATGTATATATTTAAAAAGAATTTCCTCCCCCCCCACCCCAAAGAAACACTCACGAACAGAAGTGCTTGCAGTGACTTGAGAGGGGTGTGGCCAGCGAGGGCCCCCCATGAGCTCACAAGTTGTGGTTGTGCCTCAGCTCTGAAGGGCCCACCAGGTAAGTGATAGATGTGCTGAGTCCCCTCTCAGCCACGGGCCCTGGGTCCTGGGCAGCTCCCTCGCCCCGTCCTCTCTCCCAGACACTGTGTCCCAGGCTGGTGTTTGGTGTTTTGTGATAAGGATTATCTGTTGCTCGGCCGGCCGGCATGGCTCAGCGGTTGAGCATCGACCTATGAACCAGGAGGTCAGGGTTCGATTCCCGGTCGGGGCACAGACCGGGCTTGCAGGCTCCATCCCTCAGAGGAGGCGCGCAGGAGGCAGCCGATCCGTGATTCTCCCTCACCTTTTAAAAAAGGGGTTAGTGATTTTAAAGAGACCGGAAGGAAGGTGGGGGGAGACAGGAACCTCCGCGATGAGAGAGAATCACGGACCGGCTGCCTCCTGCACGCTCCACAGTGGAGACCGAGCCCGCCACCCAGGCCTGTGCCCCGACCGGGATTCGAACCCTGCCCTCCTGGTGCCTGGGATGACGTCTAACCCCTGGGCCACGCCGGCCGGGCCACAGGCATTCGTAGAAGTGGAGCTGGAGGTCGGAGCGGCGGAGAGAGATCCGAAGACACGACCCTGCCGGCTCTGAAGATGGGAGGAGGCCCTGCGCCCAGGAGGGGCGGCCTCGGACCCGGGAGGGGCAGCCGGGGTCCTGCCCTCGGCCTCCAGGTGGACAGGACTCTGGAGGGCGATTTCCCGCAGTGAGACTCCTCCTGGCCTCGGACCCAGAGCTACGGGCAGCACACGGGCGTGGGTTTGTGGGGGCTGGTGACACAGCGCGGGACACGCAGACACAAGCCCGTGGAACACGAGCTCCGAGGCCGCCTCCTCCGAGGCCGGAACGCCGACAGCCCGAGGCCCCCCCGTCTCGGACCCACTCCCCACTCCGCCGGATGCTCTCAGGACTCATCCCCACATCATAGCACCGACCCCTCTGAGCACGGGGTGGAGGGGACCTCGGGGCGCGGCCCTGAGAACGAGCTCCCCGCAGACTCAGCCACGGGGGGCGCTGGGGTCACCAGGACGGCGACTCCAGGCCACGCCCCTTGGGGATCTCTTCCCTGGGTCTGGAGGGACCCCGAGACCCTCGGGGGAACAGCGCAGAGTGCGCGCCCTCTTACCTGAGAGGATGGTGTCCGAGTTCCCGTCATCTGTGGGCACGAGAGAAACGGAGATGCGCTCATGGGATTAAGGGGTGACGGTCCCTTCGCCTGCTTCTGAGCGTCGGCCCCGCCCCAAGGGGACGGGTGAGAAACGGGCCCGGGGACAAGGGACCCGGAGCAGTGCCCTCCGGACGTTGTGGGCGCTCGGATGTGCTCCCTGTGGGGTTCTTTTGAAGAGAGCCTACAGCTCCAGCTTCTCCCCGGAGGGTTTGGGGGGGGGGTGGAGGGGCAGCTCTGCAGAAGGGCACATGGAGCAGCCCTCACCCGGCTGGAGCGCCACCTGCTGGCCAGGGCAGCGGTGCCCACCTGGGCGCAGAGCCGGTGGCCACGCCCATCCACATCCGAGTCCCTTCCCAGCCCTGCCTCTCGGGATCCAGGGGCACCATCAGCCCGTCCACCCCCCTGCCCCGGGCCCTCGGTGCACACGGCTGCTCTCCATGTCACGTCCACGCATCCTCTACAGACGGCAAAGGACCGACACTGGGCACCATGCGTCTTCCTCGGGCCCTGCCACCCGCCCGCCCGCTGGCCGGGGCGAGGAGCACGGGAGTGTCAGCCGATGGGACAGACGCAGGAACTCACCCAGGTCCGGCTTCAGGCGCCCGGTCTCAGCAGCTGCGTTGGGGGGGCGAGGGGGAGAAGGTCACTTTAGCAAAGGTCAGTGTCGTCCTAGAAAAGCTCCAGCCAGGACAGATTCAGCATGAGAGAACGTGACTCCGGAGAAAAATGCGGCCCTCCGGCCTCCGCTCAGGGGACAGTTCATGAGCCGTCACACACACACACACACACACACACACACACACACACACACACACGATGGGCTGACAGCATGCCTGGCCACACGTGTCCCACTCCTCGGCGCTGTGTGTGTCAACCCTGCAGACTCCATGACAACCGGGAGGCAAACACTCCTCATGCCACGGAGCAGGCGGAGCGCGCGGCTGTGAGACAGACGTGTTGATAGAACTCTAACCCACCCGACGAGGGGGAAAAAGAGAAACCAAAGACAGAGGTAAGCAAGACAACCCCCCATGCACATACACACACACGCACACACATATACGCATGCGCACACACACTCGGCCCCAGTGTCTGAGCCGTTTGAATGGACTTTGAAAACGTGTTAGTTATGTTAGTGCCATTCCCATGGAGCCCCTTCTGGCTGCACACTCGGGAATGTCAGCCCGTGACCCGCTCTCTGCTCCGGACCCGCTAAGCCTCTTCCTTCTTCCCATCGGCCACGGCATCTTTCACCGTGGTGAGCTGAATAGCAGCCACATGTTTGGTGGACATTCATTTGTGCATGTGCGTGGCTGAGTGCACGGGTGTGAATGTATGTATGTGAGAGAGTGTGCATGTGTGTGGCTGAGTGCACGGGTGTGGATGTATGTATGAGAGAGAGTGAGCATGTGTGTGGCTGTGTGCACGGGTGTGGATGTATGTATGAGAGTGTGCATGTGTGTGGCTGAGTGCACGGGTGTGAATGTATGTATGAGAGAGAGTGAGCATGTGTGTGGCTGTGTGCACGGGTGTGAATGTATGTATGTGAGAGAGTGAGCATGTGTGTGGCTGTGTGCACGGGTGTGAATGTATGTATGAGAGAGAGTGTGCATGTGTGTGGCTGTGTGCACGGGTGTGGATGTATGTATGAGAGAGAGCGTGCATGTGCATGGCTGAGTGCACGGGTGTGAATGTATGTATGTGAGAGAGTGTGCATGTGTGTGGCTGTGTGCACGGGTGTGGATGTATGTATGAGAGAGAGCGTGCATGTGCATGGCTGAGTGCACGGGTGTGAATGTATGTATGTGAGAGAGTGTGCATGTGTGTGGCTGAGTGCACGGGTGTGAATGTATGTATGTGAGAGAGTGTGCATGTGTGTGGCTGAGTGCACGGGTGTGGATGTATGTATGTGAGAGAGTGTGCATGTGCGTGGCTGAGTGCACGGGTGTGAATGTATGTATGAGAGAGAGTGTGCATGTGTGTGGCTGAGTGCACGGGTGTGGATGTATGTATGAGAGAGAGAGTGCATGTGTGTGGCTGAGTGCACGGGTGTGAATGTATGTATGTGAGAGAGTGTGCATGTGTGTGGCTGAGTGCACGGGTGTGAATGTATGTATGTGAGAGAGTGTGCATGTGTGTGGCTGAGTGCACGGGTGTGGATGTATGTATGAGAGAGAGTGTGCATGTGTGTGGCTGAGTGCACGGGTGTGGATGTATGTATGAGAGAGAGCGTGCATGTGTGTGGCTGAGTGCACGGGTGTGAATGTATGTATGTGAGAGAGTGTGCATGTGTGTGGCTGAGTGCACGGGTGTGAATGTATGTATGAGAGAGAGTGTGCATGTGTGTGGCTGAGTGCACGGGTGTGGATGTATGTATGTGAGAGAGTGTGCATGTGTGTGGCTGAGTGCACGGGTGTGAATGTATGTATGTGAGAGAGTGTGCATGTGTGTGGCTGAGTGCACGGGTGTGGATGTATGTATGAGAGAGAGTGAGCATGTGTGTGGCTGTGTGCACGGTGTGTGGATGTATGTATGAGAGAGAGCGTGCATGTGCATGGCTGAGTGCACGGGTGTGAATGTATGTATGTGAGAGAGTGTGCATGTGTGTGGCTGAGTGCACGGGTGTGAATGTATGTATGTGAGAGAGTGTGCATGTGTGTGGCTGAGTGCACGGGTGTGGATGTATGTATGAGAGAGAGCGTGCATGTGTGTGGCTGAGTGCACGGGTGTGGATGTATGTATGAGAGAGAGTGAGCATGTGTGTGGCTGTGTGCACGGGTGTGGATGTATGTATGAGAGAGAGCGTGCATGTGCGTGGCTGAGTGCACGGGTGTGAATGTATGTATGAGAGAGAGTGTGCATGTGTGTGGCTGAGTGCACGGGTGTGAATGTATGTATGAGAGAGAGTGTGCATGTGTGTGGCTGTGTGCACGGGTGTGGATGTATGTATGAGAGTGTGATGTGTGTGGCTGAGTGCACGGGTGTGGATGTATGTATGAGAGAGAGTGTGCATGTGTGTGGCTGAGTGCACGGGTGTGAATGTATGTATGAGAGAGAGTGTGCATGTGTGTGGCTGTGTGCACGGGTGTGGATGTATGTATGAGAGTGTGCATGTGTGTGGCTGAGTGCACGGGTGTGAATGTATGTATGTGAGAGAGCGTGCATGTGTGTGGCTGTGTGCACGGGTGTGGATGTATGTATGAGAGAGAGTGTGCATGTTGTGGCTGTGTGCACGGGTGTGATGTATGTATGAGAGAGAGTGTGCATGTTGTGTGGCTGAGTGCACCGGGTGTGATGTATGTATGAGAGAGAGCGTGCATGTGTGTGGCTGTGTGCACGGGTGTGGATGTATGTATGAGAGAGAGTGTGCATGTGTGTGGCTGAGTGCACGGGTGTGAATGTATGTATGAGAGAGAGTGTGCATGTGTGTGGCCTGTGTGCACGGGTGTGGATGTATGTAATGAGAGAGTGTGCATGTGTGTGGCTGAGTGCACGGGTGTGAATGTATGTATGAGAGAGAGTGAGCATGTGTGTGGCTGTGTGCACGGGTGTGGATGTATGTATGAGAGAGAGCGTGCATGTGTGTGGCTGAGTGCACGGGTGTGGATGTATGTATGAGAGAGAGTGTGCATGTGTGTGGCTGTGTGCACGGGTGTGGATGTATGTATGTGTGTGAGAGAGTGTGCATGTGTGTGGCTGAGTGCACGGGTGTGGATGTATGTATGAGAGAGAGTGAGCATGTGTGTGGCTGTGTGCACGGGTGTGGATGTATGTATGAGAGAGAGCGTGCATGTGCATGGCTGAGTGCACGGGTGTGAATGTATGTATGTGAGAGAGTGTGCATGTGTGTGGCTGAGTGCACGGGTGTGAATGTATGTATGAGAGAGAGTGTGCATGTGTGTGGCTGAGTGCACGGGTGTGGATGTATGTATGAGAGAGAGCGTGCATGTGTGTGGCTGTGTGCACGGGTGTGGATGTATGTAGAGAGAGAGTGTGCATGTGTGTGGCTGAGTGCACGGGTGTGAATGTATGTATGAGAGAGAGTGTGCATGTGTGTGGCTGTGTGCACGGGTGTGGATGTATGTATGAGAGAGAGTGCATGTGTGTGGCTGAGTGCACGGGTGTGGATGTATGTATGAGAGAGAGCGTGCATGTGTGTGGCTGTGTGCACGGGTGTGGATGTATGTATGAGAGAGAGTGTGCATGTGTGTGGCTGAGTGCACGGGTGTGAATGTATGTATGAGAGAGAGTGTGTGTGCCATGTGTGTGGCTGTGTGCACGGTGTGGATGTATGTATGAGAGAGAGTGTGCATGTGTGTGGCTGAGTGCACGGGTGTGAATGTATGTATGAGAGAGAGTGAGCATGTGTGTGGCTGTGTGCACGGGTGTGGATGTATGTATGAGAGAGAGCGTGCATGTGCGTGGCTGAGTGCACGGGTGTGAATGTATGTATGTGAGAGAGTGTGCATGTGCGTGGCTGAGTGCACGGGTGTGGATGTATGTATGAGAGAGAGTGTGCATGTGTGTGGCTGTGTGCACGGGTGTGGATGTATGTATGTGTGTGAGAGAGTGTGCATGTGTGTGGCTGAGTGCACGGGTGTGGATGTATGTATGAGAGAGAGTGAGCATGTGTGTGGCTGTGTGCACGGGTGTGGATGTATGTATGAGAGAGAGCGTGCATGTGCATGGCTGAGTGCACGGGTGTGAATGTATGTATGTGAGAGAGTGTGCATGTGTGTGGCTGAGTGCACGGGTGTGAATGTATGTATGTGAGAGAGTGTGCATGTGTGTGGCTGTGTGCACGGGTGTGGATGTATGTATGAGAGAGAGCGTGCATGTGCGTGGCTGAGTGCACGGGTGTGAATGTATGTATGAGAGAGAGTGTGCATGTGTGTGGCTGAGTGCACGGGTGTGAATGTATGTATGAGAGAGAGTGTGCATGTGTGTGGCTGTGTGCACGGGTGTGGATGTATGTATGAGAGTGTGCATGTGTGTGGCTGAGTGCACGGGTGTGGATGTATGTATGAGAGAGAGTGTGCATGTGTGTGGCTGAGTGCACGGGTGTGAATGTATGTATGTGAGAGAGCGTGCATGTGTGTGGCTGTGTGCACGGGTGTGGATGTATGTATGAGAGAGAGAGTGCATGTGTGTGGCTGTGTGCACGGGTGTGGATGTATGTATGAGAGAGAGTGTGCATGTGTGTGGCTGAGTGCACGGGTGTGAATGTATGTATGAGAGAGAGCGTGCATGTGTGTGGCTGTGTGCACGGGTGTGGATGTATGTATGAGAGAGAGTGTGCATGTGTGTGGCTGTGTGCACGGGTGTGGATGTATGTATGAGAGAGAGTGAGCATGTGTGTGGCTGTGTGCACGGGTGTGGATGTATGTATGAGAGAGAGCGTGCATGTGCGTGGCTGAGTGCACGGGTGTGAATGTATGTATGTGAGAGAGTGTGCATGTGCGTGGCTGAGTGCACGGGTGTGAATGTATGTATGAGAGAGAGTGTGCATGTGTGTGGCTGAGTGCACGGGTGTGAATGTATGTATGAGAGAGAGTGTGCATGTGTGTGGCTGAGTGCACGGGTGTGGATGTATGTATGAGAGAGAGCGTGCATGTGTGTGGCTGAGTGCACGGGTGTGGATGTATGTATGAGAGAGAGAGTGCATGTGTGTGGCTGAGTGCACGGGTGTGGATGTATGTATGAGAGAGAGCGTGCATGTGTGTGGCTGAG
Source organism: Antrozous pallidus (assembly GCA_027563665.1). Lineage (NCBI taxonomy): Eukaryota > Metazoa > Chordata > Mammalia > Chiroptera > Vespertilionidae > Antrozous > Antrozous pallidus. Next base: position 126,242,195 of record CM050510.1, read on the forward strand.
TGCACGGGTGTGGATGTATGTATGAGAGAGAGCGTGCATGTGTGTGGCTGAGTGCACGGGTGTGGATGTATGTATGTGAGAGAGTGTGCATGTGTGTGGCTGTGTGCACGGGTGTGGATGTATGTATGAGAGAGAGTGTGCATGTGTGTGGCTGAGTGCACGGGTGTGAATGTATGTATGTGAGAGAGTGTGCATGTGTGTGGCTGAGTGCACGGGTGTGAATGTATGTATGTGAGAGAGTGTGCATGTGTGTGGCTGAGTGCACGGGTGTGGATGTATGTATGAGAGAGAGTGTGCATGTGTGTGGCTGAGTGCACGGGTGTGGATGTATGTATGAGAGAGAGCGTGCATGTGTGTGGCTGAGTGCACGGGTGTGAATGTATGTATGTGAGAGAGTGTGCATGTGTGTGGCTGAGTGCACGGGTGTGAATGTATGTATGAGAGAGAGTGTGCATGTGTGTGGCTGAGTGCACGGGTGTGGATGTATGTATGTGAGAGAGTGTGCATGTGTGTGGCTGAGTGCACGGGTGTGAATGTATGTATGTGAGAGAGTGTGCATGTGTGTGGCTGAGTGCACGGGTGTGGATGTATGTATGAGAGAGAGTGTGCATGTGTGTGGCTGAGTGCACGGGTGTGGATGTATGTATGAGAGAGAGCGTGCATGTGTGTGGCTGAGTGCACGGGTGTGAATGTATGTATGTGAGAGAGTGTGCATGTGTGTGGCTGAGTGCACGGGTGTGGATGTATGTATGAGAGAGAGTGTGCATGTGTGTGGCTGAGTGCACGGGTGTGGATGTATGTATGAGAGAGAGCGTGCATGTGTGTGGCTGAGTGCACGGGTGTGAATGTATGTATGTGAGAGAGTGTGCATGTGTGTGGCTGTGTGCACAGGTGTGGATGTATGTATGAGAGAGAGCGTGCATGTGTGTGGCTGTGTGCACAGGTGTGAATGTATGTATGAGAGAGAGTGTGCATGTGTGTGGCTGAGTGCACGGGTGTGAATGTATGTATGTGAGAGAGTGTGCATGTGTGTGGCTGTGTGCACGGGTGTGAATGCATGTATGAGAGGGAGTGTGCATGCGTGTGGCTGAGTGCACGGGTGTGAATGCATGTATGAGAGAGAGTGTGCATGTGTGTGGCTGAGTGCACGGGTGTGAATGCATGTATGAGAGGGAGTGTGCATGCGTGTGGCTGAGTGCACGGGTGTGGATGTATGTATGAGAGAGAGCGTGCATGCGTGTGGCTGAGTGCACGGGTGTGGATGTATGTATGAGAGAGAGTGCACATGTGTGTGGCTGAGTGCATGGGTGTGAATGTATGTATGTGAGAGAGTGTGCATGTGTGTGGCTGTGTGCACAGGTGTGAATGCATGCATGAGAGAGAGTGTGCATGTGTGTGGCTGAGCACATGGTGTAAATGTATGTACGTGAGAGAGTATGCATGGTGCACATATGGCTGTGTGCATGTGAGAGTGTGTGCATGTGTGTGACTATATGTATGCAAGAGAGTGTGTGTGCCTGCATGTGTGTGTGTGTTGGGGGGCGGAGTTGGCCCGCAGAGCTGTCAGCTTGCCAGTGGCATGGGAGGGGGGGGCGGTGCTGCTGACGCCTGATCAGGGGCAAATGCCAGATCTGACACCACAGACTCCCACCCTGACTGACCGCCGTGCCAGAGGGGGCCCGGGCGGGCTGTGGGCGGGGAGGGCGGGCAGTGTCGCGCCCAGAGGCAGAGCAGGTGCGACCAGCTGGGCCGACGGGAACTCGATCGCGTTGGGTTTTGGAGAGATTGCACTATTTGCTTTGGCTCGGGCCGATCAGATAACCTCCAGGGAGGGGACCACCGCACCTCCAGACCCAGCCTCGCCCTCCCGGAAGCTCTCGGGGCCCATTGTCTGCAGGAGCTTGTGCAACCAGCCGGCCGAGGAGCCCACAGCTCCTCCGGGGCGTATCGCATGGCTGATCCCACGCTCCTGAAGCTCAACGACACGCCTGTAAGCCGCAGAGGGAAGTGTGCGCGGGACAGAGGCGGCGAGAGCACAGGTGGGGGAGCCGGGGGCAGGGCGAAGCTGGAGCAGGGCCAGGCCATCCCTGAGAAAACGCCCTGGCCACCACAGCTACCAGCCTGTTGGTCTGCAACTCCCCCCCCCTTCCCCATGCCTATCTACTCCCCCGGATGCCAGCAGCTCAGGAAACACCCCGAGATCCTGGCGAACTTGTTCTGGGGACCAGGCAGTGGGCAGTGGGCAGCAGTGGTGGGAGGATCCTGGGCATAAGTCTCCGCTCACTTGTTCTGACTCTTCTAGAGTGGCCACTGCTCTGCCCATGGTGCCGGCAAATGGGCCCGGTTCACGCGTGTGCTCTCCGTGTGCGAACTGGCAGGGAGTCGGGACAGGGCAGAGGAAGGAGAGGGTTGGACCCTCCTATGAAAAGAAAGCTCAGCTCAGGGTAATGAATCGTCCCCGTTTGGCCAGTTTCTGCCCTGGGACCTGGTTTCTGAGGGGGAGGGGAGGAGGAGGCGGGGCAGGAGGTGAGGCTGACCTTCATGCCCAGGGGCGGCTGGGGGCTGTCTCCAACGCAGCAGCATCGAGTCATTACCACGGCGTTGTCTTAAGAGGATCGCTGGATGTTAGAGGAGCCTTTTCCAGTTCCCAGCAATCTTTAAACTCACTTGTCCCAGTCTGGGGTTTGTCTCCACCCCACCCCCACGTCTATTCTAAATCCTTTAAAATACATATAATTTAAACATTGATGTCAGAAAGGAAGAGAGAGGGAGAGAGACAGAAACATCTATGATGAGAGAGAATCCTGGATCAGCTGCCTCCTGCACGCCCCCTCCTGGGCATCGAGTCCACAACCCGGGCCTGTGCCCTGACTGGGAATCCGACTGTGACCTTCTGCTCATAGGCTGACGCTCAAGCACGGAGCCACACCAGCCAGGCCGTCCTCAATCCCTTAGCCCCGTGGTCGGCAAACTCACGAGTCCACGGAGCCCCATGCCAACAGGACAACGATTGACATGTCTCTGGAGAGCCACATTTTTTAAACGTAAACGTCTCCTAACGCCACTTCTTCAACATAGACTCGCCGTGGTGTTTTGTGGAAGAGCCACACTCCAGGGGCCAAAGAGCCGCATGTGGCTCGAGAGCTGCGGTTTGCCGACCATGGCCTGAGACACCCGACTCCACACGGACGAAGTCCTAGTCCAGGCACACCTGCCAAGAGTAGCACATACTTCTTCAAGCAAGGCCATGTGGGCAGGGCTCACCGAGGTTCACGCAGCTGGTTCAGGGACCCCCCACTCAACACCCCCGAAGCCGGTCCTTTCTTCCCTCCAGCATCACCTTTGCCTCACCAGAGCCAATACCACAAACTCACACCTCTCATTATCTCAGACTCTGGAAAATCGCCGTGCATTTCCTTTTTATTTATTAACTAGAGGCCTGGTGCACGAAATTTGTGCACGGGGGCATGGAGGTGTCCCTCAGCCCAGCCTGCACCCACTCCAATCTGGGACCTCTTGAGGGATGTCCAACTGCCCGTTTAGGCCTGATCTACTGGGCAGTCGGACATCCTTCTCACAATCCAGGAATGTTGGCTCCAAACTGCTCACCTGCCTGCCTCCCTGATGGCCCCTAACCACTTCTGCCTGCCAGCCTGATCGCCCCCAACCACTCCTTCCTGCCAGCCTGATTGATGGCTAACTGCTCCCCTAAAGGCCTGGTCACCCCTAACTGCCCTCCCCTGCAGGCTTGATTGCCCCCAACTGCCCTCCCTTGCAGGCCTGGTCCTTCCCAACTGCCCTCCCCTGCTGGCCTGATGGCCCACAACTGCCCTCCCTTGCAGGGCCTGAAACCTCCCAATGGTCCTCCCCTGCTGGCCATCTTGTGGTGGCCATCTTGTGTCCACATGAGGGCAGAATCTTTGACCACATGGGGGCAGCCTTCTTGTGTGTTGGACTGATGGTCCAACGCACATTACTCTTTTATTAGATAGGATTATTTTTAATGATGCCAGAGAGGAAGAGAGGGGGCAGAGAGAGAGAGAGGAGAGAGAGACGTCCACAATGAGAGAGACTCTTGGCTTGGCCTCCTCCTGCACACCCCCTGGTAGGGACGGGAGCCCGCAACCCGGGCATGTACCCTGACGGGGATTGAACCCAGGACCTTCGGTCCACAGGTCGACGCTCCATCCACTGAGCCACACCGGCCGGGGCGAGAAAGCCCCCTGTGTTTTCCATACACGCTCGGCACGGCCCCCAGGAGCGCCCGGCCCGGTCCGCCAGAGAGAAGCACCCCTTCCCGCCGACCCCTGTCCGTGTTGCCTTACTCGTCCGAGCCTGAGGCGGGAACATGGCCAGAGGAACCCCTGGGGTGGGTGCCCTCGGGGAAACGTGGTAATCGGACGCCGAGCACCGCGTGACCTCTCTGCTCGGTGCGAGGTGCCCGGTTTGGAGCTTGTAGCTCTAACGACAGGTCACACCGACTTAGGCGTTCTCGCCTGAGCACGCCGCCAGGTCACGTATGAACCTCATCCTGTTAACCCCCCTCTGCGAGCGCCACAGGCAGCAGCCGGAGGGAGACAAAGCCCGCCCGCGCCCACGTGGCCAGGACACAGGGACTCCAGCCTGAGCCGTGCAGGCCCAGCCCCAGGCTCGCTCATCATCACACGTGTGAACACGTGCAGGAAGCCGCCTAGACCCCTCGAGCCCCCTCGCCTGCTCGGGCAAACACTAGCAGGTCTGAGTCGCTACTCAGTGACCTGCAGAATGAAAAAGGGCGGGTCTGAACTTTCCAGTCAGACGTTATTCTGTGGGCGGCGATCAGGTTTTTCTTTAGAGTGAATAGGGATATTCTATCCGAGCTGCTTGCTGTTCAAGAGCATTTCCAAGCCTCTGTTTGTTCGTGTAAGCGGGAAAGCTAAGTCGCAAGAGGACTTTGATAGTTCCCCCCTCAAGTCACAAAATAATGATAAAAATAACCGAAATGATGGGGGCGGTTTGAATGAGTATAGTTTCAATTTAAACTAAAAGGTCCCTACGAAGACTAGATGTGAAGTACAGATTAAGGTGAGGATTACCCAATTGATAATCCTTTTTTTTTAAAAAAAATATATATTTTTTATTGTTTTTTTTTTTTTACAGAGAGGACGGGAAAGGGATAGAAAGTCAGAAACATTAATGAGAGAGAAACATCAATCAGCTGCCTCTTGCACACCCCCCACTGGGGATGTGCCCGCAGCCGAGGTACACACCCCTGACCGGAATCGAACCTGGGACCTTTCAGTCCGAAGGCTGACGCTCTATCTGTTGAGCCAAACCGGTTTCGGCTGAATTGATAATTCTTTAGAAATAAAAAGATAGAGCCCTGGCTGGTTTGGCTCAGTGGATAGAGTGTCGGCCTGTGAACTGAAGGGTCCCGGGTTCGATTCTGGTCAAGGGCACATGCCCAGGTGGTGGGCTCCATCCCCGGGGTGGGGGGAGGGCTTGCAGGAGGCAGCTGATCAGTGGTTCTCTCTCATCATTGACGTTTCTGTCTCTTCTTCACTCCTCTCTGAAATCAATAATATATATATATATATAAAAAGAAATAAACGAATAGCGATGTTCGGGTTAGAAGACGTCCTGAACCAAAATAGATAATTTTATGTCACGCCGTCCAGCGGCAGGAAAGACATCGTGGCCGTAACTCAACACCTCCACTGCCTCCTGTCAGCGTGAGGGCCATAGAGCACGCTGAAACCCTGCAGTCCCCGGCCAACGCCCCTCCTTCCTTCCTTTTTTTTTTTTTTAAAAAAAACAACACACTGATTTTCTGTTGCCTTGACTGGGATTGAACCCAGGACCCTACAGGGGTTCAAAAAAATCGATATCTTATTGATTTCAGAGACAGGAAGGGAGAGGGAGAGGGCAGAGAAGCATCAGGATGAGAGAATCATTGACCGGCTGCCTCCTCCACACCCCACACTGGGGATCGAACCCACAACCGGGCATGCTCATGGGTCCACGTTCAAGCACTGAGCCACGCCGGCTAAACCACGTGCTCCTTCTGTACCCGTCTCTCTCCAGAACCCTCACGACAGAGCCACCCTTTTACAGAGCCAGTGCCTCGCCCCCAAAACAGAAAACCCTTGACCCAGCACCCCCAAACCCACAAGCACGGCTAAGCATGTCATAGCGGCGTCTCCCTCTGAAGCTGGTTGCATTCAACACAGGAAAGGCCCTGTTGGCCTGGATTTCATTCTAAGCTTCCCCACCGCAGGTTGGGGGGGCTCTGTGGGGGTTCCCACACTTTCCCTGTCCTCCCTGGGACCGGCAGGAGCAAGGGGCCCCGGGCACCCACGGCTGTACCTGCTTCCAGTAGAAAAACCCCGGGCAGGAGCAGCAGCCCCAGCAGGGGGGCCGGGCAGCCCATGTCGGAGGTGTGCAGCTGCTGCAGGCCGGGTCGTGGCCTTATATGCTCGCAGGCTCCGTGCAACGCGATCCCTGCGCTGGGATTGGACGGGGGTGGGTGGTGAGGGGGGGCACTCCCTGTGAGAGAAGGTGGGGCTGCCTGCTGGAGGCCTGCAGGGAGCCCAGGGGGTGGGAGGTGCGGCCGGAGGGGTGACAAGGCAGATGGTGAGCTGGCCCCTGCTGGGCAGGTGGGACCCCGAGTTCCAGGAGCCCCGGATGTCACAGACATCCCATGAGGCACTTCCTAGGGGAAGAAGCGGCGGGAACGGACTCACCTTTCAATACCCACGCCGCCTCTCCTGCGTCCTCGGAGGTTTTCCTCATTCCCCAACCACGTCCCCGAATTCCCGCTGCGCCCATGGTCCCTCTCTGCCAACCCTGAACCCGTCCTGCCTTATTGGTAGTTCACGGTGTTTTGTTTTTTAAAATCTATTTTATTGTTTTTTTTTTACAGAGAGGAAGGGAGAGGAAGAGAGAGCTAGAAACACTGATAAGAGAGAAACATCGATCAGCTGCCTCCTGCACACCCCTCACTGGGGCTGTGCCCGCAGCCAAGGTCCATGCCCTGGACCGGAATCGAACCTGGGATCCTTGAGTCTGCAGGCCGACCTCTATCCACAGAGCCACACCGGTTAGGGCGGTTCACAGTGTCTTAGTTGAATCCCCCACTAGCTGGTCGGCTCTTTGAGGGACGCCCTTCCCGTGAGCTCCCCCTAGTCCTGCTGGCAGTGCGTGGCCTGGACTGCGTGTTCGGGAGGAGCCTGGCGGGACTCCCTCATGATGCTCCTCAGACGCTCGCTTCCCCAGCAGACACTCACTTAGCTGCTTGGCTTCCACTAGCGCGTCAGCCCTCAGCCTCCGAGGTCTCTCCTCGGCTCTGAGCCCGGGTGCGAGGTTTCCGACAGAGCGCCCACCTTCGGAACAGGTGTCACGCTAACCCCTGCGAGCGAGACGGGGGAGGGCAAAGGGGTCTGTAGACACGGGGGCCTGGGGTGTGGAAAGATGTGGAAAGGAAGTGCTTTTCTATATATATGAGGTCCGGTGCATGCAATTCATGCACGGCGGGCTGGGGATGTCCCTTAGCCCAGCCTGCACCTTCTCCAATCTGGGACCCCTCGAGGGATGTCCGACTGCCCGTTTAGGCCCGATCCCGGTAGGATCGAGCCTAAATGGGCAGTTGGACATCCTTCTCATAATCCAGGACTGCTGGCTCCAAACTGCTCACCTGCCTGCTACCCTGATTGCCCCTCACCGCTTCTGCCTGCCAGCCTGATTACCCGCTAACCACTACCCTGCCAGCCTGATTGATGGCTAACTGCTGCTCTGCCAGCCTGTTTGCCCCCAACTTCCCTCTTCTGCTGGCCTGGTCACCTCTAACTGCCCTCCCCTGCAGGCTTGATTGCCCCCAACTGCCCTCTCTTGCAGGCCTGGTCCCTCCCAACTGCCCTCCCCTGCTGACCTGATCACCCACAACTGCCCTCCCTTGCAGGGCCTGGAACCTCCCAACAACCCTCCCCTGCTGGCCATCTTGTGGTGGTTATCTTGTGTCCACATGGGGGCAGGATCTTTGACCACATGGGGGCAGCCCTCTTGTGTGTTGGAGTGATGGTCAATCTGCAAATTACTTTTATTAGATAGGATATATATATATATATATATATATATTATGGATTCTTTATAGAGAAGGAGGGAGAGGGATAGAAAGCCAGAAACACTGATGAGAGAGAAACATTGATCAGCTGCCTCCTGCACCCCTCCCCCTTTCTGGGGATGTGCCCCCAACCAAGGTACGTGCCCTTGACCGGAATTGAATCCAGGACCCTTCAGTCCGCAGGCCGACGCTCTATCTACTGAGCCACACTGGTTTCGGCCTCTCTTCTTTTGCGAATCTCTCTGGCATCTCCTGGTGCCTGCGGGGTGCACGGGGACCCCGCCCGGAGTGTCCCAACAGACCAGGCCCGCTCGCACCGCGGGTGCGGCCAGCGCAGCTCAGCGCTACCACACGTTTTACGGGTCAGGTCCGTGGTCGGCAAACCGCGGCTCTCGAGCCAAACGCAGCTCTTTGGCCCCTTGAGTGTGGCTCTTCCACAAAACACCACGGCCTGGGCGAGTCTCTGTGGAAGAAGTGGCGTCAGAAGAAGTTTTAAGTTTAAAAAAATGCGGCTCTCCGAAGAAATGTCAGTCGTTGTGCTGTTGGTATTTGGCTCTGTGGGCTCATGAGCTTGCCGACCGCTGGGTTAGTTCATCTTCTTGGACATTATTTCATTTCAGTTCTTTTCATCGTCCCGGGAGCTCGCAGAAATGTGTCTTCTCTGCGCTTTCTGGGTCGGGAAGCTGATTCGGGGACATGAGCCCCCTCCCCGGGGTCAGCCGGGGCGGGAAGGAGCTGCAGGCCCAGGGGGGCTCTGGCTGCCTGTGTGCCTGCTGTCTCTGTCCTTCAAAAGCCACGTGAGCCTAGTCGGCGTAGCCCAGGGGTGAGCGTCGACCTAGGAACCATGCGGTCGGGGTTCGATTCCTGGTCAGGGCACAGGCCTGGGTTGCGGGCTCCATCCCCAGTGTGGGGCGTGCAGGAGGCAGCGGATGCACGCTTCTCTCCCGGCGTGGATGTCTCCCTCTCTCTCTCCCTCTCCTTCCTCTCTGCGTTCCACAAACACAGATTTAGAACGATTCACCGCCGATCGCTTGTCCACAGAACCACAGCGGGCTCGCACACCAGTGGGGCCAGCCCCCTTTGGAGACGCCAGCCCAGGCCGCTCTGGCCTCTTCCCAGTCGAAGGTCAGAGAGAGGTACTCCCTCCACCCCCGGGTTAGATCCCACAGATCCGCAGGGTGTCCGGCCCTCTCACCCCCCGGGGAGTTCCAGTATCTCGGGAGCCGCTGCCAGCACAGGGTTTAAGATAAGACGGCTTCCTGTGTGTGTGGACGGACCGGTACCGCACGTGGCTCCCCTGGCACGAAGCCTGCCCGGCTGCCCGGCGCCTTCCAGGTGGGGGGGCCAGGGTCGGCAGGGCGAGCGCGGGGACCATCATCCGCACGGCCTCGGGGCGTGGAGAGCCGCTCAGCCCGTAAGATGCCTCGTAGCTCCCGCCTCCGTGAGTGGGGAAGACAGGGGTTCCCGCAGACGTCGGAAACCCCCCGGGGGGGGGGGGGGAGGCGGGACAGTTCCGGGAGAGGACCTGCCCCGCTTTCGGGCAGGAAGGGAGGTTGACACACGGGGAAGCCGCACGCCCAGGATGACGATGGAGATCCCGGAACAGGTCGCGTCCCTGCACCGTCGTGGAGACGGCGAGTCTTTCTTCTTGGGGAGGAGTGAGCCCCCCGAGTGCCGCCCCCACCACCATGTGGAGCCTCAGCCCCTTTCCTGGGCCCGAGCTCCCCGACGCGAGCTGCGAGGACAGCAGTGGGTCTGGGAGCCGAGACAGGCCCGGGCGCCCCTCGCCCCGGTATCACACCACACCCCGCACAGCGGGTGACTGCACTGCTCACTGGTTTGGGTTTTTTATTTGTTACTAGAGGCCCCGTGCACAAAATTCATGCACGGTGAGGGGGGGGTGTCCCTCAGCCCAATCTGCACCCTTTACAATCTGGGACCCTTCTAGGGATGTCCGGCCAGTTGGACATCCCGCTCACAATCCAACTGCTCGCCTGCCTGCCTTCCTGATTTTCCCCAAAGCACTCTGCCTGATAGCCTGATCACCCTCTAACCCATCCCCTGCCAGCCTGTTTGGCCCTAACTGCTCTCCCCTGCAGACCTGGTCACCCCCTAACCACTCCCCTGCCAGCCTGTTTGCCCCTAACTGCCCTCCCCTGCAGGCTCGCTTGCCCCCAACTGCCCTCCCTTCGCAGGCCTGATCCCTCCCAACGGCCCTCCCCTGCTGGCCATCTTGTGGTGGCCACCTTGTGTCCACACGGGGGCAGGATCTTTGACCACATGGGGATAGCCCTCTTGTGTGTTGGAGCGATGGTCCATCTGCATATTACTCTTTTATTAGGTAGGATTATTCTTTCTTTAAGGTTTTAAACCTTGATTTCAGAAAGGAAGGGAGAGGAAGGAAGAGAGAGAAACACCAACGAATCAATGATGAGAGAGAACCCCATTCGACCGCCTCCTGCACAGCCCACACTGGGGAGGGGTCCAGCCACCTGTGCTCGGGAGCGGGAATTGAACCCTGACCTCCTGGTTCATAGGTCGGGGCTCCAACCATGGAGCCGTAGGAACTGGGCTAATCTGGTTTGTTTCGGAAGCAGAGGCCTCTGGGACTCGGACACCATTTAGACTATATCTGCATATTTAAACGAGCGAAGGCCTCGAGGCTCAGAGGCCTGTGCCTGCACGTTTGCACATCCCGTGGACACGAACGATTATCCGTTCACCTCCGGGCGTCCTCCTCGCAGACAAGCCGTCCCCGGCGGGCGCACAGCGGGCACTGCCCGCCTCCCACTCCTCCGGCCCGTGTCCTCGTCCGTCGCCTTATCAGGCCGATTTGCACGGTCCGGTGGCCGCACCGCCTCCTGGGCGTCCAGCTCAGCTTATCCCGAGCGGGCGGGGCGGGCCTGCGTCTTGTTTTGCTTCCCCTGACAGGAACGGTGTGACCTTGGGCAGACCGCTGAGACTGACCCCACACAGCCGCTCCTTTGTCTGCGTCTCCCCGGAACGGGCCTCCCTGGGCCGCAGGTCACGCTGGGGACGAGGAGTTCGGTCGCCAAGACCCCCTGGCAGGGCGGGCAGAGCACTGGCCCAGGGGCGGGGGTGGGAGGGGAGAAGCCGAGGGCCGGAGCAGCGCCTCAGCCAGATAGATGTGTGTGTGTGTGCGGGGGGTAGCTGCTGAGGCCACGAGGGGATGAGGAACCCGGGCTCCAGGGTGAAGGACCCTCCCTGAACCACGGCAGGCTTCGCCTCCTCCCTCCTCCTGGCAAAGACCAGCGGGTGCTCGCTCCTGGGAAAGCCAGGTGCGGGGGGGGGAGGGGGTCAGCCCTCCCCCGCGGCTGCCGCCAACACCTACAGCCACACAGAGGCCTCCCCTGTCCCCCCACAGCCTCACCGGAAGGCGCCGCCCCCACTCCGACCCCCACCTACCTCCTACTCCTGCTCCTGGCCCGGCAGAGTGGGGTCCCTACCCATCGTCCCGGAAACCCAGGGGGCCACCCATGTGCATCGCCTCTGGTCTCTGCCTGGCCGGCCTCCAGCCTCACCCTCCAGCGGAGAGCTGAGCTCACGGTGCACCCGAGGGCACGGGCACGCACCCTGAACGTGGGCGGGTGGCCGGGCACAGAGGACGGGCCCTGGGGCCAGTGATCGCCCTCCGAGAGCCGCCCCGTCTGCAGACAGCGCCCCCGCCCGGCCCCCGTCACCAGCCTCGCTCCCCGGGGGGTTGGGGGGGCTTGCCGGTCACGCCAGTGCTCTCGGGACACGCAGAGCGTGCCTTCGACGGCTAACCGCCACCACAGGGCGCTCCCGCGGGCGAGAGAGACACGGCGGGATGCCCGCCCCCACGCCAGCCGGGCCAGGCTGTCCTGTTGCCCACACGGAGGGCGCCGGGCCGGGGCCTCTGCTACCTGGTGGCTTCCCATCGCTCGGGGACCCAGATCTGCCCCCAGACCCGGCTGGAGCGAGCACCCCGGGGTCCGCTGAGCTGGGAGGGGCGGGATGCACGCCTGGGGCGTGCATTGCTGGGCCTCCACACTGTCCTTCCAGTCGCTGACTTCTCAGACGTGAGGAACAGGCCAGACAGGGGACACAGCTGCACCCGAGGCCGTTGGAGACGGGGCACAACCCGGAACGGCGCCGAGCCCGCCGCGCCCACCGCTGCCCCCCACAAAGGCAGCACCGCCTCAGACTCCCGGGGGAAGAGTCTTTCCTGTCGTAGTTTTTAAAATTTGTCCTATTTTAGCCGAGTCCGGTGTTGCTCAGTGGACAGAGCGTCGGCCTGCGGACTGAGAAGTCCCGGGTTCGATTCCGGTCAAGGGCATGGACCTTGGTTGCGGACACATCCCCAGCAGGGGGTGTGCAAGAGGCAGCTGATGGATGTTTCTCTCTCATCGATGTTTCTGACTTTCTGTCCCTCTCCCTTCCTCTCTATAAAAAATCAAATAAAATATATTAAAAATTTTTTATTTTATTGATTTTAGAGAGGAAGGGAGAAGGAGAGGGAGACAGACACATCCATGATGAGAGAGAGTCACGGTTCGGCTGCCTCCTGCACGCCGCCCCCCACTGGGGATCGAGCCTGTGGGGAGGACGGGGAGGACGGGGAGGAGGGGTGGGGAGGAGCGGACTGGGCCTGTGCCCTAACCCCCGCCTGTGCCCTGACCGGGAGCCAAACCTGGGTCAGGCTCCACCGCCGAGCCACACGGCCGGGCCTCCTGGTGTGTTCGTACCCGGGTTTCAGGGGCCCCGGCGGGCAGGAAGCGGCACGGCGGACACGGGAGCTGCCCCCCCGCCCCGGCTCCTGCCCCCGTGGGCACAGCGGGTCCAGCAGGATTTGCCTGGCGCCGTCCCCACGCCGACGGCCCGGGGAGCCTTAGGTGACGATAAGGGAAACCACAGGGCCTGCCCCCTCAGCGGGCGGCTCAGCCCACGGCCGGGCGCAGACCTCACAATAGCGCCAGGGGCCACTTGTGATGCAAGAGCAGGTGCCCCTGGTTCCCCTGAAAGGGCCTGAGGCAGAGCCCCTCGCCGACCCCGTCCACCGGCCCGCGGCCAGGCCATGCTCCGGGAATGGGAGGAGGGTGGCCAGAAGGCGGGGCCGCAGAGGGTTAAGGACCTCCGGGCCCCAGAGCAGATGGACCAGGTCGCCCAGTGCTGCCGCAGGGATCGAGACTCCACTGCCTCCATGCAGTGAGTGTGGCCGAGCTTCCGGTCCGCTCCTCCCCGTCCGCTCCTCCCCGTTCACTCCTCCCTGCACCCTCCTCTCCGTCCTCCCCGTTCCCTCCTCCCTGTCCTCTCCTCCCGGTCCCCTCCTCCCCATCACCTCCCCGTCTCCTCCTTCTCCTCCCTGTCCCCTCCTCCCCATCCCCCCTGTCCTCCCCATCCACTCCTCCTCATCCTCCCCATCCCCATCCTCCCCGTCCCCTCCACCCCATCCACTCCTCCCCGTCCACTCCTCCCCGCACCCTCCTCCCCGTCCTCCCCGTTCCCTCCTCCCCGTCCACTCCTCCCTGTCCCCTCCTCCCCAACCCCCCTGTCCTCCCCGTCCACTCCTCCCTGTCTACTCCTCCCCATCACCTCCTCGTCTCCTCCTTCTCCTCCCTGTCCCCTCCTCCCCATCCCCCCTGTCCTCCCCGTCCACTCCTCCCTGTCTACTCCTCCCCGTCACCTCCCCGTCTCCTCCTTCTCCTCCCTGTCCCCTCCTCCCCGTCACCTCCCTGTCTCCTCCTCCTCCTCCTCCCTGTCCCCTCCTCTCCGCCCCCTCCTCCCCATCCCCCCTGTCCTCCCCATCCACTCCTCCCTGTCTACTCCTCCCCATCACCTCCCCGTCTCCTCCTCCTCCTCCTCCCTGTCCTCTCCTCTCCGCCCCCTCCTCCCCATCCCCCCTGTCCTCCCCGTCCACTCCTCCCTGTCTACTCCTCCCCGTCACCTCCTGTCTCCTCCTCCTCCTCCCCGTCCCCTCCTCCCCGTCCCCTCCTCCCTGTCCGTCTTCCTCCCAGGCCGCGGGGCGGTGCCCAGCCTATGCCCAGAGGAACCTGGTCTGGAGGCCTCACCCAGCCCCGCGGAGCCACCCTTTGTGAGGCCTCCATTCCCAAAGGGAGCGCCAGGAAGCCCCTTTCGGACGTTTATTTTTTCAATCCTCCCCCGGGGAAGTCTTTCCACGGATTTTCAGGAAGAGTGGAAGAGAGCGAGGGCCGGAGAGAGACTCCGATGCGAGAGAGACACATCGATTGGTTGCCTCCAGTACGAGCCCTGACCAGGGTCTGGGCCAGGGAGGAGCCTGCAACTGAGATCGGTGCTCTTGACCAGAACCGAATAGGTCCCAGGACCCTTTGGTCCACTGGCCGATGCTCTGCCCCCTGAGCCAACCGGCCAGGGCCTTTCCCAGTCTTCTAACGCACCTGCTCTCCACCTGCCAGGACATGGACCAAATTCTACACGACCGACCCCAGCATCGCCCCGGGGAAGTACTCCCCGCTGGAGAAAGAGATCCTGGTAGGTGCCCTGACCTCCATTGTGGGGGGTGGTACTGAGGGCAGGCGGTCCCCGGGGAGCCGAGGTTCCCAAACAGCTGCGGTGCAGACGGAAGTCTCCCAAGCAGGCCGCAGGCCGGCGAGCTGGCTGGTGGCGTCGCGCCGGCAGGGCAGAGCGTCCTCTCATTTCAAAGCCCCGGGAGGACGAGAGCGACAGCGGGCCCGAGGGCAGAGGCGCCGCCGGCTGCTCTCTCGGGGATGCTTCCGGAGGCTTCCCAGGGGCCCCCTGAGTCACACCAGTCCTTCCAGGTCACAGTAGGCGAGGAGAGTTCAGCCCTGGCTGGTGTGGCTCAGTGGACAGAGCGTCAGTCTGTGGACTGAAGGGTCCGGGGCTCGATGCCCGGTCAGGACTCAATCCTCAGTGTGCAGCTTCCTCTCTGACATCGATAAAAATACACCGAGTGGCTGGGTTATGATGCTCTCTGAATGCATATTACTCTGGCCACTCGGTGTATATCCTACAGAATAAAAAGCTAATATGCAGATTGTCCCCTTGACCAGGAGGTCGGCCAGCAGGCAGGCCGGCCAACGGCCCATGTCCCCTCTCCCTGGCCAGGCTGGCCAACCACACCCATGCACAACTTCATGAACCAGGCCTCCAATACCACACACACACACACACACACACACACACACGAGTGGCCAGATTATTATGCGTTCAGAGATCATCATCATCTGGCCACTCAGTGTATTTATCAGAAATAGAGTTCAGAATAATGATTACAGGGATGGGAAATAGCCTAAAAATAGATATATAAACCATGAAACTGGATAGTCATTAAGAATGTCATACTAGACAAAAGGCTAATATGCAAATTGTCCCCTCACCCAGGAGTTCAACCAGCAGACAGGCTGAACAACCACCCATATCCCCTCCCCCTGGCCAGGCTGGCCAGACCCCACCCATGCACAAATTCATACCCTGGGCCTCTAATATAGATATTTATGTGTGTGTGTGTGTGTGTGTGTGTGTGTGCATGTGTGTGTTGTGTGTCTATATATCTATATATCTATATCTATCTATCTCTATCTCTATCTCTATCTAAATCTATATCTATATCTATATCTATATCTATATCTATATCTATATCTATATCTAGATGATATAGATATATAGAGATAGATATATAGGACACATACTGAGTGGCCAGATTATTATGCGTTCAGAGATCATAAAAATCTGGCCACTCTGAGTATATTAAAAAAAAAAAAATCAAAGGAAGACACCATGAAAAATAAAAAAAAGAGAGAGAGCTGGGATTTGAACCCAGCTTGTCTGACCCCCAAAGGCGCACCCTTTGCCCACGACAGGGGACTTGGGCCCGCCGAGCGGCGGCGGCGGGAGGCAGGGCCACAGCCCCCACTCCCCCGGGGCCGTGCTAACCCCTGGTCCGGTTGCCAGCGGCTGGGCGGCCTGCACACCGTGGCCTCCAGAAGGTTCCTGACGCACAAGCAGCAGGAGGAGCGGAAGATGCTGCGGGAGCTGCAGCTGCGGTCCTCGGACTACAAGCGGGTGCTGGAGTACAGGAAGCGGTTCCCCGAGCCCTGCACGCCCTTCGGGCTCCTGGAGAAGATCTGGACGGCCAAGGTGACCGTGTCCCCAGCCGAGCTCCCGGTGCCGCCGCGCGAGAGGCTGGACATGGGCCGGCACGTGGAGCGCATGCAGCTGGCGCGGGCGCTGCGCCTGCACCGGCCGCTGCCCGCCATCCAGAGGGCGAGGCATCCCGGCACCCCGCCCGGAGGCGGCATCTCCACAGCCGAGGGCGAGGGCGCGGCGGACGTGGAGGCCGCGCCGGGGGAAAGCGAGGACAGGACCACCCAGAGACAAGAGATCAAAATAAACGTCACGTTCAAGTCCAAAGAACCCCCCAAACCGCTCACCCACCAGCCCAGGGACCTGAGGCCGTTCTTTCCCCCCAAGAGAGGGGAGCGGTCCATCGCCGGCTCCACCAACCGCAGCCTCTTTCGCCCGGCGGACTTCCCGGGGGACCTCATGCTCATGAACCAGGACTTCTTCTCGAGAGGCCTCCGCCCCAGCGACCTGGCCAATGCCAGCCTCCACCAGGGCGTCTGGAGCGAGCCCCCGGACAAGCCTGCCTCTCACCAGCATTAAAGTTTTATTTACCCCCTCGGGGCACCCAGTGTGGCCGTGTACGTTGTTCTCCCAGCTCTGCAGGTCCAGGAGCCTCACCCCTTCCACCTCCACCTTCCCCCCCACCCCGCCGTGTTCTTGGGGAACCCATCTCCACGTAAGACCCACCTGCTAAGGCTTCCTGGTTCCAGGCTGCTCCTGGCTGTCGGCTCCCACCTCCTCCTGGGGCCGGATCAGCTGAAACAAATCACCCGGGAAAGCAGCGGCGGAAAGCAGGGGTTGTCAATTTAGTCGTCCTCCTGGTCAGCAGCTCAGGCTGGGCTCCGCCGGGCGGTTCTTCTGGTTTCTGCTGGGCCCGAGGTCTGCCGTCAGCTCCTTATGGGCCGACAGCCATGGGCGGGGCTGATGGGAGTGCGGGGCCAGGCGGCTCCCTCCAGCGGGCTAGCAGGCGTGCTCACAGGCACACTGGTACTCAGAGGGGAGGCTCCATCCCCATGGGGGTCGGTCCTCTCGGGGTGTCCCAGGCACCCGCGTGGCTGCTCCGG
Organism: Antrozous pallidus; assembly: GCA_027563665.1. Classification (NCBI taxonomy): domain Eukaryota; kingdom Metazoa; phylum Chordata; class Mammalia; order Chiroptera; family Vespertilionidae; genus Antrozous; species Antrozous pallidus. The sequence goes on from CM050510.1 coordinate 126,259,460, forward strand.
GGAAGCTGCTCCTTGGGGAGAGCTCCTCGCGGACAACGTGTGGGGGAACCAGGCTGCTCTCCTCTCTCACATCCCATGTCTTTTTAAAAAAATATATATTTTATTGATTTTTTTTACAGAGAGGAAGAGAGAGGGACAGAAAGTCAGAAACATCGATGAGAGAGAAACACCGATCAGCTGCCTCCTGCACACCCCCCACCGGGGATGTGCCCACAGCCAAGGTGCATGCCCTTGACCGGAATCGAACCTGGGACTCCTCAGTCTGCAGGCCGACGCTCTATCTGCTGAGCCAAACCGGTTTCGGCTGATGTCTTTTTATTTTAATTATATTTGTGGAATTGTGTCCTTTCGGATCTTGCCCCCCGTTTTTAAATAGATTTTTATTGTCGACTAGAGGCCCGCTGCAGGAGGATTCCTGCAGATTTGATCTCTTGTCTCTGTGTGGTTTTGTCCTCGCTTTCCCCCGTCAGCTCCCAGGGCTTCCTGTGGCTGTCTCCACCACCCCGCCTGCTGCCCTCCCTTCTCCGCAGCTTCACTCCCTTCTATGCTGTCTTCAGTCTTCACTCTGTGCCTGGATGTGAAAATTAACTGCCATCTTGGTTGGGTTAATTTGCATACTTGCTCCTGATTGGCTGGTGGGCATGGCTTGTGGGCGTAGCAGAGGTACAGTCAATTTGCATGTTTCTCTTTTATTAGATAGGATAGTCTTACAGATAACTCCAAGCTTCCCCCCTCCCCCACCTCCCAGCCCCTCTACACCCTGTTCCCTGCCCCTGGCTCTGTCTATGGTCTATGAGTTCTTTGCTTTCTCTCTTCTTGCCTCCCCGCCCTTCCCCACAACGAGGTGCCAGTTTGTTCCGTGCCTGGTCCCGGACTCCAGGAATGGCGGTGGCGCCCACACGCTGGTCTTTCTCTAGCCCATTTCCTGCTTTAGGGAGAACCAGCCCCCACCAGCACACCGTCTCCATCCCCTAGAAGGTTCTGGAAGCCCAGGATCCCCTCCACCTCCTTAGCTCAATCTGCAGGGATCCAGGGCTGAGAGGAGCCCCCACAATGACCAGACCCGCACTTGCTGTGAAAATGCCTTTATTCAACTTGTCCACGACACAGGCAGGGCAGGGGCGGCCTGGGGAGCGGGTTCTCAAAGGCCAGGAGGGCTGGCCCCTGGGCTTGAAGGCTCACGGCCGGAGGTGTGGCTCCCGGCTGCCCTGAGGTCCCGGACACACGCCTGTGTGCCTGACCCTCAGTCCCGGGGCCCAGCTCACTTTTAGGAAAATGGCCTCTGACTTCGCACCCCGACCCCAACCACCCCTCCCTACCCCCCGAGTCTGGCAGAGCGGGCAGAGTCTGCTGGGCACGAGGCTCAGACACCCATTGCTTCCTGCCCCCAAGGTCCCAGGGTCTTCTGGTCGAAGCCCCGCCCTGTGCATTCCCAGGTCACACCGCAGGGACAGAGGCGGCCGAGGGGGGTGAGTGCTCCCATGGGACCTGAGAGGTGGCAGTGCTGTGGTGGCACCCGCTGTGGCCAGCGGGTGGGGACGGAGCGGATGGCGGTCAGGATGAGCCTGCGGAGACAGAGGACACAGGTGGGTGGTGGGCGCGGGCAGGGCGATGCTGTCAGAGCGGCTTGTCTGCTGGGAGGCAGAGGAGTGAGAGCGGGAGTGCCGAGGGGGAAACTGAGGCCAGTCGGAAGGGCGGCTGAAGGCGGGCGGAGCATCGCCATGTCCCCTCAGCCCCGGGAGCCAGGGGAAGGTTTTGAAGTTCCATGGGGCTGGAGACTCTCAGGATTCAGGGTGGGGGAGCTGGGACATGTCAGGCCGGTTGGGAAATGGGTACCTGGGTCCCAGGACTGCGGTGCCCGTGGGAACAGGGAGAGGAGAGGAGCAAGCAGGGTCCCCCCGCCAGTCCCGAGCCCACCACTCGCTCCTCCACGGCGCTGGCTCCCTTGGGGCGCCCTGCCCTGTGCTCTCCAGCCCCAGGGTAAGCGTTCGGGGGGGGGGGGGCTTCAATCTGTTTTTCTTTTTCTTTTCATTATTTAAAAAAAAATATTCTTTAACTGGTCTCAGAGAGGAAGAGAGAGGGAGAGAGAAACATCGACGATGAGACAGAATCACGCATCAGCTGCCCCCTGCATGCCCCCCTCCCCCCAGCACTGCAGACCAAACCTGCAGCTCGGACCTGTGCCCTGACCTCCTGGATCCTAGGTCCTCGCTCAACCCCTGAGCCGGCCGGCCGGCCTCGATCTGCTTCTAGTTCTGCCTCCCGGCACCCAGCAGCCTCCAGTGGGCGTGGAATGGATGGATTAGGAAGGACAGAGCCTAACTGGGCCAGACGTGGGGACAGCCTGAGTGGGACAGGAGGAGAGAGAGAGCTACAGAGGTGTGTGAGCCTGCGGCCGAGGGGACACAGGCCGCTGACAGCCACACTCCCCACACTGCCCTCAGGGCCCCGCCTGGAGGTCAGAGCCCAGGTGAGAGGTGAGAGGTGAGAGGTGAGAGGTCAGGTATGTCTGCGTCTTAGGTCCCCACGGTCTGGGCCAGGGCTGGGGGCCGTCCCGCCTGCGGGCCACGGGAGGCCTGAGAAATCACGGGCTCTGGCCCTGCGGGGCCTCGGGGTGAATTGCTGAGAGATCTGACCCAATGGAGCACTTGTCTCTAGTTGATCTTTGTGTGTGGCCCCAATGACGCCATGAAGACCCAATGGGCCCTAGGTTGGCTCGGTGGATAGAGCATCAGCCTTCAGACGGAAAGGTCCCAGGTTCTATTCCGGTCGGGGCACAGGCTCAGGTGGTGGGCTCCATCCCCAGTGTGGGGCATGCAGGGGGCAGCCGGTCCATGATTCTCTCTCATCATGGATGTTTTTCTCCCTCTCTCCCTCTCTCTTCCTCTAGAAATCAATAAAAATGTATCCTATCTAATAAAAGAGTAATATGCAGATTGGCTATCACTCCAACACACAAGATGGCTGGCTCCATGTGGTCAAAGATCCTGCCCCCATGTGGACACAAGATGGCCCCCACAAGATGGCCAGCAGGGGAGGGCATTTGGGAGGGACCAGGCCTGCAAGGGAGAACAGTTGGGGGTGATCAAGTCTGCAGGGGAGGGCAGTTAGGGGTGACCAGGCCCACAGAGGAGGGATGTTGGGGGCAAACAGGCTGGCAAGGGAGCAGTTAGACATCAATCAGGCTGGCAGGGTATGGTTAGGAGGTGATCAGTCTGGCAGGCAGAAGCGGTTAGGGGCAATGAAGAAAGCAGGCAGGCAAGCAGTCCTGGATTATGAGAGGGATGTCTGACTGCTTGTTTAGGCCCAATTCTGGTGGGATCCCAAATTGGAGAGGGGGTGCAGGCTGGGCTGAGGGATACTCTCCCACCCCATGCACGAATTTTGTGCACTGGACCTCTAGTATTTTATAAAAGACCCAAATGGCCCTTGGCAAAATGAAGGCTCCCCCGAGGCTGAGGCTGGACCCCACATGCGTCCCATGTAGACCAGGGCCCTGGGAGGAAGGCGGCCGAAGGGCTAGTTACACTCTGCACCGCCCACTGCAGCCCGGCCGCCCAGCCCGCAGTCCACGCCCACTGCCCGGTGGACCCTGACCCCCACAGACACCTCTGGGATCTCCCGAGTCCCCCAGGTCACGGCTGAGCCCCGACAGGTGGTGGTGGTGGGGGGTGGTGACCACCTACCCAGGCTCCTCCTCTCCCGGGCTATGGCGCCTGTAGCTGGATGGGTCCCAGCACTACATCCACCTGATCCTGGAAGGCGCCCACGTCTCGCTTGGACCTGGGCCGGCAGCCCCCGCGGCAGCGGGAGGCGGGGTCATGGGCCCGGCACACCAGCACCTTGCAGTGCAGGTACACGGTGGGGAGGCGGCGCAGGAAGTGGAAGGAGCGGAACCGGAAGCGGGCGAGGCCGGACGGTGCGGGGAGGGCCTGGTAGGTGTCGTCCCTCACGCACCTGCAAGGAGAGAGGGCGTCCGTCAGCGCTCAGGGCCTCAGCCGCCCCGACCGGGATGCACTGGGTGTGGGACTCGACCACCCATGCCTCCTGCTGCACCCCACCTGCGCCCCCACCTCCCCACACGTCCGTCCTGGAACGTGGTTGGAACCAGGACGGTGAGAACATCCATTCTCAGCTGATTTGGAGTGACATTGGGCGCCCTTGGCCACGCCCGCTGAGGACCGCCCGCCGCATCCTCTCTGCCCAAACGCCATCTACACTCTCAGTCATCCTCCCTCACCCCTGATGTGGGCGTCCACCTGCTCCCTTGGTGGGTGGACACTGGCTTGAGGGGTACCACTCCCCTCCCCCCGCAGAAGGTACAGATGGTGTCTGGCATCTCATCTCGATCTGCTTCCAAATGAAAGCTCTCCCACCACACCCTCGTCCTGTGAGGCCGGAGCTTGCCCGGAGCTCCTCACCTGGGCCTCATCCCGTCATTGTCTTTGGATTCTTACGATGCTGCCCGTGTGAGGTGCCCACCACCTTGTCAGGGGGATGTTTCTTGGGCCGGAGCTTGCCCGGAGCTCCTCACCTGGGCCTCATTCCATGCGTCAGGCGCCCCCTCCCTGTGTGCTGACCAGAACGGAAGCCTGACGGGCTCAGCTGAGCTCCCAGGACCCCAACGCCTTGGCTCCTGGGGTGGGCTATCTGGTCAACAAGGACCTGGCTTACCCCCTCCGGATGAGGTCGTAGGTCACAGAGGTGAAGTCCTCGGAGGACGGCGACGCCACGCAGGTGTCCACGAACAGGACCATGGAGGCGATGGCGCGGCGGATCTCGGCCTGGACGTACAGGTCCTGGTTCAAGCGCACGTAGTAGGGGTGCGCGGTCACGGGGTATGCAAACGAGGGCGACGTGTAGAAGGACATGTTGACGGCAAAGTTGCCGTACTGCACTTCCTGGACCTCGGCGTTGTCGTTGGCGATGTACATGAGGTCCACCCAGGTGTCCCGTAGCATCCGGCAGCTCACGTGCAGGTGCAGGCTCGGCCGCCTCTGGATGACGCCGCTCGCGACGGCGGTGGCTGCTTGCAGGGTGTTGGAGTAGGTGATGGTGTCGTTATCCAGCTGGGGGGATGGGGAGGGGAGTCAGGCAGACGCCCTGTGGGGGGATCTGGCTGCTGCTCTTGTGAGAGTCAGAAGTAAGGGACTCAATACGCTTGCAACCCTCCCAGGCCCAGCCGGTGTGGCTCAGTGGTGAGCATTGACCTAGGAACCAGGAGCTCACAGTTCGATTCCCGGTCACGGATGTGCCCCACACTGGGGATCCATGATTCTCTCTCATCATAGGTGTTTCTCTCTTTCCCCATCTCTCCTTCTCGCTGAAATCAATAAAAACATATTCTCTATCTAATAAAAGAGTTATATGCAAATTGACCATCACTCCAACACACAAGATGGCCACCCCATGTGATCAAAGATGGCCGCCACAAGATGGCTGGCAGAGGAGGACAGTTAGGGGCAATCAGGCCAATAGGAGAGGGCAGTTACGAGAGACCAGGCCAGCAGGGGAGGGCAGTTGTGGGCAATCAGGCCAGCAGCGGAGAACAGTTGGAGGGACCTAGGCCTGTGAGGAGGGCAATTAGGGGTGACCAAGCTTGCAGGGGAGTGGTTAGGGGCAATCAGGCAGGCAGGCAGGCAGGTGGTTTGGAGCCAGCAGTCCTGGATTGTAAGAGGGATCCCAGATTAGAGAGGGTGCAGGCTGGGCTCAGGGACACACACTGCCCCAGGGCATGAATTCCGTGCACCACGTCTCTAGTTAAAAAAAAAAAAAAAAAGCCAGACGGGAGCCAGTCTCTGGGGCAGGGCTTCCTGAGCTCAGATGGACAGCTGAGTTGGCATGGTAACAGGAGCACTTCCTGTCCCTCCTGCTTATCCCTCCTGCACCGCAGGCTCCTTTCTGATCGGGGCTCCCAGAACACAGCACATTCTCAGGGTGTTGGTCTCCTGCCCGTGTGAGGTGCCCACCACCTTGTCAGGGGGATGTTTCTTGGGACAAAGCCTTGTGCCTGGTGGCCTGTGAGCTCTCAGGCCACAGTGTGCCTCCTCCCAGAGGGTGGTCAGTCCGGAGCGGCCAGCAGCATCGTAAGAATCCACAGACAATGACAGGGACGGGACAGAAGCCAAGCAGAGCATTGGGGATGGGGGGAGGGGGAGAAGGGGGAGGTCAAGGGTCGCTGCCCAGCTGCCCAATACCCCAAATGGCCCAGAGGAGCAGGTGATCAGGCCCCGGGAGGCCTCAGTGAGGCGAGACAGGTGAGGCGGAGATGGGGAAGCGGTCTCCTTCCCAAAGGCTCCGAGGGTCACAGGTCATGGCCTCGCCAGGTCACAGTTCCCAAGCCGGGGGAAGGGGGGCGCTTATGCAAGAAAGAGACCCAAACTAACACCATAACGGCCTCCATGGGGACCCTGAACGGTGAGGCCGCCTGGCATGTCACAGAGAGGAAGGAGGGGGTGTGCCTGCACCCCTTCCCCTCACGGGGCCCCGCCCCTCACCCCCACCCGGAGCCGTGGGGGCGTCAGGCCCCACGAAGCCCGGGTGGCGGCCGTGGTCGGGACGGTGGTCGTGCTGGGCAGCCTGCCGGGCGCCCTCCGCCTGGATGGCGGGTGGGGGACCACCTGCCGCCGCCTCCCCGTGGTTTGGAAGTGGCGAGGGACAGGGATGCCTTCCCCCGGGTCATGTTCCGGTTTTACAGACACAGTCCCGTCCCCTGGGCCCCAGGATCCCGGACACGGGGGTGGGGGGGGCATCGCCGGGAGGGCGCGGAGGGCCGGCTCACCTGCTGGACGGTGCCGCAGCCCGTGTAGGGGATGCTGAAGGTCACCTGGCTGGCTGTGACCTGGGCGGTGCACTGCGGCACGCCGTTCCACTGAGGGATGACCAGGTCGCCGGCCGCGTAGCCCAGGGACTGCAGGTAGCTCCGGCTCACGTTGGCCTGCATGTGGTCCGGCAGGCAGAGCAGCTCTGGGGCCGAGGGCAGCGGGTCAGTGCTCGCCCCAAACCCACCGGGGGCTCCCCCAACTCCCCACCCCGTGCACACGATCGAGGAGCTGACAAAGGAGGTCCACGTTAGGGTAGTCTCACCATGCCCCCCCCCACCTCGAGTGCCCTATGTGCACAGGTGGAGAAATGGAGGCAAGCTCTGGCCGGTGTGGCCCAGTCGGTAGAGTGTCGGCCCGTGGGCTGAAGGGTCTCAGGTTCGAATCCAGCCAAGGGCAAGTTCCTCGGTGGCAGGCTGGATCCCCGGCCTCATGGAGGCAACCCATCGATGTGTCTCTCTCACGTGGATGCTGCTCTCTCTGTGTCTCTCCCCCTCCCTCCCACGCTCTCTAAAGATCGACGGGAAAATATCCTCTGAGGAGGGTGATAAGAACAAACAAAAGAAACGGAGGCCGGACGGCGAAGGAGGAGCTGTCCCGCCAGGTCATGAGCCGCAGAGCCACGTGACGCTCAGGCGGGGCCGTGGGAATGCTGTGACACAGGGTTCGAGGGCCGTGGGGCCGTGGGGACGCTGTGACACAGGGTCCGTGGGCCGTGGAGCCGTCAGAGCTGAAAGTCCTGATGGAAAGGGCTGGGACAGCGCCTGCCCGCCAGCCACAGTCCGTCCGTCCGTCGCCTGCCCAGCTCCACTCATGGCACCACTTCTGCTGGGCCTGGCGCAGTGACTAGGGGCCTCCCGGTGGCAGCCACATGTGCCAGGTCTCAGGCCATGGCCACGGGGCCCCTCACTCCGCCGGCCACAGGCCTCCCACCGGGGCCACTTCTGCCCTGGGCACGGCGTCCACTCAGTGCGTCCTCTCACCCCTGCCCTGTCTCTTCCAGCTGACCACAGTGAGGCTGGTACTGCCCACCGCAGTTCTGGCCCTGTCTCTGCCGACTGACCCCCATGAGGCCGGCACTGCACACCCCAGTTCTGGCCCCAGCCCACGTTTCTGGGCAGCCAGAGCCCCAGGCCCAGCATCCACGCCCCAGGGACCTGCTGGGCGGCTCTGGTCCCGCCGCTGGGGATGCCGGGGTGGGGCAGGGACCCGCCCCGAGCGCCCGGGACTCACTGGTGCTGTGGTTGGAGGGGCGGGAGTAGTAGTCGGCCTGGAACCCGCTGCGGGTGACGCTGCCGTCGCTGACGAAGCGGATGGACATGAAGTTGGAGGAGGACGTGAAGGAGTCCCGGGAGCCGTGGCAGACTCGGCCGAGGAGCGGGGAGTCCAGGGCGGGGCCGTCGAACACCTGGATGTAGTCGTAGTTGCAGTTGCTCTCCAGCCTGCGGACACGGGCACAGGGTGCGGCCACTAAAAAGGTGTTCGGTGGTTGTTTGGTTAACCCTCCCCCAAGGGCGTTTTAGGGAGAGTGGGAGGGAGGGGGCACGGCAGAGAGAACCGTCGATGTGGCAGAGACGTAGGTAGGGTGCTTTCCATATGCACCCCAATCGGGACCAGGGATCGAGTCTGCAACTCAGGGACGTGCCCTTGACCGGGAATTGAACCTGGAACCCTCCAGTCTGAGGGCTGACGCTCCCACTGAGCCAACTAGGCCAGGGCTTATCCCTCTATTTTTTAAAAAATATATGTTATTGATTTTTACAGAGAGGAAGGGAGAGGGATAGAGAGTCAGAAACATCGATGAGAGAGAAACATCCATCAGCTGCCTCCTGCACACCTCCCACTGGGGATGTGCCCACAACCAAGGTACATACCCTGGACCGGAATCGACCCTGGGACCCCCAGTCCACAGGCCGACGCTTTATCCACTGAGCCAAACTGGTTTTGGCTTATCCCTCTATTTTTTAAATATATGTTTTTATTGCTGAAACCAGTGTGGCTTAGTGGATAGAGCATCAGCCTGTGGACTGAAGGGTCCCGGGGTTCGATTCCGGTCAAGGGCATGGACCTTGGTTGCAGGCACATCCCTAGTAGGGGGTGTGTAAGAGGCAGCTGATTGATGTTTCTGACTTTCTATCCCTCTCCCTAAAAAAAAAAAAAAAAAAAAAAAAAAAAAAATCAATAAAATATATATTTAAAAATATGTTTTTATGGATCTGAGAGAGGAAGGGAGAGGGAGAAAGAGAGAGAAACATCCATGATGAGAGAGAATCCTGGATCGGTTGCCTCCTGTGTGCCCCCTACTGGGAATGGAGCTACAACCAGGGCGTGTGCCCTAAGTGGGACTCGAACCCGGACCTCCTGGGTCATAGGTGGACGCTCAGCCCCTGAGCCACGCCGCCGGCTCCTCCCTAGCGTCTGACTGAGGCTCGGGAAAACCGAGCGGTGCCCTGTGGCCACACTGGGCGGCAGTGACCACACTGACCGGAAGCCAAGGCCCCGTCTTGGCCCCATGGCCGCGGCTGCCTCACAGGCAGAGTGCCCATGGGCAGCCTCTCTCCTGTGGCGCCTGCTCTGTCCTGCCCTTCCCCATGTCCCCAAGGTCCCCCCGAGGCCCCGAGATCCCCCCGAAGCCCCCTGAACACCCCTGAGCCCCCTCAGGTCCCCCGAGGCTCCCCCGAGACCCCTCGAGGCTCCCAGAGGCCCCCCAAGGCCCCCTGAAGCTCCCCCAGGGCCCCCCTCCAGGCCCCATGGCCACTCAGCACCCCACTCACTGCACGTCTCGGAAGACCACGGTCACGCGGTGGTTGTTCTGCACCTCGATGTCCCACACGCACCGGGCATTGTTGGGGTAGCTGCTGGGGTACGACGGGCTGGAGAAGCGCCCCGAGGACCGGGACAGGAAGCCCCCACAGGCCGCCTCGGCTGCCGGGACAGACGCAAACGCCGGTGACCCAGAGCACGTGGCGCATCACCGCAGTGCGGGGAGTTTTACTTATTTATCATCTTTAATTTTTTTTAAATGTATTTTATTGCTTTTCACAGAGAGCAAGGGAGAGGGATAGAGTCAGAAACATCCATGAGAGAGAAACGTGGATCAGCTGCCTCTTGCACACCCCCCACTGGGGATGTGCCCACAGCCAAGGTCCATGCCCTCGACCGGAATTGAACCCGGGACCTTTCAGTCTGCAGGCCAACGCTCTATCCGCTGAGCCAAACCGGTTTTGGCTCTTCATTTTCTTTTATTGATTAATTTTGAGAGGAAGGGAGAGGGAGAGAGAGATAGAAATATCCATGATGAGCCGAGACCGGTTTGGCTCAGTGGGTAGAGCGTCGGCCTGCGGACTGAAGGGTCCCGGGTTCGATTCCGGCAAGGGCATGTACCTTGGGTGCGGGCACATCCCCAGTAGGGGGTGTGCAAGAGGCAGCTGATCGATGTCTCTCTCTCTCATTGATGTTTCTGACTTTCTATCCCTCTCCCTTCCTCTCTGTAAAAAATCAATAAAATATATTAAAAAAAAAAAAAGAAACATCCATGATGAGAATCACACACCAGCTGCCTCCTGCACGCCCCACACTGGGGATGGAGCCACACCCCAGGCCTGTGTCCTGATGGGAAATCGAACCCTGACCGCCTGGTTCCTAGGTGGACGCTGATCACTGAACACGCTGGCCGGGCAAGAAAGGGGCCTTTTTAAACAATTGCCGAGGCAGAAACCAGCGGGCGGTGGCCCCAGCGTGGCCTGTCCCTGAGGCTGGAGACACGGAGGGAAGCCACCCCTCGCCATGCCCGCCATCTCTCCCGGCCTCAGGGTCACGGAGGGGAGGGGGCTCAGGCTTACCTGGTGGCCTGATGCTGGTGTGGGGAGGCACTGTGGACAGAGAGGAGAGATCGCGGTCAGTTTCCGGCCGTCCTTGGTGCCACCGCTGAGCACACGCTCGCTCGGATGGCAGCCGTGTGCCGCCCTGGGCCACAGCGAGACGCAGGCCACAGGCCGTGCCCTCTGGAGCTCCCAGCCTGGAGGAGGTGGGAGCGGCCGGGGAGAGGTGAATGGGGGGCAAGGAGACACATGGAAGACTTCAAACAATAAAGAGTTTAAATTTAAACACACACACACACACACACACACACACACACACACACACACACACACCAGAGCTATCCAGCTGGCAGGGCCCATGTGGAGAGTGTGTGGGTGCGAGCAGGAGGCTGACTGTGAGCACGCAGGTGGGGAAGGGTGCCGGGGGCGGGCTGGGGAGCTGGGGTGCAGGTGGAGAGAGGCACTTCTACCACAGACAGCCACGGAAGAAATTGGTCAACGGATGAGTATCTTGGGCTTCTACTCGGCCCAGTTTCTAGAATGGTCAACTTCGCCCCGGGGTTGACCTGGATGGTGACTGGCCCCTGAAACGCCGCAGGACCAATCCTCTCCTCCGGCAGCCTCTCCGGAACCTGCAGCGGGGGCGGGGCTCAGGGGGCTCCCGGGCGGAGCGCAGGGACAGCAGCGTTCTGGGCACTCGGTGTGTCGCCTTGCAAACCCGGAGCCTCTGAGAGAGAAGCTGCCAGGACCCTGCCATCTCCTCCTGCAAACAGAGCAGGGAGGGGGGTTCCCCAGAACCCTGGGGCGCAGGACTCACCTGGGCTGGTCACGTTGATGGGCGGGCCTGCGAGAAAGAGAAGCAACGGGGTCAGGCTCAGGGCCAGGATGAGTCGCAATGAGTCCCTCGAGATGCGGACAGAGGGGCTCCTGCAGGTCCCCCCGCCTGGGCCTGAGAAAGGCTGCAGGGAGCAGGCCATGGGAGCTGTCCCCTGAGTGTAACCTCCAGGGCTCTTCCCCCAAAAGAGGTGCTGGGCCCCTATTCTTATAGCATTAATGGACATGAAGCGGCTGTCTATCAGAGGGCAAGCAGGGGCCATATGACAGCCACCCCAAACTTCCAGGAACCAGGCAGCTGCTGGCGATGGGGGCAGGGCACCTCCTCTCCTGGTTGCTGAGGTGAGAGGAGTCTGACACCAGGAAGCCACACGAATAGGGGAGGCCCCAAGACAGGACGCACCTGAGCAGATGACGCCAGCGTCCTCCCCGTGGTTGCAGTTGTGGTTGTTCCAGCCCCGGTGCGGGCAGCTCCACAGGTAGGACTCGTGCCCCGAGCAGGCCACGTCGTCCAGCAGGATGGGTCCAGAGCCCTGTCCGAACCGGGCACTTCCTGGGGCCGACCTGGCCCAGCCACAGCCCAGCTGCCTGCACACCACGTTGGCGTCGTTGGTGTCCCACCCGTCGTCACACACGGTGCCCCAGGAGCCTCGATAGAGGATCTCCACGCGGCCCTGACACGGGTCACCGCCGTTCACCAGCCTCAGGGCAAAAGCCGAATCGGTCCCTAGAGGACGGCACAAGGACACCCCCTCCATGTCGGTGCTGAACTCCAGGCCCGAGGCAGGTCCAGACTCAGGGCCTCTCTCAAGGCCACGCCCAGGGCAGATGTCAGCTTTGGACACATTCAGAGGTTCATCTCCATCAGAGGGAGAGGAGTAGGACATTCTGTCCTGCCTGGTCTAAGGATGCCCTATGGCAGGGAGCCCCAGGATTGCCCATGGAGGTGACCAGGACTGCCCCTCGCCGCCGGGGCTACCCAGGGCAGAGCTCCATGGCTTCAGGACAGGCCAAGGCCAGGGGCTCTTTAGCCATTGATTTCTCCTCCAGGTTCTGCCTGATGAGAGGCAAAGCCTTTGGAGGCGATGGGACCTCGGCCGGACAGGAGAGGACAGAGCCTGAAGCCCTAAGTCTAAGCCCACACTGGGATCAGGTCCCTGGACCCTCCAGGGCTGACCCTGAAACGCCGGGGAGGGTCTTGGCTGAGCCTCCTCCCAGAAGCCACTGGAGACACGTCACTAGCCAACCATGTCGGACGAGGACCTGGTCAGAGACCCTCCTCTACCCCTTCCCCCAAGAAATGAGGATAAGGATGACCTAGGTGGAGCCTCTTCCTGTCACGTTTCATCCCGGGTGTGATTTAGGGGCAGAGAGAGGCCCTAGAGAGGGAAGGGTCCTGTACCTGCTGTTGTTGTAGGAAAGACAGTGGTGGATGGAGTTGTGGGAGGAGGTGTCCATGCGTCTGCAACGAAAAACAAAGAGAAGACCAAGATGAGGCCTCAGGAAAGGACTCCTTTCCAAAAGGTAGGCCAGTCCCCCTGACTTTCCCATTGTGCCTCCTGCACATGCTCCCTGCCTGTCCACAGCCTCCTGCTGGTGTGGGTCACTGGAGCCCAAAGGCCTGTGAGAGACCAGCCACATCCCTCCGGGTCTCTGATCGCCATGTTCCTCCCCATCAGAAGTCCTTTCCCATGTCTCCTGCATGAGCCAGGCGTGCACTGGTAAGCTTGAGTCTTTGGACTGACTCTGAAGCTGGGATAGAAAGCATCAGGGGCTGGTGATTGAACTGGGAGGCAATCGCATGTCCTTTTGACCAGAGGACCATCATCACATGTTTAGTACCATCCCTCGTGGACTGTCTCTGCCACCTTATGATGCAGATGTGACCATGCTTGGATCAGGGTGTGGCAGGTGTGAGAGGAGAAGAGAAGCCAGAAGCCTGCTATCCCATCTCCAGAAAGCCAGTGGGTATCAGTGCCCACTCTCCCACAAGGTCCTCCTCCCTCTGGAGTCACGGGGCCACCTTAATGGAAGGGAAGCCACTTCGCTGACCATTGGCCACTCTACCCTAGTACGGCACCAAGTGTCTCATGGGAACTCAGAAGGAGAATGGGCAGATGGAAACCTTGGAATCCCCCCTCTAGTTAAGGAGACAGAGGGCAAAAGTCTGGTCCACATGGGGTTCCAGGAGCCATGGGCCAGCTGGAGAGGGCAGACCGGCAGAGATGAGCAGGAGAGATGGGACATTCCAGGAGAGGTGGCTGGGACTCCACTGGCTAGAATGGGGAGGACTGAGCAGCTGAGGAAGGAAAAGGAGAGGCAGACACCAAGCTCCCAGGTGCCCGGGCAAGGTCCCAGGTTAATGATCCTCAACTTCTACACACAGAGCTGACCCCATGCATGTGGCCTTGGGGTGGACACAACAGTGCCACACGGTCACCCAAGTTCTTCCAAAGTAACTCCCTCTGCCCCTTGCAATTGCCTGCCTTCCTGAGCCCGAGGACTTCCTGTCCAGTCTAAGGAAGCCAGGGTCATGCTGGGACAGACCCCAGAAAACAAGCAGAGAATGACCCAACAAATGGGTCAACCGATGTGCTCATCAATCATTTAGACTTGACCCATTCTGATAATGAGAGTTTACACCCATTTCTAGAGTTCTCCATGTGGTCACAATGCCCCAGCCCCAAGGCCCTCACAGGTTTCTTCCACTCATTGGCCACCTGCCTCTCCCAAATTCTGCCAGATCCAGGATGGACTGCCCTGAAGGAAGCTCAGGGGATTCTCCAGGGGACAGTGAGCTGGCTCCAGGGGCATGTGGGAGCTTCCCTCTGAGCTCGGGAAGCTGCCTGCTGGGCATGAACCTGGAGCTCAGAGCACTTCAAGCCAGTTTTAGGCACGGCCTTCACGGTGCTGGACACATGGACCAACCAGGCTGATGTATAGCCTGAGCAGGTACCCTAGCCTCTGGGTGCCTGCTGCCCTTTCCCCCACTAGTGCCTGGGGGATAGTAGGACGCTCAGATGGGTCCCTGGCATGGGGAGTGGGTGAGTTCTCAGCAGTCCCGGGACCCCAGGGATGGCAGAGACACACCTGAGCAGATGACGCCAGCGTCCTCCCCATGGTTGCAGTTGTGGTTGTTCCAACCCTGGTGCGGGCAGCTCCACAGGTAGGACTCGTGCCCTGAGCAGGCCACGTTGTCCAGCAGGATGGGCCCAGAGCCCTGTCCGAACCGGGCACTTCCTGGGGCCGACCTGGCCCAGCCACAGCCCAGCTGCCTGCACACCACGTTGGCGTCGTTGGTGTCCCACCCGTCGTCACACACGGTGCCCCAGGAGCCATAGTAGAGGACTTCCACGCGGCCCTGACACCGGTCACCGCCGTTCACCAGCCTCAGGGCCAAACCCGATTGGGTCCCGAACCCTAGAGGATGGCACAACGACACCCCTTCTGTGTCAGTGCTGAGCTCCAGGCCCGAGGGTCTAGACTCAGGGCCTCCCTCAGGGCCATCACCAGGTCAGACGTCAGCTTTCCACAAGCCCAGGGGTTCATCTGCATCACGAGGAGAGGAGCGGGCATATCCTGTCCGGCCAGGTCTAAGAATGCCCCAATGTAGGGAGCCCCAGGATTGCCCATGGAGGTAAACAGGACTGGCCCCCACATCCAAAGAGGCCACCAAGGGCGGGGCTCCATGGATCCAGGACAGGCCAAGGCCATGGCCTCCTTGGCCACTGATTTCTTCTCCAGGTTCTGCCTGATGATAGGCAAAACCCATGGAGGTGAAGGACCTGGGCCAGACAGGAGAGGACACTTTGCACCCTTGAGATGAGCTGGCACTGGGGTCTCATCAGGCTCCAGGAGCCCTCCAGGACTGACCCTGAGGCACAGGGGAGGGTCTCGGATGAGCCTCCTCCCAGAAGCCACTGGAGACAAGTCATCATCCCACCATGTTGGAAAAGACCTGGGCAGAGACCCTCCTCTGCCCCCTACCCCCAGGGACAAGGATGAGGATGGCCCAGGTAGAGCCTTGTCCTGACACATTCCATCCTGGACATGATGCAGAGAAAGAGAGGGGCATTGGAGGGGGAAGGGTCCTGTACCTGCTGTTGTTGTAGGAAAGGCAGTTGTGGATAGAGTTGTGGGAGGAGGTGTCCATGCGTCTGGAAAAGACAACAAAGAGAAGGCCGAGGTGAGGCTTCAGAAAAGGAGTCCTTCCCAAAAGGTGGGCCAGTACCCAACTTTCTTATGTGCCTCCTGCACTTGCCCCCTGCCTCTCCACAGCCTCCCCCTCTGCTGGGTCATTGGGGCTGAATTCCTGTGAGAGACCACAGCATCCCTCCAAGTCTCTGACCGCCATGTTCCTCCCCATCAGAAGACCTTTGCCATCTCTCACCCATGAGCCAGGCTCTCACTGGTATGCTAGAGGGTTTGGCCTGACTCTGAAGCTAGGATAGAAAGAGTCAGAGTGTGGTGATTGAACTGGAAGGCAATCACATGTCCTGGTACCCAGAAGATCCTCATCACGTCCTCATGGCCATCCCCTGGCACTGTCTTTGCAACCTTGGGATGCAGATGTGACCATGCTGGCCCTTAGGATGTGGCAGGTGTGAGAGGAGAGAAGCCAGAAACCTGCTGTCCCATCACCAGAAAGCCAGTGGGTATCAGTTCCCACTCTCCCACAATTCCCTCCTCCATCTGGAGTCACGGGGCCACCTGCACTGAAAGGGAGCCACTTCTCTGACCATTGGCCACTTTACCCCGGTACAGCGCCAAGTATCTGATGGGAACTCAGAAGGAGGATGGATAGACGGAGCCTTTGAAATACCCCCTCTAGTTAAGGTTATGGAGGGCAAAAGTCTGGTCCACATGGGGTTCAAGGAGCCATGGGTCAGCTCGACAAGGCCGACTGGCAGACGTGGGCAGGGAGAGGGACTGGGACTCCACTGGCCAGGATGAGGAGGACTGAGCAGCTGAGAGAAGAAAAGGAGAGGAGGACAATGAGCTCCCAGGTGCCTGGCCCAGATGCCAGGTTGGTGACCATCAGCTTCTACACATGAAGCTGACCCCGTGCACATGGCCTTGGGGTGGACAGAACAGTGCCACCTGGATCCTCCAAGTTCTTCCAAGATCACGGCCTCTGCCCCCTGCCATTGCCTGCCTGCCTGAGCCTGAGGACATCAGTCCAGTGTATGGAAGCCAGGGTCATGGTGGGACAGGCCACCAGGGCTCCGGTGTTGACCCCAGAGAATGAACAGAGAATGACTCCACAAATGGATCAATGGATGTGTACACCAATCATTCAGCCTTGACCCATTCTGATATTGAGAGTTTATACCCATTTCTAGAGTTTTCCATGCTATCACAATGCCCCAGCCCCAAGGCCCTCACAGGTTCCTTCCATTCATTGGCCACCTGCCATCTCGCACCTCCCCTGTTCCCTCCCCCATCTCTCCTTCACAAAGAAATCTGTGACCACAGGTTGCCCCTCTGCGTCACCATCTTGGAGCCCCAGGTGACACCGTCCTCACAGAGGGGAGGTAATTACCAACCCCACACCCAGGGATAGACTGCCCTGAAGGAAGCCCCAGACCCCTAGAGGGTGAGTTGGCTCTGGGGGCACACATGGGGGCTCCCCTCTGTGCGCAGGAAGCTGCCTGCTGAGCATGAACCTGGAGCTCAGGCACCTTTGAGCCAGTTTCAGGCACGGCCTTCAGGGTGCTGGGGTCATGGAACAACCACGCTGACATGTACCCTGAGCAGATGCCCTAGCACCTGGGTGCCTGTTGGTCTGAGTCACTCCAGTGCCTGGCAGAGAGCAAGAGGCTCAAGCAGTGCCCTGGCATGAGGAGTGGGTGAGTTCTCAGCAGCCTCAGCCCAGAAGGGCCCCCAGGGATGGCAGAGACGCACCTGAGCAGATGACGCCAGCGTCCTCCCCATGGTTGCAGTTGTGTGAGTTCCAGCCCCGGTGCCGACAGTTCCACAGGTAGGACTCGTGCCCCGAGCAGGCCACGTCGTCCAGCAGGATGGGCCCTGATCCCTGTCCGAACCGGGCACTTCCTGGGGCCGACCTGGCCCAGCCACAGCCCAGCTGCCTGCACACCACGTTGGCGTCGTTGGTGTCCCACCCGTCGTCACACACGGTGCCCCAGGAGCCATAGAAGAAGACTTCCACGCGGCCCTGACACCGGTCACCGCCGTTCACCAGCCTTAGGGCCAAACCCGATTCAGTCCCAAACCCTAGAGGATGGCACAAGGACACCCCCTCCATGTTGGTGCTGAGCTCCAGGCCCGAGGCAGGTCCAGACTCAGGGCCTCCCTCAAGGCCACACCCAGGGCAGATGTCAATTTTGACACAACCACCGGGTTCATCTCCATCACGGGGAAAGGAGCAGAAACCGTGTCCTGCCAGGTCTAAGGATGTTCCACCTCAGGGAGCCCCAGGATTGCCCATGGAGATCAGCAGGACTGCCCCCTGCATTTTCCAGGGCCACCTAGGCAGAGCTCCATGTAACTGGGGACAGGCCAGGGCCATGGCCTCCTTGGCCACTGATTTCTCCTCCATGATCCTGCCTGACATGAGGTAGAGCCATTGGAGGCAATGGAACCTCTGTCAGGCAGGATAGGCAGAGCCTCACAGCCCTGAGGCTGAGCCAGCCCTGGGCTCTCAGCAGGTCCCAGGAGTCCTTTAGGGCTAAAGCGGAGCCATGGGGGAAGGTCTTGGCTGAGTCTCCTGCCGGAAGCTACTGGAGACACATCATTAGCCAACCATGTTGGACAAGGATCTGGTCAAAGACCCTCTTCTGCCCCCTCCCCCAAGAAATAAGGACAAGGATGACCCAGGTGGAGCCTCTTCCTGTCACGTTCCATCCTGGGCATGATTCAGGGGCAGAGAGGGGCCCTCGGAGGGGGAAGGGTCCTGTACCTGCTGTTGTTGTAGGAAAGGCAATTGTGGATCGAGTTGTGGGAGGAGGTGTCGATGCGCCTGGAAAGGACAAAAAGGAAAAGGCTGAGTGAGGCATCAGGAAAGGAGTCCTTCCCAAAAGGTGGGCCAGTCCCCAACTCTCTTATGTGCCTCCTGTACGTGCTCCCTGCCTCTCCACAGCCCCCCTCCCTCCGCTGGGTCATTGGGGCTGAATTCCTGTGAGAGACCAGCAGCATCCCTCCAAGTCTCTGACCGCCATGTTCCTCCCCATCAGAAGACGTTTCCCATCTCTTTCCCATGAGCCAGGCTCTCACTAGTGTGCTACGAGGTTTGGCCTGTCTCTGAAGCAGGGATAGAAAGAGTCAGGGTGTGGTGATTGAACCAGGAGGCAATCACATGTCCTGGTACCCAGAGGACCCTCATCATGTCCTCATGCCATCCCCTGGCACTGTCTCTGCAACCTTGGGATGCAGATGTGAGCATGCTGGTCCTTAGGGTATGGCAGGTGTGAGAGGAGGACAGAAGTCAGAAACCTGTGGTCCCATCTTCAGAAATCCAGTGGGCATCAGTGTCCACTGTCCCATAAAGCCCTCCTCAGTCTGGAGTCATGGGGCCACCTTCATGGAAGGGGAGGCACTTCTCTGACCATCGGCCAATCTCCCCCGGGATGGCCACCAAGTATCTGATGGGGACTCAGAAGGAGGATGGGCAGATGGAAACTTTGGAATCCCCCCTCTAGTTAAGGAGACAGAAGGCAAAAGTCTGGTCCACATGGGGTTCAAGGAGCCATGGGTCAGCTGGAGATGGCCAACAGGTAGAGGTGGGCAGGAAGAGGGACATCCCAAGAGAGGTGGTTGGGACTCACCTGGCCAGGATGTGGAGGACTGAGTAGCTGTTGGAAGAAAATTATAGTAAGGCATTAAGTTCCCAGGTGGCCAGGCCAGATCCCATGTTGGTGACCCTCAGCTTCAACACACGGAGCAGACACCATGCACATGGCTTAATGGGTAGACACAACAGTGCTGCCAGCACCTCGCAGTCTTTCCAAATTCATACCTCTCTCCCCTGCCATCGCCTGCCTCCCTGAGCCCGAAGACTTCCTGTCCAGTATAAGGATGCCAGGGTCATGCTGGGACAGGCCCCCGGAACACTAGTGTTCCCCCAGAGAATGACCCCACCCAATGGGTCAACGGATGTGCACACCAAATGATTCAGTCTTGATCCATTCTGGGAGTTTACTCCCATTTCTAGAGTTTTCCATGCTGTCACAATG
Organism: Antrozous pallidus; assembly: GCA_027563665.1. Taxonomy (NCBI): domain Eukaryota; kingdom Metazoa; phylum Chordata; class Mammalia; order Chiroptera; family Vespertilionidae; genus Antrozous; species Antrozous pallidus. Next base: position 126,279,128 of record CM050510.1, read on the forward strand.
CTCCATCCCCAAGGTCCTTATTGACTCCTTCCATTCATTGGCCACCAGCCATCTCCCACTTCCCCTGCTCCCTCACCCTCTCTCTCATTCACAAAGAAACTCTGTGCCCACAGGATGTCCCCTCTATGTCACTATCCTGGCGCCACCAGGTGACACGGTCCTCACAGAGGGTGGTGCTTTCCAACCCCCACACCCAGAGACAGGCTGCCCTGAAGGAAGCCCCAGACCCCCTGCTGGGGACAGTGAGCTGGCTCTGAGGACACAAGGACATCCCCTTCAGGGCCTCCCTCATGGCCATGCCCAAGAGTAGGATGACTATGGACACACCCAAGGATTCATCCCCAGCTGGGAGAAAAGAACAGGACATCATCTCCTGCCAGGTCTAAGGATGCTTCAAAGTAGGGAGCCCCAGAATTGCCCATGGAGGTGAGCAGGACTGCTCTCCTCATCCCCCGGGGCTCCCCCATACAGAGTTCCATGGTTCCAGGACAGACCAAGGCCATGGCTTTTTAGCCTCAGATTTCTCCTCCATGGTCTTCTTGATATGAGACAAAGCCCTTGGGGGAGAGCGACCTTGGCCAGACAGGAGAGGACAGAGACTTGCACCCCTGAGGCTGAGCCCACACTGGGGTCTCAGCATGTCCCAGAAGGCCTCCAGGGCTGACCCAGAGATATGGAAGAGGGTCTTAGCTGAGCCTCCTCCCAGAAGCCATTGGAGACTTGTCACCAGCCATCTATGGTGGACAAGGATCTGGTCAGAGATCCTCCTCTGCACCCTCCCCCAAGAAACAAGGATGAGGATGGCCCATGTGGAGCCTCTTCCTGTCACTTTCCAGCCACAGCGTGATTCAAGGGCAGAGAGGGGCCCTAGAGGGGGAAGGGTCGTGTACCTGCTGTTGTTGTAGGAAAGGCAATTGTGTATGGAGTTGTGGGAGGAGGTGTCCATGCGCCTGGAAGGGATAACAAAGAAAAGACCAAGGTGAGACCTCAGGAAAGGAGTCCTTTCCAAAAGGTGGGTCAGGGACCGTAACTTTCCCATGTGTCTCCTGCACGTGCTCCCTGCCTGTCCACAGACTCCCGTTCTGCTGGGTCAACAGGGCCAAAGCCTGGGGGAGACCACTAGCATCCCTCCACGTCTCTGACCGCCATGTTGCTCCCCATCAGAAGACCTTTCCCATCTCTCCCGCATGAGCCAGCCTTGCACTGGTAAGCTTGAGTCTTTGACCTGACTCTGAAGCTGGGATAGAAAGAGTCAGAGCCTGGTGATTGAACCAGGAGGCAATCACATGTCCTGGTACGTGAAGGACCCTCATCACGTGTTCACAGTCATCCCTGGGCATTGTCTCTGCCACCTTGGAATGCACATGTGACCATTTTGGCCCTCTGTGTGGCAGGTGTGAGAAGAGAGAATCCCGAAGTTGGCTGTCCCATCTCAGGAAACCAATGGGCATCAGTGCCCACTCTCCCACAAACTTCTCCTCAGTCCTGAGTCATGGGGCCACCTTCATGGAAGGGGAGGCACTTCTCTGACCATCGGCCATTCTCTCCAGGACAGCCATCAACTATCTGATAGGAACTGAGAAGGAGGATGGACATATGGAGTTTTTGGAATCCCCTCTTCTTTTTAAGGAGACAGGGGTCAAAAGTCTGGTCCACATGGGGTTCAAGAAGCCATGGGTCAGCAGGAGAGTGCTGACTGGCAGAGGTGGACAGGAGAGAGGGATATCCCAGGAAACATAGCTATGACTTACCTGGCCAGGAAGTAGTGGACTGAATAGCTGAGGGGAAAAAAAGACAGTCAGACACCAAGCTCTCAGGCACCCAGCCCAGATTCCAGGTTGATGACCCTCAGCTTCTACACACAGAGCTAACTCCATGCACATGGCCTTGGGTTAAACATGCCAGTGCTACCATACATCAGGCCATCCCTAAAAGCCATGCCCTTTGTCCCGTACCATCGGCTGCCTTACTGAATCCAAGGACTTTCTGTCCATTGTAAGGAAGCCAGTGTCAGGGCAGGGAAAGGCCTCTGGGGCCCTGGTGTTGACCCAAGAGAATGAGCAGAGAATGACCCCACCAAATAGGTCAACCAATGTGCACACCAATCATTAAGCCTTGACCCATTCTGATATTGACAGTTTACACCCATTTCTAGAGTTTTCCTTGCAGTCACAATGCCCTGTCCCCAACCCTCACAGGCTCCTTCCATTCATTGGCCACCTGACATCTCCACCCTCTCCTGCTCCCTCCCCTTCTCTCTGTCCTCCACAAAGGACCTCTGTGCCCAGATTGTCCTTTCGACATCATCATCTTGGAACCCACAGGTGACACTGTCCTCACTGAGGGGAGGTGCTTACCATCCCCCACACCCAGAAATCAGCTGCCCTGAGGAAGCTCCAGACCCCCTCCAAGCGAGAGTGAGCTGACTCCGGGGACCCAGGGGGTTCCTGTCTGCATGGACCCAGAGTTAAAGCCCCATCAAGCCAATTCCTGCCATGGCCTTCAGGGTGCTGGGCACATGGACCACCCAGAAGCACCCCCAGGGATGGCAGAGACGCACCTGAGCAGATGACGCCAGCATCCTCCCCGTGGTTGCAGTTGTGTGAGTTCCAGCCCCGGTGCCGACAGTTCCACAGGTAGGACTCGTGCCCTGAGCAGGCCACGTCGTCCAGCAGGATGGGTCCTGAGCCCCACCCAAACCGGGCACTTCCTGGGGCCGACCTGGCCCAGCCACAGCCCAGCTGCCTGCACACCACGTTGGCGTCGTTGGTGTCCCATCCATTGTCACACACGGTGCCCCAGGAGCCTTGGTAGAAGACCTCCACGCGGCCCTGACACCGGTCACCGCCATTCACCAGCCTTAGGGCCAAAGCCGAATCGGTGCCAAACCCTAGAGGATGGCACAAGGACACCCCCTCCATGTTGGTGTTGAGTTGCAGGCCCCAAGGCAGGGTCCAGACTCAGGGCCTCCCTCAGACTATGTCCAAGGGTAGATGGTCAACATTGGATACACCAAAGAATTCATCTCCATCACGGGGAAAGGAGCGGGCACGTCATGTCCTGCCAGGTCTAAGGATGCCCCAAAGTAGGGAGTCCCAGGATTGTCCATGGACTTGAGCCGGACTGCCCCCCGAATTTCCCGAGGCCACCCAGGGTGGCATTCCATGGCTCAGGGCACAGGCCAAGGCCATGGCCTCCTTGGCCACTGATTGCTCCTTTAGGTCCTGCCTGACTTGAGGCAAAGCCCTCGAAAGTGATCGACCTCAGCCAATCAGGAGAGGACAGACCCAAATAGCCACTGAGGCTGAGCCAGCACTGGGGTCTCAGCTGGTCCCAGCAGGCCTCCAGGGTTGACCCTGAGCTATTGTGGAGGATCTTGGCCTAGCCTCCTCCCAGAACCCCACTGGGGGTAAGTCATCAGTCAACCATGTTGGACTAGGACCTGGTCAGAGACCTTCCTCTGCCCGCTCCCCCAAGAAACGGGGATGACGATGGGCCAGGTGGAGACTCGTCCTGTCATGTTCCATCTCGGGCATGATTCAGGGGCAAAGAGGGGCCCTGGGATGGGGAAGGGTCATGTACCTTCTGTTGTTGCAGGAGAGGCAGTTGTGGGAGGAGTTGTCCATGAGTCTGGAAGACAACAAAGATAAAGAAGAGTTGAGGCCTGGAGAAAGGAGTCCTTCTGAAAAGGTGGGCCAGTGATCGTGACTTTCCCATGTGCCTCCTGCATGTGCTCCCTGCTTGTCCACAGACTCCTGCTCTGCTGGGTCAACAGGGCCAAAGCCTGGGGAAGACCACTGGCATCCCTCCACGTTTCTGACTGCCACGTTCGTCGCCCCCCCCCTCCCCCCCCCCCACCAAGATCTTTCCCATCTCTTCTTCATGAGCCAGGAACCCAATCATGCGCTGGAGGCTTTGGTCTGACTCTGAAGCTGGGATTGAAAGCATCAGGGCCTGGCGATTGAACCAGGAGGCAACCACATGTCCTGGAACCTGGGGGACCATTATCACATGTCCATGGCCATCTCCAGGCACTGTCTTTGCTCCTCAAGATCTAGATGTAACCATGCTGGCCCTTAGGGTGTGGCATGTGTGAGAAAAAGAGAGAAGCCAGAAGCCTGCTATCACATCATCAGAAGCCAGTGGGCATCAGTGCCCACTCTCTCACAGTGCCCTCCTCCATCTGGAGTAATGGGGCCACCTTCAAGGAAGGGGAGGCACTTCTCTGAACTTCAGCTACTCTCCCCCAGGATGGCCATCAAGTATCTGATGGGAACTCAACGGAAGATGGCAGACAGAATCTATGGAATCCCGCCCACTCTAGTTAAGAAGACAGAGGGCAAAAGTCTGATCTCTATGGGGTTCAAGGAGCCATAGGTCAGCTGGAGAGGGCCAACCGGCAAATGTTGGCAGGGAGAGAGACATCCCAGGAAAGGTGGCCGGGACTCACCTGGCCAGGATGTGGAAGACTGAGTAACTGTTGGAAGAAAGAGATAATCAGACACCAGATGCTCCCAGGTACCGGGCTGATCCCAGGTTGATGACCCTCAGCTTCGACACATGGAGCTGACACCATGCACATGGTCTCAGGTTAAACATATCAGTGCTGCCCCGCACCTAGCAGTCCTTCCAAAGTCATACCCTTTGATCCCTACCATCGCCTGCCTCTTTTATCCTGAGGACCTCCTGTCCAGTATAAGGAAGCCAGGGTCATGCTGGGACAGGCCACCGGAATACTAGTGTTGCCCCCAGAGAATGAGCAGAGAATGACCCCACCCAATGGGTCAACATGTACACACCATTCAGGCTTGACACATTCTGATATTGAGAGGTTACACCCATTTATAGAGTTTTCCATGTGTTCAAATGACCCATCCCCAAGGCCGTCACAGGCTCCTTCCATTCATTGGCCACCTGGCATCTCCCACCTCCTCTGCTCCCCCTCCCCCACCCTGTGTCTGTCCTTCACAAAGGAGTTCTGTGCCCACAGGTTGTCCCCTCTGATTCACCGTCTTAAAGCCCCCAGGTGACACTGTCCTCACAGAGAGGAGGTGCTTACCAACCCCCACACCCAGGGATGGGTTGCCCTGAAGGAAGCCCCAGACCCCCTCCAGGGGACAGTGAGCTGGCTCCGATGGCACAAGGACACCCCCTCCATGTCTGTGCTGAGCTCCAGGACCGAGGTTGGTTTCAGACTCAGGGTCTCCCTCAGGGCCGTGTACCAGGATAGGCGGTCAACTTTGGACACATCCAAGTTGTGAGTATCTCCATCATGTGAAAGGAACAGGATATCCTCTCCTGCCAGGTCTAAGGATACCCTCAGGCAGGGAGCCCCAGGATTGCCCATGGAGGTGAGTAGGACTGTCCTCCACTTCCACCAGGGCCATCCAGGACGGAGTTCCATGGTTCCGGGGACAGGCCAAGGCCATGGCTTCTTTAGCCACTTATTTCTTCTTCAAGGTCCTGCCTGATGTGAGGCAAAGCCCTCATGGGCGAATAACCTCTGACAGACAGGAGAGGACAGAGCCTCACAGCCCCTGAGACTAAGCCAGCACTGGGGTCTCAGCTGGTCCTAGGAGGCCTCCAGTGATGACGCTGAGCCATGGGGGAGGGTCTTGGCTGAGCCTCCCCCCAGAAAACCACTGGAGACAAGTAATCAGCTAACCATGTCAGACAAAGACTTGGTCAGAGACCCATCTCTGTCCCCTCCCCCCAGAGACAAGGATGAGGATGGCCGAATGAAGTCGCTTCCTGTCACGTAGCATCCCGGGTGTGATGCAGAGTCAGAGTGGGGCCCTGGGAGGGAGAAGGGTCGTGTACCTGCTGCTGTTGCAGGAGAGGTAGTTGTGGGTGGAGTTGTGGGATGAGTTGTCCATGAGTCTGGAAGACACAACAAAGAGAAAGACGTGGTGAGGCCTCAAGAAATGAGTCCTTCCCAAAAGGGTGGGCCAGTGACCGTGACTTTCCCATGTGCCTCCTGCATGTGCTCCCTGCCTGTCCACAGCCTCTAACTCCTTTAGGTCAACAGGCCCAAAGCCTGGGCGAGAGCACCCGCATCCCTCCAAATCTCTGACCGCCATGTTCCTCCCCATCAGAAGACCTTTCCCATCTCTCCCCCATGAGCCAGGCACAAACTTGTGGCCTGAGGCTTTGGCCTGACTCTGAAGCTGGGATAGAAAGAGTCAGGGCCTGATGATTGAACCGGGAGGCAATCACATGTCCTGGTACCCAAAGGACCATCATCACGTGTTCACTGCCATCCCTGGGCACTGTCTCTGCCCCCTGGACATGCAGATGTGACCATGTTGGACCTCAGGGTGTGGCAGATGTGAGAAGAGGAGAGAAGCCAGAAGCCTGCTGTCCCATATTCAGAAAGCCAGTGGGCATCAGTGCCCACTGTCCCATAAAGCTCCTCAGCCAAGAGTCAGGGGCCACCTTCATGGAAGGGGAGGCACTTCTCTGACCATCGGCCAATCTCCTCCCGGACTGTCACCAAGTATCTGATGGGAACTCAGGAGGAGAATGGGCAGATGGAACTTTAGAATCCCCTTTCTAGTTAAGGAGCCAGAGGGCAAAATTCTGGTCCACATGGGGTTCAAGGAGCCATGGGTCAGCTGGAGATGGCCAACAGGTAGAGGTGGGCAGGGAGAGGGACATCCCAAGAGAGGTGGTTGGGACTCACCTGGCCAGGAAGTGGAGGACTGAGTAGCTGCTGGAAGAAAAAGACAGTCAGACACTAATTTCCTAGGTTGCCAGCCCAGATCCCGTGTTGATGACCCTCAGATTCAATACACGGAGCAGACCCCATGCACATGGCTTAGGGGTGGACACAACAGTGCTCCCAGCACCTCAAAGTCCTTCCAAAGTCATGCCCTTTGTCCCCTGCCATCGCCTGCCTCCCTGAGCCTGAAGACTTCCTGTCCAGTGTAAGGATGCCAGGGTCATGCTGAGACAGGCCCCCAGAACACTAGTGTTGTCCCCAGAGAATGACCTCACCCAATGGGTTAACAGATATGCACACCAATCACTTAGTCTTGGCAAATTCTGATATTGAGAGTTTACACCCATTTCTAGAGTTTTCCATGCTGTCACCATGCTCCATCCAAAAGGTCCTCATTGGCTCCTTCCATTCATTGGCCACCTGCCATCTCCCACCTCCTCTGCTCCCTCCCCCTCTCTCTGTGCTTCACAAAGAACCTATGTGCTCTCAGGATGTCCCTTAAGCATCACTATGTTGGAGAGCCCCAGGCGACACTGTCCCAACAGAGGGGAGGTGTTTACCAACCCCCAAACCTAGGTACGGGCTGCCTTGAAGGAAGCCCCACACATAATCCAGGGGGGAGTGAGCTGGCTCCGGTGGCTCAAGGTCACTCCCTTCATGTCAGTGCTGAGCTCCAGACCCGAAGCTGGTTGCACACTCAGGGCCTTCCTCATAGCCATGCCCAAGGGTAGTTGGTCACCTTTGGACACATCCAAGAATTCATCTCCATCACAGGGAAATGAGCAGGGACATCTAGTCTGCCAAGTCTAAGGATGCCTCAAGGTAGGCAGCCCCAGGATTGCCCATGGAGGTGAGCAGGACTGTGCCCTGCCTTCTCCTCCCACCCCCGGAGCCACCCTGGGTGGAGTTCCATGGTTACCTTGATAGGCCAAGGCCTTAGCCTCTTTAGATACTTATTTCTATTCCACAGTCCTGCCTGATTTGAGGCAAAGCCCTCTTGGGCGATCCACCTCGGACAGACAGGAGTGGAAAGAGCCTCACATCCCTGAGGCTGAGTCAGCACTGGGGTCTCAGCAAGTCCCAGGAGGCCTCCAGTGCTGACCCTCAGTTTTGGCGGAGAGTCTTGGCCTAAGCTCCTCCCAGAAGCCCACTGGAGACAAGTCATCATCTAACCATGTGTGACAAGGACCTGGTCAGAGACCATCCTCTTGTTCCCCCAAGAAACAAGGATGAGGATGGCCCAATTGGAGCCTCTTCCTGTCACCTTCCAACCAGGGCATGATTCAGAGGAAGAGTGGGGCCTTGGGTGGGGGAAGGGTCATGTACCTTCTGTTGTTGCATCAGAGGCAGTTGGGAGTCGACTTGTGAATTGAGTTATCCATGAGTCTGGAAGACACAACAAAGATAAAGAAGGGGTGAGGCCTCGAGAAAGGAGTCCTTTGAAAAAGGTGGGCCAGTGACCGTGAATTTCCCATGTGCCTCCTGCATGTGCTCCCTGCCTATCCACAGCTTCCCCCTCCGCTGGGTCAACAGGCCCCAAGCCTGTGGGAGACCACTGGCATCCCTCCACGTCTCTGACCGCCATGTTCCTCCCCATCAGAAGACCTTTCCCATCTCTCCCCCATGAGCCAAGAACACACTCATGTGCTGGAGGCTTTGGCCCGACTCTCAACCTGGGATAGAAACCATCAGCGACTGGCAATTGAACCGGGAAGCAATCACATGTCCTGGCACCCGGAGGACCATCATCACATGGTTATTGCCATCCACGGGCACTGTCTCTGCCCCTCAAGATCCAGATGTGACCATGTTGGCCCTCAGCGTCTGGCATGTGTGAGAAGAAAGAAGCCAGAAACCCATGGGCATCACTGCCAACTCTCCCACAAGTCACTCCTTCGCGTAAAGTCACAGGGCCATCTTCCCTTAAGGGGATGCACTTCTCTGACCATCGGCTGCTCTCCCCCAGGATGGCCACCGAGTATCTGATGGGAACTCAACGGAGGATAGCAGATGGAATCTATGAAATCCCTCTTCTACTTAAGGAGGCATAGGGCAAATTCTGGTCTACATGGGGTTCAAGGAGCCATAGGTCAGCTGGAGAGAGCTGACCGGAAAATATGGGCAGGAAGGGGGACATCCCAATGAGAGGTCGCTGGGACACACCTGGCCAGGATGTGGAAGACTGAGTAGCTGTTGGAAGAAAGAGATAATCAGACACCAAAAGCTCCCAGATACCCGGGCCAGATCCCAGGTTGATGACCCTCAGCTTCAATACATGGAGCTGACACCATGCACATGGTCTCAGGTTAAACACACCAGTGCTGCCCCGCACCTAGCAGTCCTTCCAAAGTCATGCCCTTTGACCCCTACCATCGCCTGCCTCTTTTATCCTGAGGACCTCCTGTCCAGTATAAGGAAGCCAGGGTCATGCTGGGACAGGCCGCCAAAACATTAGTGTTGCCCCCAAAGAATTTGCAGAGAATGACCCCAACAAATGGATCAATAGATGTGCACACCAATCATTCAGGCTTGACCCATTCTGATATTGAGAGTTTACTCCCATTTCTAGAGTTTTCCATGCTTTCACAATGCTCCATCCCCAAGACCCTCATAGACTCCTTCCATTCATTGGCCATTGCCATCTCCCACTTCCCATGCTCTCTCCCCCTCTCTCTGTCCTTCACAAAGGACCTATGTGCTATCAGCATGTCCCTTACTCATCACCATCTTGGAGAGCCCCCAGGTGACACTGTCCTTGCAGAGGGGAGGTGCTTACCAACCCCCAAACCCAGGTATGGGCTGCCCTGAAGGAAGCCCTCCACACACTCCAGGGGGAAGTGAGCTGGCTCAAGGTTACTCCCTTCATGTCGGTGCTGAGCTGCAGGCCCGAGGCTGGTTGCACACTCAGGGCCTCCCTCATGGCCATGCCCAAGTGTAGGCGGTCAACTTTGGACACATCTAAGGATTCATCTCCATCACAGGGAAATACGCAGAGACATCCAGTCCTGCCATGTCTAAGAATGCCTCAAGGTAAGGGAGCCCCAGGATTGCCCATGGAGGTGAGCAGGACTGCCCCCTGCACCCTACAGGACCACCCAGGGCAGAGTTCCATGGTTCTGGGGACAATCCAACGCCATGGCCTCTTCAGCCACTTCTTTCTTCTCCAAGGTTCTGCCTGATGTGAGGCAAAGCCCTCAGAAGTGATCGACCTTAGCCAGTCAGGAGAGGACAGAGCCTCACAGCCTCTGAGGCTGACCCAACACTGGGGTCTCAGTAGGTCCCAGGAGGCCTCCAGGCTTACTTGAGCCATGGAGGAGGGTCTCGGCTGAGCTTCCTCCCAGAAGCCCCTGGAGACAAGTAATCAGCCAACCATGTCGGACAAGGACCTGGTCAGAGACCCTCCTCTGTCCCTCCCTACTCCCAAGAAACAAGGATGATGGTGGCCCATATGGAGCCTCTTCCTGTCACGTTCCAACCACGGTGTGATTCAGAGGCAGAGTGGGGTCCTGGGAGGGGGAAGGGTCATGTACCTTCTGTTGTTGCAGGAGAGGCAGTTATGGATGGAGCTGTGGCAGGAGTTGTCCATGAGTCTGGAAGACACAGCAAAGAGAAAGTCGTGGTGAAGCCTCAAGAAATGAGTCCTTCCCAAAAGGGTGGGCCAGTGACCGTGACTTTCCCATGTGCCTCCTGCATGTGCTCCCTGCCTGTCCACAGCCTCTAACTCCTTTAGGTCAACAGGCCCAAAGCCTGGGAGAGAGCACATCTCTGACTGCCATGTTCCTCCCCATCAGAAGACCTTTCCCATCTCTCCCCCATGAGCCAGGCACACACTTGTGGCCTGAGGCTTTGGCCTGACTCTGAGGCTGGGATAGAAAGAGTCAGGGCCTGATGATTGAACCGGGAGGCAATCACATGTCCTGGTACCCAGAGGACCTTCATCACGTGTTCACTGCCATCCCTGAGCACTGTCTCTGTCCCTCAAGATGCAGATGTGACCATGTTGGCCCTCAGGGTGTGGCAGATGTGAGAAGAAGAGAGAAGCCAGAAGCCTGCTGTCCCATATTCAGAAAGTCAGTTGACATCAAAGCCTACTCTCTCACAATGCTATCTTCTGCCTGGACTTATGGGGCCACCTTCATGGAAGGGGAGACACTTCTGACCAAGAGCCCCTCTGCCCAAGGTCGTCGCCAAGTATCTGATGGGAACTTAGAAGGAGCTTGGTCAGATGAATCTTTGGAATCCCGACTCCTCTAGTAAAGGAGACAGAGGGCAAAAGTCTGGTCAAGGAGCCATTGGTCAGTTGGAGAGCACTGATCAGCAGAGGTGACTGGAGAGAGAGACATTCCAGGAGACGTAGCTTTGACTCACCTGGCCAGGAAGTAGAGAACTGAGCATCTGAGGGAAGAAAAAGACAGTCAGACACCAAGCTCTCAGGAACCCAGCCCCGGTTCCAGGTGTGTCACACGGATTTCCTGTGTCATCTCCACACGGAGCTGACCCAGTGCACATGGCCTCAGGTTAAACACACCAGTGCCACCTTGCATCTATCTGTCCTTAAAAGCCATGCCCTCTGTCCCCTGCCTTTGGCTACCTCTCTGAGCCCAAGGACTTCCTGTCCATTAAAAGGAAGCCAGTACCATGGCTGGGACAGGCCACTGGGGTCCTGGTGTTGACCCCAGAGAATGACCCCAACACATGGGTCAACGGATATGCACACCAATCATTCAACCTTGACCCATTCTGATATTGAAAGTTGACACAAATTTCTAGAGTTTTACATGTGTTCAAATGCCCATCCAGGATCCTTCCATTCATTGGCCACCTGCCATCTGGCACTTCCCCAGCTCCCTCCCCCTCTCTCTCCTTCACAAAGAACCTCTGTGCCCACAGGTTGTAAGTGACACCATCCTCACAGAGGGGACGTACTTAAAAACCCCACACCCAGGGACAGGCTGCCCTGAAGGAAGCCTCAAACCCCCTCCAGCGGACAGTGAGGTGGCTCCAGGGGTACCCGGAGCTCTTCCAGGTGCTCAGGAAGCTGCCTGCTGAGCATGAACCCGTAGCTCAGGGCCCTTCGAGCACTTTCCAGGCACGGTCTTCAGGGTGGTTGGCGCATGGACTGACCAAGCTGATATGTAGCCTGAGCAGGTGACCTAGCCCCTGGGTGCCGGCTGCCCTGAGTCACTCCAGTGCCTGGGGAACAGTGGGGGCTTAGACGAGGCCCTGGCGTGTGGAGTGGGTGAGTTCTTAGCAGCCTCAGCCCAAAAGGGCCCCCAGGGATGGCAGAGACGAACCTGAGCAGATGACGCCCGCATCCTCCCCGTGGTTGCAGTTGTGGTTGTTCCAGCCCTGGTGCGGGCAGCTCCACAGGTAAGACTCGTAGCCGGAGCAGGCCACGTTGTCCAGCAGGATGGGCCCTGAGCCCCACCCGAACCGGGCACTTCCTGGGGCCGACCTGGCCCAGCCACAGCCCAGCTGCCTGCACACCACGTTGGCGTCGTTGGTGTCCCACCCGTCGTCACACACGGTGCCCCAGGAGCCTTCGTAGAGGACCTCCACGCGGCCCTGACACCGGTCACCGCCGTTCACCAGCCTCAGGGCAAAAGCCGAATTGGTCCCGAACCCTAGACGAAGGCACAAGGATACCCCCTCCATTTTGGTGCTGAGCTCCAGGCCTGAGGCAGGGTCCAGACTCAGAGCCACCCCCAGGGTAGGCGTCAGCTTTGGACATGCCCAGGGATTCATCTCCATCAGGGGGAAAGGAGCAGGCACATCCTATCCTGCCAGGTCTAAGGATGCCCCATGGCAGGACCCCTAGAATTGCCCATGGAAGTGACCAGGACTGCCTCTCGCCACCAGGGCCACCCAGGCGGAGCTCCATGGCTCTGGGGACAGGTCAAGGCCATGGCCTCCTTGGTCACTTATTTCTCCTCCAGGTCCTGCCTGTCTTGTGGCAAAGCCCTCGGGGGTGATCAACCTCAGACAGACAGGAGAGGATAGAGTCTCACAGCCCCGAGGCTGAGGCAGCACTGAGGTCTCATCAGGTGCCAGGAGGCCTCCAGGGCTGACCCTGAGCCACGGGGGAAGGTCTTGGCTGAGCCTCCTTCCAGAAACCAATGGAGACACGTCATCCCCCAGCCATGTTGGACAAGGACCTGGTCAGAGACCCTCCTCTGCCCACTCCCCCAAGAAACAAGGGTGAGGATGGCCCAGGTAGAGCCTCTTCTATCATGTTTCACCCCCGGTGAGATTCACAGTCACAGTGAAACCCTGGAAGGGGGACGGGTCATGTACCTTCTGTTGTTGTAGGAAAGGCACTTGAGAGTAGAGCTGTGGGATGAGTTGTCCATGAGTCTGGAAGACACAACAAAGAGAAAGACGTGGTGAGGCCTCGGGAAAGGAGTCCTTCCCAAAAGGTGGGCCAGTGGCCGTGACTTTCCCATGTGCCTCCTGCATGTGCTCCCTGCCTGTCACAGCCTCCCCCTCCACCGAGTCAACGGGCCCAAGGCCTGGGGGCGACCACTGGCATCCCTCCACGTCTCTGACTACCATGTTCCTCCCCATCAGAAGACCTTTCCCATTTCTCCCCCATGAGCCAGGCACACACTGGTGGCCTGAGGCTTTGGGGTGACTCTGAAGCTGGGATAGAAAGAGTCAGGGCCTGGCGATTGAACCGGGAGGCAATCACATATCCTGGTACCCAGAGGACCATCATCACGTGTCCACTGCCATCCCCGGGCACTGTCGCTGCCCCCTGGAGATGAACATATGACCATGCTGGACCTCAGGGTGTAGCAGGTGTGAGGAGAAGAGAAAAGACAGAAGCCTGCTGTCCCATCATCAGAAAGTTAGTGGGTATCAGTGCCCACTCTCCCACAATGCCCTCCTCTCCCTGGAGTCAGAGGGCCACCTTCAGGAAGAGCCACCTTCTCTGACTATCGGCCGCTCTACCCCCAGATGGCCACCTAGTATCGGATGGAAACTCAGAAGCAGGATGGACAGAGTCTTTGGAATCCCGCACCCTCTAGTTAAGGAGACAGAGGGCAAAAGTCTGGTCCCAATGGGGTTCAAGCTCCCATGGGTGAACTGGGGAGGGCCAACCAGCAAATGTTGGCAGGGAGAGGGACATCCCAGGAGACATCGCTCGGACTCACCGGGCCAGGATGTGGAGGACTGAGCAGCTGAGAAGAGAAAAAGACCGTCAGACGCCAAGCTCCCAGGTGCCCACCCCAGATCCCAGGTTGATGATCCTCAGCTTCTACACACGGAGCTGACCCGGTGCACAAGGCCTCTGGTTGAACACACCAGTGTGCCATGCATCTAGCAGTCCTTCCAAAGCCACGCCCTCTGTTCCCTGCCATCGCCTGCCTCCCTGAGAATGAGGACTTCCTGTCCATTGAAAGGAAGCCAGTGTCATGGCTGTGACAGGCCTCTGGGGCCCTGGTGTTGACCCCAGAGAATGAGCAGAGAATGACCCCAACAAATGGGTCACCGGATGTGCACGCCATTCATCAGCCTTGATCCATTCTGATATTGAGAGTAGATAGAAATTTCTAGAGTTTTCCAAGCGATCATAATACCCCATCCCCAAGGTCCTCATTGGTTCCTTCCATTCATTGGCCACCTCTCCCACTCTCTCTGTCCTTCACAGAGGACCTCTGTGTCCATAGGTTGTCCCCTCTGCGTCACCGTCTTGGAGCCCCCAAGTGACACCGTCCTCACAAAGGAAGGTGCTTACCAACCCCCCACCCAGGGACGCGCTGTCCTAAAGGAAGCCCCACACACACTCCAGGGGACAGTGAGCTGGCTCCAGGTTGCACATGGGGGCTCCCCTCTGTGCTCAGGAAGCTGCCTGCTAAACCCAGAGCATGAATCCGGAGCTCATGCCCCTTTGAGACAGTTCCAAGCATGGTCTTTAGGGTTCTGGGCGGCATTGACGGATCATGTTGACATGTAGCCTGAGCAGGAGCCCTAGCCCCTGGGTGCCTGCTGCCCTGAGTCACTCCAGTGCCTGGGGGACAGTGGGAGGCTCAGTTGGGGCCCTGGCGTGAGGAGTGGGTGAGTTCTCAGCAGCCTCAGCCCAGAAGGGCCCCCAGGGATGGCAGAGACGCACCTGAGCAGATGACGCCCGCGTCCTCCCCGTGGTTGCAGTTGTGGTTGTTCCAGCCCTGGTGCGGGCAGCTCCACAGGTAAGACTCGTACCCCGAGCAGCCCACGTTGTCCAGCAGGATCGGCCCTGATCCCTGCCCGAACCGGGCACTTCCTGGGGCCGACCTGGCCCAGCCACAGCCCAGCTGCCTGCACACCACGTTGGCGTCGTTGGTGTCCCACCCGTCGTCACACACGGAGCCCCAGGAGCCTCGGTAGAGGACCTCCACGCGGCCCTGACACGGGTCACCGCCGTTCACGAGCCTCAGGGCCACACCCGATTCGGTCCCGAACCCTAGAGGACAACCCCTCCGTGTCGGTGCTGAGCTCCAGGCCCGAGGCAGGTCCCGACTCAGGGCCTCCCTCAGGGCCAACCCAAGGTCCTTCTATGCCGAGTTGTCTCCCAGGTGCCCAGCTATGGGTTCAGAGCGGGCACAGGCCAGGATGCTGCTCAGAAGGTGTGCACCTGTCTCGCTGGGCCCTGCAGCCCGAATCCCCACGCTTGGGCCAGTATGGCTTGGGGGGGACCACGGGGGTGGCCCTGGGCCTGGGCAGCAGGATGCCCTGAGGGTGGTCACCGAGCCCCACATCAGAGCTCTGAGGAGCAGCACCATCCATGGCAAGGACACCCCTGCAGCCTGAACCTTGCTCTGAGGCCCCTGGGTGCTGAGCACCCCTCTCTCACACCTGCACCCCTCCTTGGTCAGGGTTCAGAGGGTGGCCCACAGGGATCCCACGTGACAAGCATTACCTTCGGTGGCCGTGGTCTGGGTCTCCTCCGTGGAAAGCAGAGAGGCTGCAGAGCAGAGGGAGCAGTCACTGCAGGGCCTCCTCAGCAGTGGCCTCCCTCCCGTTTCCGAGGCAGGCACTACCCCTCTTCCTTGTGACTCGGAACTCACCCCTCAGCTCTCTGCCGGCCCTCGGCGATGCCTGGATGCCAGGGGCCCTTGGCCCATCCCTGCCCTCCCCCTCCTATGCTTCCATCCACAGAGTCTACCACAGAACCCCGGGGATTCACCGCCCCACATTCACAACACGGGACTCACGTACCAGCTGCCCAGGCCTGCCGCTCAGACACCCTTGGACGGCACCCCCCACCCTGAGATATTCCCGAGAGGGTGGCCGCCCCTCAGGAAGAGAGGTTATTTCTCATCATGCACCCCCAGCCCAGGCTGGTTTGCTCAGTGGATAGAGTGCCGGCCTGCAGACTGAAGGGTCCTGGGTTCAATTCCAGTCAAGGCTACAGGCCCAGGTTGTCGGCATGATCCCCAGTAGGGGGCGTGCAGGAGGCAGATGATCTATGATTCTCCCTCATCATGGATGTTTCTATCTCTCCCTCCCTCTCCCTTTCTCTCTGAAATAAGTAAAAATAAAATAAAAAAAAAAAAAAAATATATATATATATATATATATATATTTTGTTTAAACGAGAAAAGAAAATGGATGTGGGCTCAATATCTACCCTCAAACATGGAAGGAAGCCGGTGAACTCACAGCACCACGTGCCATGGGCTCAGGGTTGGAGTCAGCAGGGGGTGCTGCTCGAGGCGTGATTGGGGCGCCCGGCCGGGCGACGGGGCCCTACCCGAGCACACGACGCCGGCGTCTTCCCTGTGTCCGCACTCGTGGTCATACCAGCCGCCGTGGGGGCAGCTGGACAGGGCGGGCTCCCAGCCGGCGCAGTCCACGGTGCCCAGCAAGATGTTGCCCGAGCCCTGGCCGAAGCGGGCCCCGCCGGGCGCCGACACCGCGTAGCCGCAGTCCAGCTGCCGGCACACCACGTCCGCATCCGGGGCACCCCAGCTGTCGTCACACACGGTGCCCCAGGCACCCTGGTACAGCATCTCCACCCGGCCCTGGCACCGGTCCGCCCCGTTCACCAGCCTCAGTGGCAAGCCTGTGTGGACGGGGGAGCGGGGGGAAGCCATGGTCTTCGCCCGGCCAGCATGGCCCCGCAGGGGGTGTGCAGGAGGCAGCTGACCCGTGATTCTCTCTTGCCGTGGATGCTTCTCTCTCGCCCTCTCCCTGCCTCTCCGAAATGAATAAAATATATATATATATATATATATATATATATATATATATATATATATATATATATATTTTTTTTTTTTTTTTTAAAGAAATGAAGCGGAAACCGGTTTGGCTCAGCGGATAGAGCGTCGGCCTGCGGACTGAAGGGTCCCAGGTTCGATTCCGGTTGAGGGCATGTGCCTTGGTTGCGGGCACTTCCCCAGTGTGTGTGTGGGGGTGTGTGTGCAGGAGGCAGCTGGTTAATATTTCTCTCTCATCGATGTTTCTGACTATCCCTCTCCCTTCTTCTCTGTACCAAAAAAAAAAAAAAATCAATAAAATATATTAAAAAAGAAAAAAAGATTTAGCCGAAACCGGTTTGGCTCAGTGGATAGAGCATCGGCCGGGACTGAAAGATCAGAGGTTTGATTCCGGTCGAGGGCATGTACCTTGGTTGCGGGCACATCCCTAGTGGGGGGTGTGCAGGAGGCAGCTAGCTGATGTTTCTCTCTCATCGATGTTTCTGACTTTCTATCCCTGTCCCTTCCTCTCTGTGAAAAATCATATAAAATATATATTTTCTTAAAAAAAGAAATGAAAACATTTCTTAAAAGAAAAGAAAAGAAAGCCATGGTCTTTGCTGGGTCTGGCCTCCCACCCCTCTTCTCCTCCCCTCTCAGCACCGCCCGCCTCACTGGCTGCCTCCTCTCCTCTCTGGGGACCTGTCCCACCAGCAGCTTCTCTGTCTCAGCCTCCCCCCCACCCCCTAAAGGACCTGCTCATGGGTTTTTGGAGCGTCTCCGAAAGAGGACCCCGCACCCGCCTCCCCAGGCTGATCAGCCCTGAACCCTAGCCCCGGGCTCCAGGCAAGGTCTCAGTGGTCACTCAGCCTCCACAAGCCGACCTGGCTGCCCAGCCAGGGAGCTCACCCCTGGGTACAAGTCAAAGCCGTAGAAAAGGCCTCACCATAGTCATGGTTTGCAGTCTGGGGGACCCAATGCCCTAGAGAAAGACCAGAGGCGTCTTAGCAGGGAGGCTCCCCTGTCTACAGCCCCAGACAGTGGCTGCGCTTCCCCTACAATCCGCCAGGGGGCGCAGGGGATCTGGGTTGCCCACCCCCCCCCCACCCCCCCCCAGCATCCTTGCTCAGGGTTTTGTGATTCTAGGTGGAAACTAAAGGGTTGGATGAGGGGAGGGGGGACTGTTCACTCCGTTTCGGTGTGATACGTGGGTGTCTCTCCGCCAGGCACCCTCTTGCTGCCGGGCACAGTCCTGGGAAGCTCTCTGTGCTCAGAGCCCAGGTTCCCCCGCCCAGCGCGTCTGCCCTGCAGCCTGGAATGTGGGCAGTGTCGGCTCGGGGACCGCCACTCAGGGGGCTGCTAAATAAGTGAATTTTTAAACATAATTTTAAACCTATTTTTTCCAATTGATTTCAGAGAGAGGAAGGGAGAGGAAGACAGAGAGAAACATCCACGATGTAAGAGAATCACGGATCGGCTGCCCCCCTGCACGTCTCGTACTGGGGATCCAGCCTGCAACCCTGGCCTGTTCCCCCGACCGGGAATTGAACCCTGACCTCCTGGTTCATGGAGCGACGCTCAACCCCCCTCCCCCCCCCCCCGAACCTCGCGGGGCCTGGCCGGGCCAGGGCGCCGGTTTCTAAGGTGTAATCCTGGAGGTGATGTTTATTGTTTCCCCACAGGAAACCTCAGACCGCGTGGCAGAGCGTTGCCGGCATTCCCTCAGCTCATCCTCAAAGCAGCCCCGGGGGAAACTGAGGCTCGGGAAGAGGACCTGAGACCAGCTGGCCAGAGAGGGGCCCGGGCGGGACTTGGCCTCGGGCGGCCTCTCTGAACCGCTGCCCTAGTCTGCCCCCGGGTATGTATTCTCGTGACCTTCGAACCATTGGTCCGCATTATGGCCTGTCCCCTGCAGAGACGGGGGCCCGGGGACAAGAACCAGAGGAGGAGACAGAGAGAAGTCGCCCCTTAAAGGTCAGCCGCAGCAGAGGGCCCCCCGTTTTCCGGGAGAAGCGTAAACCACCCAGGAAAACGGAGGAAAGGTGGGGTCACACCCAGGGAGCAGGTTCATGCTGCCGTCCCCCCGCCCCTCCCGCGGGCCGGACACCTCGGGCAGCCAGGGAGAGGGTCAGAGGTCGCAGGGGACGGTGTGGCTGGGCAGAGACCAGCGTGGAGACTGGTTACAGGAAGGGACGGGGACCCCGCTGGGCTGTCCTTCCCCTCCCACATCTGAAACCCGCAGAATCCCCGCAGCCGTCCCAACCCCGTGTCCTGGGTGACCCCGTCCCCACTGGGCCCACCCCGGGGTTTGGGGTTACCTGTCTCCCAACGCGTATTGGCCATCTTGGAGACTCCTGTTACTTGTGCTACTGAAAATACACAGAACAAAGGCCGAGTGAGAACCCCGAAGAGCAGGCCTCTCGGCCCCCCGCTAAGAGGAGCAGCGAGGGCTGCACCCCCCGGTGGTGGGGGGAAGGGAGGGCCTGGGTCCTCGGGGTTCAGAGGCCGCTGGGCAGCCCGGCAGGTGGGACTCGTGAGGTAGGAGCCCCAGCCTCGGCGTGGTGAGCTGAAGCGTGTTTGTATGTTACAAGTGAAAAGGAAACATTTCACATGTGCATGTATCCTGCCCGGCTGCACAGCTCAGGGTTCGATTCCCGGTCGGCACGCAGGCCCGGGTTGCGGGCTCCATCCCCGGGGAGGGTCGAGCAGGGGCGGCCTTCCTGCCATCGTCCTGGCTCAGCCACGGCCACGCTGAGGCCCGCCCCCCCCCCCCCCAATGCAGGGGTCTCAGACCAGCCAGCCCCTTCGCCGAGGGGCTCCCAGCAAGCAGACCAGGACCGGCCGCATCTAACCAGAACCGGGCCTTCCTCAGGCAGAAGCAGCCAGAAAACGCTTCCCTCCCGGACGGCGAGGGCTGCTGGGTGGGGTGGCGGGGGAGTGGGGCAGCCAGGAGAAGGCGGTACCTGTGGACAGGACGTGGCCCAGCAGCAGACACGCGCCCAGGATGGCCCCAGGGAGCCCCATGGTGCCGGCTCTTCTTGATGGGAACCTGGACCCCTCGAGATTTATAGGGTTCCAGCTGCAAGGAGGCGTGTCCGGGGCTTGACAATGCCATAAATCCATAGGGAGGAAGTGCTAACGGTCCCTGCTAATCTGTGGGCGAAGGTGGGTGTGGGCGATTGATTGCCGCGTGAATAACCCGGCCGCTCCCCACGGGTCGAAGCGCCGACCTGAGGGACCCGCTTCCAACTTCCTCCTGGCGGGCGCCCCCCGGGGCCCCATCTTCACGCCGGAGGACTCCCTGTGGGAAGGCGGCCAGAGCAGGATGTGGGCGGCTGGGCAAACAGCCTGGGCGCCAAGGGGAAGGCCCCTCTCTGGGCCGGGCCGGCTGACAGGCAGAGCCCTGGCCCCCCCGCCTGGGAGAGTGGGGGACAGCGTTCACGCAGACAGGGCGGGAGGAGGCCGGGGCGAGTCCGCAGAGCCCGAGGCCGGGCCGTGCGAGGGGCAGCCCCAGCTTCTGGATCACACACTGTTCCCAGGGCACAGGGCCGAGGGCCGGGCTCCGGCCGGGCCACCTGCCACCGCACTGGGTTTTGGATCTCGCTCTGGGTGTTCGAGGGGCTGGGATGGACCTCGCAAACCCACAACACCAGCCCTGCCCTCCCCCTGCCTTGTGCACAGCCCCTCTCTGGGGTTTCTTAAACACTACTTTTAAATATACACGCCGAGTGGCCAGATTATGATGATCACTGAACGCTTAATCATCTGGCCACTCAGTGTGTGTGTGTGTGTGTGTGTGTGTGTGTGTGTGCGTGCGTGCGCGCGCTAGAGGCCTGGTGCCTGAATTTGTGCATGGGTGGGGTCCGGCCAGCCTGACCAGCGGGAGAGTACATGGATGGTTGTTCGGCCTGCCTGCTGGTTGAATTCCTGGTCCAAGGGGACCATTTGCATATTAGCCTTTTATTCTATAGGATGTACACTGAGCGGCCAGATGACGATGATCTCTGAACGCATAATCATCTGGCCATTCAGTGTCTATCCTATAGAATAAAAGGCTAATATGCAAATGGTCCCCTCGGACCAGGAATTCAACCAGCAGGCAGGCCGGCCAACCACCCATGTCCCCTGGCCAAGCTGGCCAGACCCCACCCATGCACAAATGCATGCATCAGGCCTCTAGTACACACACACACACACACACGCGCGGAGTGGCCAAATTATTATGCATTCAGTGATCATCATCATCTGGCCACTCAGTGTACATACTTATATTGATGGATTGATCTCAGAGAGGAAGGGAGAGGGAGAGAGAGAGAGAGAAACATCGGTGATGAGAGAGAATCGCAGACCGGCTGCCTCCTGCACGTCCCGCACTGGGGATGGAGCCCACCACCCGGGCCTGTGCCCCGACGGGGAATCGAACCCTGACCTCCTGGTTCCCAGGTCGACCCCCAACCGCTGGGTCATGTTGGCTGGGCTGTTTATTTTTTTTTATGGAGAAAAATTATCGGGTGTTTTTTGTTTGTTATTGCTTTTATTGTATTTATTTGTTTAATCTCTTAAAGTACTTTCCTTGTTGAGAGCGTTACGGATGCCTCCCGTCTGCCCTCCCCACCCCCGGAAGTACCAGCGTCACCGGCTGTGGGGACCTGCGGAAAACGCGCCCAAATCCGACGGTGGGGGCAGTTTCTCCGAGAGGGTGACGCCTCCAGGAGTCACCCGCTCCCAAGAGTGGGGAGACCGGACGGGGAACCGGGCCGGTGTGCGCACCAGGCACGAGGGCCTGCCAGGGGACCCCCGAGGGGCGTGGACAGCCCAGCCCGGATGGAAGAGCGGGCGAGATTCCGCATTCCGGGGCTGACCGTCCTCACTCCCGTCACGGCCTCAGACAACGGGGCCCGGGAGCGTTTGTTCCGCGGGGCGCAGAGAGCAGGAAGCGGAGGAGCCCGCTGTCAGTCACAGCGTCCCGAGGGGATGGGGGGCTGTCCCCGCAGCAGGAAGGTCTGGGACCAGGAAGAGTTCACTGGGCCACGGGCCACCCGGGCCCCTGTCCCGGGAGTTCTGTGTGGCTCGCAGACCCTGGGCACGCAGGGCGTCCTCTGGTGGGGAGAAGGGGCTCTGGGGCCCCTCCAACAGTGCGGCTCCCTCCCAGGAGGCCCCTCCTCCCGGCCCACCGGCCGGAGCATTGTCCTCGGTACGGCCACAGGAGTGACCGTTCGGTCTAAGGCCGCCCACGTGGTCACAAGCGGCACCGTTTCCCCTTTTCCCGCGGCCGAGCCTGGGCCCTGACCGGGAACCCAGCGGGGACCTCGTGATTCACGGGGCGACGCTCACCCGCTGAGCCAGGCCCCGCGAGAACGCACAGCCCCGCGAAGAACAGGGCGCTTGTGGGAACCCCTTTCACGTCCCGCGCGATTCAGCGCCCCCGGTTCAGGGTTCGGGTTTCTGGAAGAGGCCACAGGCAAATGAATAAAGAGACTCAGAAAAACATGAATTTGGGAAATGGGGGCCAGGAGGGAATCCAACTCTAGCGGCAGAACTCCCACTGGCTCTGGCTTCACCTCCCCTTTTTTAAGATTAAGATCATAAGATTCAGCTGTATCCCCCAGGCCGGAAACATCAGTAAAAGCCAATCAGATCTTCTTAGGGCTAACAGGTGGGGGCTGCTTCAGCCATCTACATCCCAGTAACCAGCTCCAACCCCTCAGAGCAGTCAAGGTTGACCAGCCCCCCTAATTCCCCGTCCACAGCTCTCAATGATTGGCTTCCAGCAAGCGGTCACTGTGCAGGCTCCCCCCCCCCACCCCCCACCCCCCCACCCCCCGCCCAGATGGTTGAAAACTTTCCCACAGAGACACGCACCCCCACGCTCACTGCGCCCTCTCCTCGCGGCCGGACGCAGAGGCAGCCCACATGCCCTTCGATGGGGTGGGCGCAGAGGGGAACGTGGATGCCGGGAACACCCACCGCTCCCGTGAGAACAGGGGGAACAGGGCTGCTTGTGACAATGTGGGTGACCTTAGAATGGACTTCAGGCAAAACACGCCAGACAGGAAAAGTCCAGGACCAGGTGTCCACCCGCACGTGGGGTGCAACCCGAGACTCGGACACAGACCACCTCGGTGGTTACCGGGGGACGGGGGAGACCGGGGGGGACGGGGGTGGGGGGGCGGGATAGGGGAAAGGCCAGCCCTACGGTGACAGGCGTGGCTGTGGCGGTGGCACACGGTGGGTCTATAGAGCACGCGTCGTCCAGCTGCCCGCATGAGGCCGGTGTGACTTGATTCATCCATGTCCCCGACACGTAACCGTCAACAAAGAGCAACGGGGAGAAGGGACTCACCGTTTCCTTAAAAACAGCCCGGCCTCGGGGCTCAGGGGTGAGCGTCGACCTGTGAACCAGGAGGTCAGGGTTCATTCCCGGACAGGCCTGGGCTGCGGGCTCGATCCCCAGTGTGGGGTGTGCAGGAGGCAGTCGATCTGTGATTCTCTCTCATCATGGGTGTCTCTCTCTCTCTCCCTTTCCCTTCCTCTCTGACATCCATAGAAATGTATTTTAAAAAGGGGTCACAGGTGGCCCCCACTCGCCCCCGGCTGAGAGCCGGCGGTGCCCAGTGCACTCAGCGGGCAGGTGTGGCCGGGGACCGGGAAGATGCCTCCCCCCCCGCCCCGAGAGCGGGGCCACATGGGGCTCAGGCAGCTGTCAGACCCCGGCTTCCTTCACCTGCAGCCCTGCCAGCCGGGCCGGTGCGTGACGAGTGTGGAAACCACAACAGGTTCCTCCGTCCAAGGAACGGGAACGGGGAGGGGCTCTGCGCACGGGGCCGTGACGCGCGGCTCTCGGCCAAACCGGAGGAACAAAAGTGCGAGGGGTCAGCGAGCCCGAGGGCCGGGCCAGAATGGGCCCCTTGTGCGCGGCCGGAGGGGGAACCGGGCTGGCGGCCGCCGCTCGGGCTAGTTCCTTCTGAGAAAGGCTCCTTCAGATTTCCTTCTTCCTGCTTCCACACCAGGCCCCAGAGCCAGCGTGTGAGTGCGTGCACACATGGACGTGTGTGTGTGTGTGTGGTGCCTGTGTGTGCCCCTGTCTATGAGTGTGTGCACGAGTGTGTGTGTGTGTGTGCATGTACATCCAAGTATGGTGCCTTGTGTGTGTGTGTGCATGCCTGTGAGTTTATGCATGCATACATGTGTGTATGCATGCTTGCCGCCTCTTTGTGTGTGCTCGCACATGCATGTGTTATGTTGCCTTGTATGTATGTGTTTGTGTGCATACATACGTACACGTGTGCTACCTTGTATGCACTTGTCTGTGTGTGTGTGTGTGTGTGTGTGTGTGCAGGTACATCCATGTATGGTGCCTTGTGTGTGTGTGCATGTCTGTGAGTTTATGCATGCACGCACACATGTGTATGCACGTGTGACACCTGTTTGTGTGTGCTCACAGATACATGTGTTATGTTGCCTTGTATGTATGTTTGTGTGCATACATATGTATACGTGTGCACTTGTTTGCGTGAGTGCATGAGTTTGTGCATGTGTGTGCGTGTTTATGTTGTGCATGAGTGCATGTGTGTGCATGCATGAGCTTGTGTGTGCGTGCACGCATGCACTCCCCAGAAGACACCGGACTGACCACGTCAGCGGGTGGAAACGGGTTGAACTGGGTGGATGGCTTTTCCTTGGCTTTGCGGGGGCCTCTCCGCAGGCTCAGAGAGGAGTGGGGGGCGGGGGTCCAGCCAGAGGAGGCCCCGCCAGAGAGCCAGCCCTGGAGGAGCCGCTCTTTCCCGAGGCCGGGCGGCAGCTGTGCCCTCCACCACCCGGGTCACCCCGACATGGCATGCTGGGCCTGTGGGGACCCCCCTGGACGCTCGCCAGCGCCACTCCCTTTCTCCTTCGAAGGCGCTTCTGAGGCCTTGATAACGGAACCACAGGAGACCAACAAGATGGCGCAATCGGGACCTTCACACCCGCCCTCCGGGGACAGATAAGGGCGGATCGATGCCAGGGGCAGGCGTGAGAGGTGGCACCTGGCAGTGCCTACATACTTACAGGTTCAAATCTTTCCTTTTAGATAGATTTTTATTGATTTCAGAGAGGAAGGGATAGGGATGGCAGAAACATCAACGATGAGAGAGAATCCGGGATCGCTGCCTCCTGCTGGGGATGGAGCCTACAACCCAGGCATATGCCCTGACTGGAATTGAACCTGGGACCCTTCAGTCTGCAGGCGGGTGCTCTATCCACTGAGCCAAACCAGCTAGGGCAAGTTATATCTTTACTAGTGGCCTGGTGCACGAAATTTGTGCACGGGGGGGGGGGAGGGGGGAGGGGTATGTGTCCCCTAGCCTGGCCTGCATCTTCTCTAATCTGGGATCCCTGTGGGATCGGGTCTAAACTGACAGTCGGACAACCCTCTCCCAATCCGGGACTACTGGCTCCTAACTGCTCACCCGCCTGCCTGCTTGATCTCCCCTAACCACTCTGCCTGCTGGCCTGCTTGCCCCCAACTGCACCCCCCCTGCCATCCTGATCACCCCAAACTGCCCTCCCCTCCTGGCCCGATCACCCATAATCACCTCTGCCTCGGCCCCCCCACCATGGCTTTGTCTGGAAGGACATCTGGAATGTCTCATGGTCTAATTAGCATATTACCCTTTTATTAATATAGATTCCATTACACAGCACTGTTTTATTGACTTTTTAAAATGTGCTTTTACTGATTTCAGAGAGAGAGAGAGAGGAGAGAGGAGAGAGGAGAGGAGAGAGAGAGAAAGAGAGAGAGAGAGAGAGAGAGAGAGAGAGAGAGAGAGAGAGATCAATGATGAGAGAGTCATGGATCGGCTGCCTCCTGCACGCCCCACTCTGAGCCTGGGCCCTGACCGGGAACCCAGCTGTGACCTCCTGATTCATACTGAAGACGCAAACATGGAATCACTCCAGTACACGGGCTGCCCTGGGGTACTCCCTGGTTCTGGGGGGCCTCGCAGGGGCTGTGGAGGGTCCTTGATATTTCTGGGGTGAGGCCCCAGATCTGGCAAGAGTCTGATCACACCCACATTAGAAAAGTCTAGTGTTTGATAGAACAGCAGCCAGAACTCCAAGGCCCGCAGCCAACAGGCACAGCCTCATCTTTCTTCTCCTTCCCCCCATTTCACAGAGGAGAGCACCCAGCTCAGGAAGTCAGACCGTAACTGGGCAACCACGGGGTCCGGGCTCCCTGTCCCCACAGTCGCTGCTTATATGATGGAGAAGGACAGAGATCACATGGGGAGGAGACAGAAGGCATGCTAGACAGGCAGCTCACAGAGAACGCGGGCTGGAGATTTGCAAAGGCCTGTGGGTATGCAAAGTGCTGGGGATTTGCAAAGGCCTGTGGGTATGCAAGAGACTGGGGATCTGCAAAGGCCTGTGGGTATGCAAGGGGTTGGGGATCTGCAAAGGCCTGTGGGTATGCAAGAGACTGGGGATCTGCAAAGGCCTGTGGGTATGCAAGGGGTTGGGGATCTGCAAAGGCTTGTGGGTATGCAAGGGGCTGGGGGTTTGCAAAGGCTTGTGGGTATGCATTGGGCTGGGGCTTTGCAAAGGCCTGTGAGTATGCAAGGGGCTGAGGTTTTGCAAAGGCCTGTGGGTATGCAGGGGCTGGGGATTTGCAAAGGCTTGTGGGTATGCATTGGGCTGGGAATTTGCAAAGGCTTGTGGGTATGCAGGGGGCTGGGGAT
Organism: Antrozous pallidus; assembly: GCA_027563665.1. Lineage (NCBI taxonomy): Eukaryota > Metazoa > Chordata > Mammalia > Chiroptera > Vespertilionidae > Antrozous > Antrozous pallidus. The sequence goes on from CM050510.1 coordinate 126,305,749, forward strand.
TTGCAAAGGCCTGTGGGTATGCAGGGGCTGGGCTCTGGTCCCCACAACAAGCTGTGGATCTCTCTGTGAGAACAGACACTCCCTGGTGGGAGGACAGCCATCTCCAGGTGAGCCCCCAGCCAGGTGGACGTGTGCTTCTCTCCTCTGAACAACAGGATCACGGCAAACAGAGCAGGACCAACCTCACAACTCTAGCAGGTCCCCAGCACTGTGTGTCTGCCCCGTCAGGGCCACCTGCCCAGTTCACAGGAGAGGGCCCAGCACCTCCTCCCCCCTGCCCCCTGCCTCCTTCCTCCTGCCTCTAACCCCTGCCTCCTGCCTCCTGGCTGAGGTCACGACCTCTGAATGGCCTCTGGGTGGGGGCAGAGGTTGGGAGAGGGTGGCAAGCAGCTGAGCCACCCGCAGGTCCCAGAGGCCGGCGATGGGAAGGGAGGCATCTCAGGTTAATTCCAGGGAAGGGCTGGGCACACTCTCCATGAGTGAGTACCCCCCCCCCGCCCGAGGGCACAGGGGCAGCTTCTCTGAGCCTCTTTGTGTGGCAGTGACTGTGGCCGAGGCATCGAGGGGCCACTTCCTGTTCACGCTGCCAGCACCCATTGCCCAAGAGCCCATCACCGGGCCCTGCCGCCTGCCAGCCCCGTGCCCACACCGGCTTTCTTTTGAGAGCAAGTTTTTTAAAACTTAAACTTCTTCTGACGCCACTTCTTCAACACAGACTCGCCCAGGCGGCGGTGTTTTGTGGAAGAGCCACACTCAAGCGGTCCAAAGAGCTGCAGGTGGCTCACAAGCCGCGGTTTGCCGACCGCCGACTTACAGCATTTCCCGCGTGCAGCCCCAGCAGTGCCGGGAACCAACAGCTCCGCGGGGTCACCAGGCCATCGATCACCCTGACGCCGGCATGTGGGTGGCCCTGCGCGCAGGTGGCGGGAAAACGCCTTCCCAGGGGCTTTGTCTGCAGGGGTGACCCTGATTCCCAAAAGTCTCCCCACAAAGTCCGCCAGCCGCTCCTTTGCCAAACCGGGCTCCTGGGGCCACGCCCGCACTATCGGGGGCACCCTGACCCACTTAGCGAAGCCGGCGGCGTTTGGTGGAGATGCCATAAACCGCCTGCAGCGCCCCTACTAATTGTTATCAGGGGGCAATTACCAGCTACCTTTCACCCAGGCCGCTCTGTCCTCCACAGAAATCCGAGAGAAAATCAATCTCGGGAGGCGGTTGGTCCAACCCCTGTGTCCCCAGGACCCACACTTCCTGACATTCAGCTCCTGAAGCCGCTCAGATGGCTGAGGTTTGGAGCAAATTTGTTGCAATAGAGACGCCACAGGTGTTCTCACACCTCAGGTCACAGCTTTGAGGGGCTGGGCGGGGCGGGAATCCTGCCAGGCGCTCAGGTCATTCTCAGGCAGGTGGTAGGGGAGGGTCATTCATCTGTCTGGGTTGGGGCCACCCCCTGCCCATGGCCGATGCCACACCTGGGGTAGGAACACCTGGGGCAGGACCGCCCGTCCCGTCCTCCACAATCTTCTCAGGGGAGGGCAGAGATAAGGTGACCGAGACCTTGGAGGAGGTGCCTAAGTGTTCAGATAGGAATTCAAAGGCGGGGTACCCGGCTGTGAGCCACCGGGCAGGTCTGATTAGAGCCTGCGGGCCTGGGGCACTGGGCGAGGGCACGGCTGGCCTGCATCTGGCTCCAGGGGGGAACGGAGGGACAGGTGGCCCCAGGACCTGGGAGGAAACAAGGGCAGGCGCTTTCCAAAAGGCAGTGAATCTGCCCAAACGGGGGAGAAGCCAGTCCGGGGCTGCTGGTGAGGGAGGGAGGAACGGGGTTTTCTATCCTGCCCTGGGAATGCACATGCCCCTCCCACCCCACCACCACTACCCCCAGCCCCAGGAGCCTTGATCAGCAGGTGCCAGCCTGAGCACCCCATTCCTCTGGAGCTCACCCGGGGCGCCCACTTCGCCTGTGTCCTCCCCACAAGGGCAGGTGGAGTTCGCATAATTTCAGGGGAGGAGGGGGCCCTCTGGGCCGAGGCGGGCCTGGATCCAGGGCTCTGAGCCACTGGGGTGACCGGGACCCTGACCGCCTCCCTGTGTCCATCCCTTGGCCGTGTGACCGCAGTTTCTCCCACGAAGACGTGACGTCCACGCTGGGGCGGCTCGGTTGGTTGGCACGTCACCCGATACACCAGGGTCTGCGGTCCCCCGGCCAGCGCACATTCGGGAATTAACCAATCAGTGCACAGTTTGGGGGAGCAGTGGGTTGATGTTTCTCTGTTTCTCTTTCTCTCCTTCCCCCTCTCTCTGTCCTTTGCTCTCTCTCTCTCTCTCTCTCTCCCTCTCTCCCTCTCTCTCTCTTTCTCTCTCTCTCTCAAAACAATAAATTAGGGCCGGCATGGCTCAGTGGTTGAGTGTCGACCTGTGAACCAGGAAGTCACAGTGCCGGTCGGGGCACAGGCCCAGGTTGTGGGCTCCATCCCCAGTGTGGGGCGTGCAGGAGGCAGCCGATCTGTGTGCTTTCTCATCACTGATCTTTCTCTCTCTCTCTCTCCCTTCCTCTCCGACAGCAATAAAAATATATTTTAAAAAATAAATAGAGAGACAGAAACACAGAGAGGGGAAGATCAAGCCCGTTAGCCGCCCTTGCCCAGGGAATGGCCCCAGCAGAAACCAGAAGAACCGCCCGGCAGAGCCCAGCCTGAGCTGCTGACCAGGAGGACAACTAAATTGACAACCCCTGCTTTCCGCCGCTGCTTTCCCGGGTGATTTGTTTCAGCTGATCCGGCCCCGGGAGGAGGTGGGAGCTGACAGCCAGGAGCAGCCTAGAACCAGGAAGGCTTGCGGGGGGTGGGGGTGGGGGGTTGGGGAGGGCTCTCTCCAGACGCCCTGGTGTGCTGGGCGGAGGCTGGCATTGGCCAGGTCGCTGGGGTGGAGGCCTCGTGAGAAGAAGTCCTGGTTCATGAGCATGAAGTCCCCAGGGAAGTCCGCCGGGCGAAAGAGGCTGTGGTTGGTGGAGCCGGCGATGGACCGCTCCCCTCTCTTGGGGGGCAAAGAACGGCCTCAGGTCCCTGGGCTGGTGGGTGAGCGGTTTGGGGGGCTCTTTGGACTTGAACGTGACATTCATTTTGATCTCTTGTCTCTGTGTGGTTCTGTCCTCGCTTTCCCTCCGGCGTGGCCTCGCCGTGGGCCTCACTTTCCCCACACCTCCAGAGGCTTTTCCTCAGGTCAGGGAGGACCACGGAGGGAAATCAGTGGCTAAGGAGGCCATAGCCTTGGTCTGTCCCAGAGCCATGAAACTCGGCCCTGGGTGGTCCTGGTGGAAGCAGTGGACAGTTCTCACCTCCATGGGCAATCCTGGGGCTCCCTACATTGGGGCATTCTTAGACCAGGCAGGACAGGTTGTGCCCACTCCTCTCCTTGTGATGCAGATGAACCCCTGGGTATGTGGAAAGCTGATGTCTGCCCTGGGGTGTGGCTCTGAGGGAGGCCCTGAGTCTGGACCTGCCTCGGGCTGGAGCTCAGCACCAACACGGAGGGTGTGTCCTTGTGCCATTGTCTAGGGTTCAGGACCGAATGGGGTTTGGCCCTGAGGCTGGTAAACGGAGGTGACTGATGTCAGGGCCACGTGGAGGTCCTCTACCGAGGTTCCTGGGGCACCATGTGTGATGATGGGTGGGACACCAATGACACCAATGTGGTGTGCAGGCAGCTGGTCTGTGGCTGGGCCGGGTCGGCCCCAGGAAGTGCCCGGTTCGGGCGGGGCTCAGGGCCCATCCTGCTGGACAACGTAGGCTGCTCGGGGCACGAGTCCTACCTGTGGAGCTGCCCGCACCGGGGCTGGAACTCCCACAACTGCAACCATGGGGAGGACGCCGGTGTCATCTGCTCAGGTGCATCTCTGCCATCCATGGGGGCCCTTCTGGGCTGAGGCTGCTGAGAAGTCACCCACTCCCCATGCCAGGGCCCTGCCTGAGCTTCCTACTGTCCCCCAGGCCCTGGAGGGAGAAAAGGCAGCAGCACCCGGGGTTATGTCACCTGCTCAGGTTCCATGCCAGTGTGGTCAGTCCCTGGGCCCAGCACCTGTAAGGCCTGCCTGGAACTGGCTTGAAGGGGCCTGAGCTTTGGGTCCATGCACAAGAGGCAACTTCCTGAGCACAGAGAGGAACTCCCTCTGCCCTCAGAGTCAGCACACTCCCCCCTGGAGGGGGTCTGAACCTTCCTTCAGGGCAGCCGATTTCTGGGTGTGGGGGTTGGTTAGCACCTCCCCTCTATGAGGACAGTGTCACTTGGGGGCTCCAAGATGGTGACGCAGAGGGGACAACCTGTGGGCACAGAGGTCCTCTGTGAAGGGCAGAGAGAGTGGGAGAGGGGGCCAATGAATGGAAGGAACCAATGGGGACCTAGGGGATGGGGTATCATGACCTCGCGAAAAACTCTAGAAATTTCTGTCAACTCTCAGTATCAGTATGGATCAAGGCTGAATGATTGGTGTGCACATCTGTTGACCCATTTGTTGGGGTCATTCTCTGCTCCTTCTCTGGGGTCAACACCAGGTTCCCGGAGGCCTGTCACAGCCATGACACTGCCTTCCTTACAATGGACAGGAAGTCCTCGGGCTCAGGGAGGCAGGCGATGGCAGGGGGCTGAGGGCGTGGCTTTGAAAGGACTGTAAGTTGTGGGGCAGCACCTGTGTGTGCACCCCGAGGCCACATGCACGGGGGCAGCTCCGTGTGTAGAAGTTGAGGGTCATCAACCTGGAACCTGAGCCGGGCACCTGGGAGCTTGGTGTCTGCCTCTCCTTTTCCTTCCTCAGCTGCTCAGTCCTCCACATCCTGGCCCGTGGAGTCCCAGCCACCGCTCCTGGGATGTCCCTCTCTCCTGCCAGTCAGCCCTCTCCAGCTGACCCATGGCTCCTGGAACCCCATGTGGACCAGACTTGTGCCATCTGTCTCCTTAACTAGAGGGGGCGGGATTCCATAGACTCCATCTGTCCATCCTCCTTCTGAGTTCCCATCAGATACTTGGCGGCTGTCCTGGGGGAGAGCGGCCGATAGCCAGAGAAGTGGCTCCCCTTCCATGAAGGTGGCCCCGTGACTCCAGGCAGAGGAGGGCTGGTGGTGCGTGCGGGGGCCCACAGGGATCCTGCTTGCTCCTCTCCTCCACCTCTTCCCACGGGGCCCGCAGTCCTCAGACCCAGGTACCCATTTCCCACCTGGTCTGACATGTCCCAGCTCCCCTACACTGTCCCCTGGGAGCCTCCAGCCCCATGCAACCTCAAAACCCTCCCTGAGCTCCCGGGGCGACAGGATATGGTGACGCCCATCCCCCCTCAGCCACCCTTCCGACTGGCCTCAGTTTCCCCCTTGGCACTCCCGCTCTCACTCCTCTGCCTCCCAGCAGACAAGCCGCTCTGACAGCATCGCCCTGCCCTTGACCACTGCCCACCTGTGTCCTCTGTCTCTGCAGGCTCATCCTGACCAACACCCTCTCCATCCCCACCTGCCAGCCACAGCCAGCACCACCGCAGCACTGTTCTCTCTAGGGTCCCACGGTAGCACTCACCCCCCTTGGCCTCCTCTGACCCTGCGGTGTGACCTCGGAATGCGCCGGGCAGGGTGGCTGGGGTGTGGGTGGAAAGTCAGAGACTGGTTTTCCTAAAACCGGGCTGGGCAGCCAGGAGCCACGCCTCCGGCCGTGAGCCTTCCCCAGGGGCCGGCCCTCCTGGCCTTTGAGAACCCGCTCCCCAGGCCGCCCCTGCCCTGCCTGTGTCGTGGACAAGCTGAATAAAGGCATTTTCACAGCAAGTGCGGGTCTGGTCATTGTGGGGGCTCCTCTCAGCCCTGGATCCCTGCAGATTGAGCTAAGGAGGGGGAGAGGATCCTGGGCTTCCAGAACCTTCTCGGGGATGGATTCGGTGTGCTGGTGGGTGCCGATTCTCCCCAAAGCAGGAAATGGGCTAGAGAAAGAGCAGCGTGTGAGCGCCACCGCCATTCCTGGAGTCTGGGACTAGGCAATAACAGACTGGCACCTCGATGTGGGGAAGTGGGGGAGGTGGGGGAGCATGGGGGCAAGAAGAGAGAAACCAAAGAACTCATAGATCAAGGGCAGAGCCAAGTGCATGGCCATAGGGGATAGAAGGTCTGGGTAGTGGGGGAAAGGCGAAGCTGGGAGATATCTATAAAACCATCCTATCTAATAAAAGAGTACCATGCTAATGTGACCATACCTAGGCTCCTGATTGGCTATGCTACAGCCAATCAGGAGCAGGAGTCAGGGTCGAGGGGCGGGGTCGAGTGGCGTGAGGGCTGGGCCCCGGGGGTGGAGACGAAGTAGTATTGGCAGCGAGGGTCACTGTGCCCTGGCCGCCTGAGCTTGGAGGTGGCCCGGGCGTGGGGCGGGGTGGGGCGAGCACAGGAGCACTGTTCCCGAGCTTAGAGGTGGCCGGGGTGGGGGGGCGGCGAGTACAGGAGGCGGCCAGGGGGCGGGGCAAGCAGCTGGGTCGAGGGAGCAGAGGTGAGTGCCCAGCCCCTGGGCCGGGTTGTCATAGCAGCTGAAGCTGAGCTGATCAGGGAGATGGCTGAGTGAGCCATCATCAGTTGGACATCCCCTAAGGGCTCCCAGTATGTGATAGGGGGCAGGTTGGGCTGAGGGACCACCCATGTCCCTCATGCACGAATTTTGTGCACCGGGCCACTAGTCCTATCTAATAAAGAGGGGATACGCTAATTGACCATCACTCCATCACAAAAATGGCTGCACCTACAGTGGAGGCCAAGTTCCCTTAAGGAGTCTTAAGGAGCAATCAGCAGGGACCTGAGGCTACGCCCTCCCCCACCCCCGTGGGGCTTGACAGGGGACCTCAGGCCACAACCCCCACCCCAGTGCCAGGCCAGGGGACCTCAGGCTGCACCCCCCACCCCCCACCCACCAGGGTTTGACAGGGGACCTCAAGATGCTCATCCCCTCCTGGTGCTGGGCTAGGGGACCTCAGGCTATTCCCCTGCAGCAGCGCCCGGCCTCAGGCTGCACCCACCCACCCGGCAGGATCAGAATTGCACTGTGACCTCCAGGGGGAGAGACAAAGGGAGGGGGGAAAGAGAGGAACATGGACCCACTGCTCCACCCAGTTGTGCACTGATTGATTAATTCCCGCGTGTGCACTGACGCCAGGGGACCGCAGACCCTGGTGTATCGGGTGACACGCCAACCAACCGAGCTGCCCCAGCGTGGACGTCACGTCTTGTGGGAGAAACTGCGGTCACACGGCCAAGGGATGGACACAGGGAGGCGGGTCAGGGTCCCAGTCACCCCAGTGGCTCAGAGCCCTGGAGCCAGGCCTGCCTCCACCCAGAGGGCCCTCTTCTCCCCTGAAATTACACGAACTCCACCTGCCCTTGTGGGGAGGATGCAGGCGAAGCTGGGTGACCCGGGTGAGTTCCAGAGGAAGTGGCGCTCATGCTGGCGCCTGCTGCTCAAAGCTCCTGGGGCTGGGGCTGATGGGGGTTGGGGGGCACATGCATTCCCAGGGCAGGATGGGAAACTGGGTTCTTCCCTCCCTCTCCAATTTGGGCAGATTCACTGCATTTTGGAAAGTGCCTGCCCTTGTTTCCTCCCAGGTTCTGGGGCCACCTGTCCCTCCGTTCCTCCCTGGAGCCACGTACAGGCCAGCCATGCCCTGGCCCAGTGCCCCAGGCCCGCAGGCCCAGGAGGGGGGCATGGCCTGAGGTCCCACAGCCCAGATTGGGACGGGGGACATGCCTTAAAGTCCTCCATCAAGCCCCACCAGGTGGGGCCACAGCCTGAGGTCCCCAGTCAATCCCTGCCAGGTGGGGGTGTTCAGGACGCAGTCTCAGGTTCCCCGTCAAGTCCCACTGCGTGGGGGCACAGCCTGAGTTCCCCCAACCCAATACTGGGGGTGCACCTTGAGGTAGGGGGCACGGCCTGAGATCCCCTGTCAAGCCCAGCCAGGCAGGGTGGCACAACCCAGGTCCTCTGGCCTGGTGCTGGGGTGGGGTGCGGTCTGATGACCCCTGGCCTGGTGCCAGGGTGGAGGGTGCAGCCTGAAGTCTCCTGTCAAGCTCTACCTGATGGAGAGTGCGGCCTGTGGGTTCCCTAGCCTTGTGCTGAGGCATGGGGAGCAGCCTGAGGTTCCCTAGCCCAGCACCAGGATGAGGTCCCCTGTCAACCCCCGCTGAGTGGGGGGGCGCCACCTGAAGTCCCCTGTCAAGCTGTGCCAGGTGGGTGGGTGCAGCCTGAGGTCCCCCGGGGCCTGCACCAGGATGGGATGAGCACCTTGAGGTCCCCTGTCAAACCCTGGCAGGTGAGGGAGGTGATCTGAGGTCCCCTGACCTGGCACTGGGGCAGGTGGTACGGCCTGATGTCCCCCGTCAGGCCCCATGGGAACGGATGAGGGCGTAGCCTCAGGTCCCTGCTGATTGCTCCTTAAGACTCCTGAAGAGAACTTGGCCTCAGCTCTCGGGGCAGCCATTTTTGTGACGGAGTGATGGTCATTTAGTATATTCCCTCTGTATTAGATAGGATAGTCTTACAGATATCTCCCAGCTCCCCCATCCCCGACCTCCCAGACCCTCTACCCCCTGTTCCCTGCCTTGGCTCTGCCCATGGGTCTACAAGTTCTTCTCTTTCTCTCTTCTTGCCTCCCACCAACCCCTTCCCCACATCGAGGTGCCAGTCTGTTATTGCCTGGTCCCGGACCCCAGGAATGGTGATGGCACCCACATGCTGGTCTTTCTCTAGCCCATTTCCTGCTTTGGGGAGAACTGGCACCCACCAGCACACCGAATCCATCCCCGAGAAGGACCCCCTCCCCCTCCTTAGCTCAATCTGCAGGGATCCAGGGCTGAGAGGAGCCCCCACAATGACCAGACCCGCACTTGCTGTGAAAACGCCTTTATTCAGCTTGTCCACGACACAGGCAGGGCAGGGGCAGCCTGGGGAGTGGGTTCTCAAAGCCAGGAGGGCCGGCCCCTGGGGAAGGTTCACGGCCGGAGGTGTGGCTCCCGGCTGCCCAGGCCGGTTTTAGAAAAACCAGCCTCTGACTTTCCACCCCCACTCCAGCCACGCTGCCCGGTGCATTCCGAGGTCACACTGCAGGGTCAGAGGCAGCTGAGGAGGGTGATGGCATCCGCTGTGGCCGGCGGGTGGGGACGGAGCGGATGGCGGTCAGGATGAGCCTGCGGAGACAGAGGACACAGGTGAGTGGTGGGCGCGGGCAGGGCGATGCTGTCAGAGCGGCTTGTCTGCTGGGAGGCAGAGGAGTGAGAGCGGGAGTGCCGAGGGGGAAACTGAGGCCAGTCGGAAGGGCGGCTGAGGGCAGGTGGAGCGTCGCCGTGTCCTGTCGGCCCCGGGAGCCAGGGGAGGGTTTTGAGGTTCCATGTGGCTGGAGGCTCCCAGGGGATGGGGTGGGGGAGCTGGGACATGTCAGGCCAGGTGGGAAATGGGTACCTGGGTTCCAGGACTGCGGCGCCCATGGGAAGAGGTGGAGGAGAGGAGCAAGCAGGATCCCTATGGGCCCCCGAACCCACCACCAGCCCTCCTATGCCTGGAGTCACGGGGCCACCTTCATGGAAGGGGAGCCACTTCTCTGACCATCGGCCGCTCTTCCCCAGGACAGCCGCCAAGTATCTGATGGGAACTCAGAAGGAGGATGGACAGATGGAGTCTATGGAATCCAGCCCCCTTTAGTTAAGGAGACAGAGGGAACAAGTCTGGTCCACATGGGGTTCCAGGAGCCATGGGTCAGCTGGAGAGGGCTGACTGGCAGGAGAGAGGGACATCCCAGGAGAGGTGGCTGGGACTCCACGGGCCAGGATGTGGAGGACTGAGCAGCTGAGGAAGGAAAAGGAGAGGCAGACACCAAGCTCCCAGGTGCCCGGCTCAGGTTCCAGGTTGATGACCCTCAACTTCTACACACGGAGCTGCCCCCGCGCATGTGGCCTGGGGGTGCAAACACCAGTGCTGCCCCACACCTTGCAGTCCTTTCAAAGCCACGCCCTCTATTCCCTGCCATGGCCGGCCTCCCTGAGCCCGAGGACTTCCTGTCCATTGTAAGGAAGCCAGTGTCATGGCTGTGACAGGCCTCCGGGAACCTGGTGTTGACCCCAGAGAAGGAGCAGAGAATGACCCCAACAAATGGGTCAACAGATGTGCACACCAATCATTCAGCCTTGATCCATTCTGATACTGAGAGTTGACAGAAATTTCTAGAGTTTTCCATGTGGTCATAATATCCCATCCCTAAGGTCCCCATTGGTTCCTTCCATTCATTGGCCACCTCTCCCGCTCTCTCTGCCCTTCACAAAGAACCTCTGTGCTCACAGGTTGTCCCCTCTGCGTCACTGTCTTGGAGCCCCCAAGTGACACTGTCCTCATAGAGGGGAGGTGCTAACCAACCCCCACACCCAGAAACCAGCTGTCCTGAAGGAAGCTCCAGACCACCTCTAGGGCGGAGTGAGCTGACTCTAGGGGCAGAGGGAGTTCCTCTCTGTGCTCAGGAAGTTGCCTCTTGTGCATGGACCCAAAGCTCAGGCCCCTTCAAGCCAGTTCCAGGCAGGCCTTACAGGTGCTGGGCCCAGGGACCGACCACACTGGCGTGGAACCTGAGCAGGTGACATAACCCCGGGGTGCTACTGCCCTTCCTCCCTCCAGGGCCTGGGGGACAGTGGGAGGCTCAGTTGGGGCCCTGGCATGGGGAGTGGGTGAGTTCTCAGCAGCCTCAGCCCAGAAGGGCCCCCAGGGATGGCAGAGATGCACCTGAGCAGATGACACCCGCATCCTCCCCGTGGTTGCAGTTGTGGGAGTTCCAGCCACGGTGTGGGCAGCTCCACAGGTAGGACTCATGCCCCAAGCAGCCCACGTCGTCCAGCAGGATGGGCCCAGAGCCCTGTCCGAACCGGGCACTTCCTGGGGCCGACCTGGCCAAGCCACAGCCCAGCTGCCTGCACACCACGTTGGCGTCGTTGGTGTCCCACCCGTCGTCACACACGGAGCCCCAGAAGCCACGGTAGAAAACTTCCACGCGGCCCTGACACCGGTCACTGCCGTTCACCAGCCTCAGGTCCCAACCGGTATCGGCTCCTAGAAGGGGACCAGAAAATTCTCTGTCTCTGGTGTCACCTGAAGAAAGAGGCTCTGAGGTGTGGGTGAGTTCCCCAATTCTTCCAGGGGCCAGGCCTTTAGTGTTCGGGGTAACAATCTCCTGCATTGGGACTAGATAGAAGCCTGTCCATCACACTTTATCTTCATGGAGCCGGTGACAGCACCCCATGGGTGTGAGGTGTGGGAGGCATGTTCTCCAATTCACTTCCCACCAGGTTGGCCTTGGGATACAGGAAAAGAGGGGAGGCCTGAGGTCTGTGCTAGCAGTGACCCATGTGCAGAGAGCACGCCGACAGTGAAGCCCATACACAGAGAGCAGGAGTAGGAAAAGCACACAGAGACAGTCTCAGAACACCGGGTCCAGGTGCACCTGCAGCTGGCCTTGCCTCTACACATCCCTCATGTGAGAGCCATGGAGGACTCTTCCGGGGCTTCAAAGAGTTTGAGGTGCAAACTAAACATTCTGACCGATATGTCCCATAACTGGAAGGTGATGGAGACCCAGGAGTCTGGAATGTTGGGTAAACCCTCCACGTTGGAAGGGGGGATGTCTGAGGAGGTGTAACATAAGAATAGAGAAGGTCACCTGACCTGGAGGCTAAAGTGCTGAACACTAACGCTGTCGCCAGACCCAGGGATGCTCACCCAGGAAAGGATGTATACCCCCCCATCTGGAGAGAAAACAGAGCAGCTTAGAAAGGAGGGCAGAGGGTCAAGGCTGCATATAATGAGCTGTGACTAGGGTCAGGGCTTCAGGATCAGTGTGAGCTGAGAAGCTCTGTGACTAAGGGAGAAAGACGCCTTTTCTGAGACCTTTCAACCAGCCAAACACCGTGCCCTTAACTGTCCTTGACAATGGTAACCAGGGCTACAATCTTTGAGAGCAACCGTGCTGACCTCCTGACACAGTGTCCTCTGGGAAAAGCATCCCTTAGGCTCTGTCTGAGGGCCCGTGAATGAAGGGTCTCTGTTGCCTCAGCACAGGGAGCAGAATGTCCCCAGGACAGAGTGTCTCCTGTCACTCAGAGTGGGTAAGCACTGCAGCCAGAACACTCAGATGCCTCTGAGCCAGATCGGAGGGTCAATGTGTTGTGGGCTCAACTGTACCCTCTACACTTCAGGGGAGGGACTGGAAGGCAGAACTGGCAGAGTCCCCTCTAGAGCTCCTGGTGAGCTTGGGGTGAGCAGGAAGGGAGTGTCAGAGGCAATGGGACTCAGTGGGCATGGTGGTGGACAAAGGCCAGGCAGCTGTGAGAGAGAGCATGGGATGGACATGTGGCACAGAAAGGGGCACAGCTAGGGACACACTGAGCTGCTGGACGCTCAGCCATGCTAGTCCTCGCCTTGGAAGGTGGGGCCTTGGCCATCTAACCCAGGAGGACCTGGGGCATTGGTGCCGAGGTCCAGGTTATTCCATTCCTGTCTAGATGGAGGCACAGGTTTGACAGGAGGAAGCTGTCTACCATGCTACTATTAGGAGACTTGGAGGGGTCAAGTGAGGATACTACTCAGGGTCCCAATCCCAAATGGGAGGTTCAGGCCTGACTACAGGCAACTACAAGGCATAGCCCAGTGGATCTCAGATGGCCTGCTCTGCCCTCGAAGAGCAGATCTGGTGCAGAGTGCATCAATTTCCCTGGAGACAGTTGCAGGCAAGGAATCGGGAGCCCCAATGCAGGCCAGTCATTTGGGGGTCACTGCAACTCTACCCAAAGGCCACGCCCCTTTCCCCCCACCCCCCAAGCACACTCACAACTCTGCCTGTGCTGCCTTTAGCAGAAGGGGAGATCCTTACTTTAATTCGGTCCTCATTCACCTGGCAGCAGGACAGACTAACACTGAACTAGGCAGAGAACTAGGATCTTTAGGGAACAGGAAATAAAGAAAGACAGACAGGAACAGATTGAGGGACACAGTCGCTGAGAAATCGCCATTCACAGAAGGAGAACGGACAGGGGGGGACTCACCTGAGCAGATGACGCCCGCGTCCTCCCCGTGGTTGCAGTTGTGCGAGTTCCAGCCCCGGTGCGGGCAGCTCCACAGGTTGGACTCATTGCCCAAACAAGCCACATCATCCAGCACGATCGACCCTGAGCCTTCCCCAAACTGGGCACTTCCTGGGGCCGACCTGGCCCAGCCACAGTCCAGCTGCCTGCACACCACGTTGGCATCATTGGTGTCCCACCCGTCGTCACACACGGTGCCCCAGGAGCCTTCATAGAGGATCTCCACGCGGCCCTGACACCGGTCATTGCCGTTCACCAGCCTCAGGGCCAAGCTGTCTTTGGTTCCTAGAAGGGGACAGGAAAACGCACTGTCTCTGGTGTCACCTGAAGAAACAGGGTCTGAGGTATGGGTGAGGTTCTGTATTTTTCCAGGGGCCAAGCCTGTAGTGTTCGGGGTTACGATCCCCCAAATGAGAACTGGACCGAAGCCGGTCCATCATTCTTAATCTTCATGGACCTGGTGACAGCACTGGTGACTATGAATCATGAGAGGCATGCTCTACAGTTGGTTTCACATCATGTTAATCTAGGGATGTAGGACAAAGAGGGGAGGTTTGCCGTCTACACTGGCAGTGACCCATGTGCAGAAAGCACGCCGACACTGAAGCCCATACACATAGAGAGCAGGAGTAGGAAAAGTGCATGGAAAAAGTCTTGGAACACCGAACCAGCTACCCCTGGCCATCTAACCCAGGAGGACCTGGAGCATTGGTGCCGAGGCCTAGGTGATTCCATCCCTGTCTAGATGGAGGCACAGGGATGGAATTGCCTCTGACAGTTTCTGCCTTCCAGTCCCCTCCCCTGCCTCTACACGTCCCTCATGTGTGAGTCATGGAGGGCTCTTCCTGCTTCAAAGAGCCTGAGTTGGGCCCCTGTCACCTGGAAACTAAACATCCTGACCAATACATCCCATAACTGGAAAGTGAAGTGGAACCATGATTATGGAATGTTGGGGGAACCCTCCACATTGGATGGGGTGATGTCAGAGGACGTCTAACACAAGAATAGAGAAAGTCACCCTGGCAAGCAGGCAACAGGGATGCTCACCCGAGGAAGGATGTATACCATCCATCTGGAGAGAAAACAGAGCAGCTTAGAAAGGAGGGCAGAGGGTCAAGGATGGGTCTGCTGATCTGTGACTGTGGTCCGGGGGTCGGTCAGGGTAGGGTGGGATGCTTTGTGACTAAGGGAGCAAAAGGCCTTTTCTGAGACCTTTCAATGAGCCAAACACCATGTCCTTGAATGTCCTTGACAATAGCAACCAGGGTTCCAATCTGTGAGAGCCACTGTGCTGAGCTCCTGACACAGTATCCTTTGGGAAAAGCATCCCTTAGGCTCTGTTTGGGGGTCATGGATGAAGGGTCTCTGTTGCCTCAGCAGAGGGAGCAGAATGTCCCCAGGACAGAGTGTCCCCTGTCACTCAGAGTGGGTAACCACTGCAGCCAGATCCCTCTGAGCCAGACCGGAGGATCAGTGTGTTATGGGCTCAGCTGTACCATCTACACTTCAGGAAAGGCTCTGAGAGGCAGAAACTAGCAGAGTCCCCTCCAGGAGCTCCTGGTGGGCTGTGGGGTGAGCAGAGAGGGAGCCTCATAGGCAGGGGGACTCGCGCCTGGTGGTGGATGAGAGCCAGGCAGCTGTGAGAGAAGGTGGGATAAGAAACATGGCACAGAAAGGGACACAGCTAGAAGCATCAAGGGACACACTGAGCAAGTGGATGCTCAGCCATACTGGTCCCCTGCTTGGAAGGTGGGAACTTTGCCATAAAACCCAGGAGGACTCTCCACTCCAGGGCCCAGGAAGACCCGGGGCATTGGTGCCGAGGTCTAGGTGATTCCATCCATGTCTAAATAGAGGCACAGGGGTGACACGAGGAAGCTGTCTACCACACAGCTTTTAGGAGACTTAGAGAGACCAAGTGAGGAGTCTACTCAGAGCCCCAATCCCACATGGGAGGTTCAGGCCTGACCATAGGCAACTACAAGACATAGTTCCATGGGTCTCAGAGGGCCACTTCCCTCCCAAAACAGATCTGGTGCAGAGAGTGAATCCATTTCCCTGGAGACAGTTACAGGCAAGTAATTGGGAGCCCCAATGCAGGCCAGTCATGTCGGGGTCACTACAACTCTACCCAAAGGCCATGCCACCCCACAGACACACTCACAACTCTGCCTGTGCCTCTGCCGTGTGTGATCCCATGGACAGACGGTATGATCCTTACACTCATTTGGGTCTTCATTCACCTGCTTACACCTGGCAGCTGGACAGACTAACACTGAACTAGGCAGAGAACTAGGACTCTTCAAGGAACAAGAAATAAAGAAAGACTTCTATAGGAAACAGATTGAGGGACACAGTCGCTGAGAAATCACCACTCACAAAATGAGAACAGACAGGGGGCGCCTCACCTGAGCAGATGACGCCCGCGTCCTCCCCGTGGTTGCAGTTGTGTGAGTTCCAGGCCCGGTGTGGGCAGCTCCACAGGTAGGACTCCTGCCCTGAACAGTCCACGTCATCCAGCACGATCGACCCTGAGCCCTGCCCAAACTGGGCGCTTCCTGGGGCTGATTTGGCCGAGCCACAGCCCAGCTGCCTGCACACGACATTGGCATCATTGGTGTCCCACCCATCATCACAGACGGTGCCCCAGGAACCTTGGTAGAAGACCTCCACGCGGCCTTGACACCGGTCTACACCATTCACCAGCCTCAGAGCCAAACTGTCATCGGTTCCTAGAAGTGGGCAGGAAAATGTACTGTCTCTGGTATCGTCTGAAGAAAGAGGTTCTCACATGTGGGTGAGGTTCCCAATTCTTCCAGGGGCCAAGTCTTTAGTGTTCGGAGTAACGATCCCTGCATTAGGACTAGACAAAAACCTGTCCATAACCTTCATAGAGCCAGTGACAGCACCAATGGTTGTGAGGTGTGGGAGGCATGTTCTCCAATTGGTTTCCCATCATGTTGGCCTTGGGATGCAGAGCAAAGAGTTGGGGGGCCTGCGGTCTGCACTAGCAGTGACCCATGTGCAGAAAGGGCGCTGATAGTGCAGCCCATACACATAGAGAACAGAAGTAGGAAAAGCGCGTGGAGACAGTCTCAGAACACCGGTCCAGCTGCACTTGAAGCTGGCCCTGGCTCTACACGTCCCTCATGTGTGAGCCATGGAGTGTTCTTCCCACTTCAAAGAGTTTGAGGTGGGATCCTGTCACCTGCAAATTAAACATCCTGACCGATATGTCCCATAACTGGAAAGTGAAGGGGATCCATGACTCTGGGATGTGGGGGAAACCCTCCACATTGGATGGGGTGATGTTTGAGGAGATTTAACCCATGAATACAGAAGGTCACCCCAGCCTGTAGACTACAGTGCTGAATGCTGACACTGTGGCCAGACCCAAGGATGCTGTCTGAGGAAAGATGTGTACTACCCATCTGGATAGATACAGAGCACCTTAGAATGGAGGGCAAAGGTCAAGGTTGGGTATGGTGAGCTGTGACTGAGGTCAGGGCATCAGAATCAGGGTGGGCCAAGATGCCCTGTAGCTAGTGGATAAAGTGGCCTTTCTGAGAGATTGTCATGAGCCAAAACCATGTTCTTGAATGTCCTTGACAATGGCAAACAGGGCTACAATCTGTGAGAGCAACCACACTGAGCTTCTGAACTACAAGGCATAGCCCAGTGGTTCTCAGAGGGCATGCTGCCCTCAAAAAGCAGACCTGGTGCAGAGAATGCATCATTTCCCTGGAGATAGTTACAGGCAAGGACTCCTGAGCCCTCAATTCAGGCCAGCCAGGTGAGAGTCACCACAACTCTACCCCTTCACCCCAGGCACATTCACAACTCTGCCTGTGCTGCTGTCATGTGCAGTCCCCATCACCAGAAGGGGAGATCCTTACACTCATTTGGGTCCTCATTCACCTGCTTACACTTGGCAGCAGGACACAGACTAACACTGAACTAGGTAGAGAACTAGGATCTTTAGAGAACAAGATATAAAGAAAGACTTAGACAGGAAACAGACTGAGGGACACACTTGCTGAGAAATCACCACTCACAGAAGAACAGTCAGGGGGTGCCTCACCTGAGCAGATGACGCCCGCATCTTCCCCATGGTTGCAGTTGTGGGTGTTCCAGCCCCCATTTGGGCAGTTCCACAGGTAGGGCTCTTGCCCTGAGCAGTCCACATCGTCCAATAGAATTGGCCCTGAGCCTTGCCCGAACTGGGCATTTCCTGGGGCCGACGAGGCCTCACCACAGCCCAGCTGCCTGCACACCACGTTGGCATCATTGGTGTCCCATCCATCGTCACACACGGTGCCCCAGGAACCTTGGTAGAGGACCTCCACACGGCCCTCACACCGGTTATCACCATTCACCAGTCTCACAGATGAACCAGCATTGGCCCCTAGAAAGGAACAAAAAAATGCACTGTCTCTGGTGTCGCCTGAAGAAAGAGGCTCTGAGGTGTGAGTGAGGTTCCCAGTTCTTCATGGGGCCAAGCCTTAACTTTTCAAGGTAACGATCCCTCCATCAGGACTGGACAAAAGCACGTCCATCACTCTTTATCTTCAAAGACCCAAGGACAATACCCATGACTATGAATTGTGAGAGGCATGTTCTCCAATTGGTTTCCCATCATGTTAACCTTGGGATGCAGGACAAAGAGGGGAGGCCTGCGGTCTACACTAGCAGTGACCCATGTGCAGAAAGCATGCTGACACTGAAGCCCATACAAATAGAGAGCAGAAGTAGGAAAAGCACACAGAGACAGTCTTGGAACCTGTGGATCTAGCTGCATGTGAAGCTGGCCCTGCCTCTACACGTCCCTCCTGTGAGAGCCATGGAGGGCTCTTTCGGCTTCAAGGAGTTTGAGGTGGGCTCCTATCACCTACAATGTAAACCTCCTGACCGATATGTCCCATAACTGGAAGGTGAAGGGGATCCATGGCTCTGGAAAGATGGGCGAACCCTCCACGTTGGAAGGTTTGATGTCTAAAGAGATCGAACACAAGAATAGAGAAGGTCACCCTGGCCTGGAGGCTACAGTGCTGAAAACTAATGCTTGGATAGACCCATGGATGGTCTCCAAGGAAGAATGTGTACCATGCATGTGGAGAGAAAACAGAGCAGCTTAGAAAGGAGGATAAGGGTCAAGGTCAGGTTTGTTGAGCTGTGACTTGGGTCAAGGAATCAGGGTCGGGGTGGGCTGGGATGCTTTGTGACTAAGGGAGCAAAAGGCTTTTTCTGAGAACTTGCCATGAGCCAAAAACATGCCCTTAACTGTCGCTGAGAATGGCAACATGGCTACAATCTGTGAGAGCCACTGTACTGAGCGCCTGACACAGTGTCCTTTGGGAAAAGCATCCCTTAGGCTCTCTGGGGGTCTTTGGATGATGGGGCTCTGTTGCCTCAGCACAGGGAGCAGAATGTCCCCTGGACAGAGTGTCCTCTGTCACTGAGAGCGGGTAAGCACTGCAGCCAGAACACCCTGATCCCTCTGAGCCAGACTGGAGGGTCAATGTGTTGTGGGCTCAACTGTACCATCTACACATCAGGGGATAACCTGGGAGGAAGAAACTAGCAGATTCCTCTCCAGGAGCACCTGGTGGGCTGTGGGGTGAGCAGGGAGGGAGCATCAGAGGCAGCGGGACTCAGTGGGCATTGTATTGGATAAGGGCCAGGTAGCTGGGAGAGAAAGGGTGGGATGGACATGTGGCACAGGATGGGGCACAGCTAAGGGCATCGTGAGACACACTGATCAGCTGGATGCTCAGCCATGCTGGTCCCTGCCTTGGAAGTTGGGTCCTTGGCCATCTAACCCAGGAGGACCTGGATTGGTGCCCAGGTCCAGGTAATTCTCTCCATGTCTAGATGGAGGCACAGAGTTGATTCGAGGAAGCTGACTACCACACAGTGTTTAGGAGACTTGGGTGACCAAGTGAGGAGTCTACTCAAGACCCCAATCCCACGTGGGAGGTTCAGGGCTGACCATAGGCCACTACAAAACATAGCCCAGTAGGTCTCAGATGGCCCACTGCCCTCACAGATCAGATCTGGTGCAGAGAGGCATTTATTTCCCTGGAGACAGTTACAGGCAAGGAATGGGGAGCCCAAAGCAGGCCAGCCATGTGAGGGTCACTGCAACTCTACCCTCCTGCCAACAGGCACACTCACAACTCTGCCTGTGCCTCTGGCGTGTGTGTTCCCATGGACAGATGGTACAATACTTACATGCATTCACCTGCTTCCACCTGGCAGCAGGACACAGACTAACACTGACCTAGGCAGACAACTAGGACTCTTCAAGGGAACAAGAAATAAAGAAAGACTTAGACAGGAAACAGATTGAGGGACACACTCGCTGAGAAATCACCACTCACAAAAGGAGAAAATATGGGGGGGCGCTCACCTGAGCAGATGACACTGGCATCCTCCCCGTGGTTGCAGTTGTGTGAGTTCCAGCCCCTGTGGGGGCAGCTCCACAGGTTGGACTCATGCCCCGAGCAGTCCACATCATCCATCACAATTTGTCCTGAGCCCTTCCCGAACCAGGCACTTCCTTGGGCTGATCTAGCCTCGCCACAGCCCAGCTGCATGCACACCACGTTGGCATCATTGGTGTCCCACCCGTCGTCACACACGGTGCCCCAGGAGCCTTCATAGAGGACCTCCACGCGGCCCTGACACCGGTCACCGCCGTTCACCAGCCTCAGGGCCAAACTGGCATCAGCTCCTAGAATGCAACCGGAAAATTCACTGTCTCTGGTGTCACCTGAAGAAAGAGGCTGTGGGTGTGGGTGAGGTTTTGAATTCTTCCAAGCCTTTAGTGTTCAGGGTAATGATCTCCTGCATTTGGACTGGGCCAAAGCTCGTCCATCCCCCTTTATCTTCATGCAGCCGGTGACAGCACCCATGGGTGTGTGGTGTGAGAGGCATGTTCTCCTATTGGTTTCCCACCATGTTAGCCTTGGGATGCAGGACAAAGAGGGGAGGCCGCCATCTGCACTAGCAGTGACCCATGAGCAGAGAGCACGCCGACAGTGAAGCCCATACACAGAGAGAGCGGAAGTAGGAAAAGTGCATGGAGACAGTCTCAGAACTCTGGATCCAGCTGCACCTGAAGTTGGCTCTGCCTCTACACGTCCCTCATATGTAAGCCATGGAGGGCTCTTTCTGCTTCAAAGAGTTTGAGTTGGGAGCCTGTCACCTGCAAACTAAACATCCTGACCGATAACTGGAAGGTGAAGAGGATTCATGACTCAGGGATGTTGGGGGAACTCTCCACGTTGGAGGGGGTGATGTTTGAGGAGATGTAACACATGATTCTAGAACATCACCCCAGCACGGAGGCTACCGTGCTGAATGCTTATGCTATGGACAGACCAAGGGATGCTCTCCAAGGAAGGATGTGTACCATCCATCTGGAGAGAAAACAGAGCAGCTTAGAAAGGAGGGCAAGGGTCAAGATTGGGCTAGCCATGTGAGGGCTACTGCAGCTCTACCTCCCCTTCCCCACCAGGGACACTCACAACTCTGCCCGTGCCGCTGGCATGTGCGGTCCCATGGACAGATGGTGTGATCCTTACATTCATTTGGGTCCTCATTCACCTGCTTACACCTGACAGTAGGACACAGACTAACACTGAACTAGGCAGAGAACTAGGACTCTTCAAGGGAATAAGAAATAAAGAAAGACTTAGACAGGAACAGCCTGAGGGACACACTTGCTGAGAAATTACTCACAGAAGAACAGACCGGGGGCGGCTCACCTGAACAGATGACGCCCGCATCCTCCCCGTGGTTGCAGTTGTGGGTGTTCCAGTCCCGGTGTGGGCAGCTCCACAGGGTGGACTCCTGCCCCGAACAGTCCACGTCATCCAGTACAATCGACCCTGAGCCCTGCCCAAACCAGGCACTTCCTGGGGCCGACCTGGCCCAGCCACAGCCCAGCTGCCTGCACACCACGTTGGCGTCGTTGGTGTCCCACCCGTCGTCACACACGGTGCCCCAGGAGCCTTCGTAGAGGACCTCCACGCGGCCCTGACACGGGTCACCGCCGTTCACCAGCCTCAGGGCCAAAGTTGATTCCTTCACGGGCCCTAGAGGACGGCACGAGGACACCCCCCTCCATGTCGGTGCTGAGCTCCAGGCCCAAGGCAGGTCCAGACCCAGGGCCTCCTTCAGGGCCATACCAGGGCAGACGTCAGCTTTGGACTCGCCAAGTGGTTCATCTCCATCATGGGAAAATGAGCGGGGACATCCTGTCCTGCCACGTCTAAGGATGCCCCATGGCAACGAGCCCCAGGATTGCCCATGGAGATGAGCAGGACTTCCCCCCAACCCCCTTTCATCAGGGCAACCCAGGGCGGAGCTCCATGGATCCAGGACGGGGCTCCATGGTCTCCTTGGCCACTTATTTGTCCTCCATGGACATGCCTGACTTGAGGCAAACCCCTCAGAGGTGATTGACCTCAGACAGACAGGAGAGGATGGAGCCTCACAGCCCTGAGGCTGAGTCTGCACTGGGCTCTCAGCAGGTCCCAGGACCCTCCAGGGCTGACCCTGAAACGTGAGGGAGGGTCTTGGTTGAGCCTCCTCCCAGAAGCCACTGGAGACACGTCATCAGCCAGCCATGTTGGACAAGGACCTGGTTCGAGACCTTCCTCTGCCCCCTCTCCTCAGGGACAAGGATGAGGATGGCCAGTGTGGAGCCTCTTCCTGTCTCGTTGCATCCCAGGTGTGATTCAGGGGCAGAGAGGGGCCCAGGAGGGGGATGGGATGACGTACCTTTGGTCCCCAGTGATACAACTGCGGCCTGAGCTAGGAACATGTCTGGAAGTTGCAACAAACAGAATCCTTGGTGAGGTGCCTTGGGAAGGAACCTTCCCAAATCTTCTGTCGGGAACCAGGACGATTCCCCGGGCGTGTCCTGCTCCTTGCCCCTGCGTGTGCGCGAGCCTCCCGCTCAGCTGGGTCATCGGCATGGATGGTCCCCCTGGAGGCGAGCCTCCCCCTCCCCATCTCTTCTGTGGCCCATGCACCTCCTTACCCAGCCTGGTGTGTTCCTTCTGGGGCCCCATACTCGCTGACAAGACTGAGGGGTGGCCCAGGCTCTGCGGCTTCATCAGAAAAGTCAGTGGCCGTGGCGGTGGACCTGGAGCCAATCACATGTCCTGCTGCTCACGACCCCGCACAGGCCCAGGGCGGAGCTGCAGGGCTCCAGGCAGGTCCTCCTGCTGGCTCCTCCCTGGGCCTGGGTGACCTCAGGCAAAGCCTTTGAAGGTGCCGGGGCCTGAGCAGGGACCTCCCATCCTGCCAGGTCAAAGGACGAGCCCAGTAACCACCCATGGCGGTGAGGAGGCTGCCATCCCGCCCTGCACAGGCTTCCTGGTGTGCCCCCCTGGGAGCAGGACCCCCTCTGACATGTTCCTCTTGCATTTCATGCGTTAGGCCATTTGGGGTGCGTCCCAGTAAGGGAAACCATGGAAGCACCTCGTGTGTGTCCTTAAAGGGAGTCATGGGGAAGGGCAGTGGCTGCTCTCCCCGCCACCCCAAGCTGCTAGGACATCTAGGAAGGAATGGCCCTCGGAATGCTCCCTAGAGAGGCTGTGGGACCACCTGTCTCTCCTCTCGGCAGCCCACAGGCAGTGCTGCCATCCCTGGGGTGCATCACCCGTCACTCCCTCAGGTTGAGGGCCATCTGTGCCCCTGGGGTTGGGAGGGGCTCGGGCGTATCGCTGGGGCTTACTAGCGGCTTGGATTGCGGTGCACAGGGGCCCCCTGCCGCTCCCCAGGCCTGTGGGGGCAGGGATGGTGGGTCTGATGACAGTGCAGACTGAAGGACTGACCTGGCTCTGACCCACAGACTCCTGCAGACTGGGCCTGGGACGGGCTCCTCCAAATGCCCTGGGAGGACAGGGATGGCACTCCATCCCCGCTGGGCCCCTGCATCCCCAGAGGCCTCCCTGGGTCCTGGGGGCTTCCCCCTCCCTCACCCGTCCCGGGTGCTCCTGCGGAAGGCAGACCCACAGCCACACTGGCTGGCATGCCCGCAGGAAGGGCTTCACAGAATGTCCTTCATTACCTGTAGAGGGCCAGCCCCCAGGGAAGGCACCTGAGCATTCTTTAAACCAGTGTCAGCTGAATCCGAGGCGCCAGGCAGAGCCGCGTCTTGGAAACGCATCCACCAAAAGGGTTGGGTGTGTGTACCAACTTTAATTTGCTTCAGGTGTTGGGGGGAGGGCCCTTAAAATGCAGATTCAGCCGAGCCCCAGGAATGAGGCAATGAGTGGGGCCTGGGCCCACTTAAGCTCCGTTGATCCTAAGTTTTTTTCAGGTGAAACCCCTTTGTATTTTGGTATACACAAACATGCTGCTGCTGGGTTTGGATCCTGTCTCTCCATCAGAGAGAGCAGAGAGTCCACCCAGCCCCAGCTTTATTTCTACGTCTGTGTCCTCTATTCTTTCCTATTGTTTCTCCATCCCCAGCTCCTCTACTCAGTAACTGAACCCTACTGCTCTCTCCACGCTGGTCGTGGAGAAGAGAGGAAAACCCCAACAGTTACCTGTTGCAGGCGGAGTCCTGATATCTGTGGTGGCCGCAGCCTCGGAGACGGAGCCTAGAGGGGAAGAAGGGAAACAGGGTCAGGGCTTGGAGGAGGAGAACCTCGGACAGAGGACACTGGAGCTGTGAAGGAAGCCCCGTTCTCATTGGGGCTTTGTCTTCTTGTGTGACTCTGCAAACATCAACGAACCCACGGGGGTGGCCTGGGCTGGAGGGCCCCCTGAAGGTGGGTCACCGAGCCCCACCTTGGAGCTCTGGGAAGGGGCACCCCTCATGGTAAGGACACCCCTGCAGCCTGAGGCCTTGCTCAGAGGCCCCTGGGCACTGAGCACCCCTCTCTCACACCTGCACCTCTCCTCAGTCAGGTTGGGAGGGGCCACAGGGATCCCACGTGACAAGCATTACCTTCGGTGGCCGTGGTCAGGGTCTCCCCTGGGGAAAGCACAGAGAACAGTCAGGAAACTTCAGATCGGTGAGAGAGCCTTGCCGGCATTCCCTCAGCTCATCCTCAAAGCAGCCCCGGGGGAAACTGAGGCTCGGGAAGGGGACCCGAGACCAGCTGGCCAGAGAGGGGCCCGGGCGGGACTTGGCCTCAGGCGGCCTCTCTGAACTGCTGCCCTAGTCTGCCCCCGGGTATGTATTCTCGTGACCTTCGAACCATTGGTCCGCATTATGGCCTGTCCCCTGCAGAGACGGGGGCCCGGGGACAAGAACCAGAGGAGGAGACAGAGAGAAGTCACCCCTTAAAGGTCAGCCGCAGCAGAGGGCCCCCCCGTTTTCCGGGAGACGCGTAAACACCCAGGAAAACGGAGGAAAGGTGGGGTCACACCCAGGGAGCAGGTTCATGCTGCCGTCCCCCCGCCCCTCCCGCGGCCCGGACACCTCGGGCAGCCAGGGCGAGGGTCAGAGGTCGCAGGGGACGGTGTGGCTGGGCAGAGACCAGCGTGGAGACTGGTTACAGGAAGGGACGGGGACCCCGCTGGGCTGTCCTTCCCCTCCCACATCTGAAACCCGCAGAATCCCCGTAGCCGTCCCAACCCCGTGTCCTGGGTGACCCCGTCCCCACTGGGCCCGCCCCGGGGTTTGGGGTTACCTGTCTCCCAACGTGTATTCGCCGTCTCGGAGACTTCTGTTACTTGTGCTACTGAAAATACACAGGACAAAGGCCAAGTGAGAACCCCAAAGAGCAGGCCTCTCGGCCCCTCGCTAAGAGGAGCAGTGAGGGCTGCACCCCCACCCCCACCCCGCCCCGGTTCGCTGGGCCCATCCTGTGATGACTCACTGGGGTGGGGGACCCACCCCTGCTGCGAGGCACCCCCTGGAGGTGGGGGGAAGGGAGGGCCTGGATCCTCAGGGTTCAGAGGCCGCTGGGCAGCCCGGCAGGTGGGACCCGTGCGGAGAAGCGTGTTTGTATGTTTTACGTGAAAAGGAAACGTTTAAAATGTGCACGTATCCCGCCCGCCCGGCGTAGCTCAGGCGTGAGCCTCGACCTAGGAACCAGGAGGTCAGGGTTCGATTCCCGGTCAGGACACAGGCCTGGGTCCCAGGCTCCATCCCCAGTTCGGGGCGGGCAGGAGGCAGCCGGTCCATGACCCTCTCTCATCGTGGACGTGTCTGTCTCTCCCTCCCCTTCCTCTCTGGCAGCAGTAATCATATTCGATTGACGTAAAAAACATGGGCGTCCCCAGCGGCCGCTGCTGTCCCCAGGCGGTGCTCACATACCCTCGGGCCTGCTCCTCCCCCCTGCCCCCCCTCCCCCCCGGGGCCCCGAGGGCCTGGTCTGGGCCCTGACCTCCTGGAAGCTATTTCCCGGGAACTTCACCCTCAGTGCTCCCCGCCTCCCCGAGGCCAGGGGCGGAGTGAGGGCCAGAAGGTCTCTCGAAACCAGGGCGTTTGTGCCCTGTCCTCTGGCATTCAGGGCTTAGGAAAAGGGACATCAGAAGGGGGGGGGGGGGGGAGAAGGAAGGAAGGAATAAAGGGAGAAACTGAGGGAGAGGGAGAGAGAGAGAAAATGAAGGAGGGAGAGAGAATGGATTCCAGATAGGAGAGGGGGAAGAGAGAGAGAGGGAGAGACGGGGGGGGGGGGGGGGGGGAGGGGAGAGGGAGAGAGAGAGAGAGAGAGAGAGAGAGAGAGAGAGAGAGAGAGAGAAAGAGAGGAAGAAACAGAGAGACAGGGACAGACAGGGAGGGACAGAGAGAGAGGGAGGGACAGACAGAGAGAGAGAGACAGAGAAAGAGAGAGAGGAAGAAACAGAGAGACAGGGACAGACAGGGAGGGACAGAGAGAGAGGGAGGGAGAGGGAGGGAGAGAGAGGGAGGGAGAGAGAGGGAGAGAGAGGGAGGGAGAGAGAAGGAGGGAGGAGAGGGAGGGAGAGAGAAGGAGGGAGAGAGAAGGAGGGAGGAGAGGGAGGGAGAGAGAGGGAGGGAGAGAGAGGGAGGGAGAGAGAAGGAGGGAGGAGAGGGAGGGAGAGAGAGGGAGGGAGAGAGAGAGAGAGAGGAGAGGGAGGGAGAGAGAAGGAGGGAGGAGAGGGAGGGAGAGAGAGGGAGGGAGAGAGAGAGAGAGAGGGAGGGAGAGAGGGAGGGAAACAGGCAGGCACTGAGATTGGACGGTCCCTCCGATTAGCCCGACCCCTTTGGACATGTTTTCCGATTGACCCTCTAAGAACACGGAGCCGTGCTGATCACACACTTCCTGACACCTCTAAGGCAGGAGCGACAGGCACACACACACACACACACACACACAGGACCCTCGCCGTCCCGTCCGAGCCGCAGCCCGGCCGGCGTCGCTGGGCGAGCAGGAGTGACGGAGCCGGAGTCGCCTGCCTGCGCCACGGAGAGTCGAGCAGGGCGGCCTTCCCACCGTCGTCCTGGCTCAGCCACGGCCACGCTGAGGCCTCCCCCCCCCCCCCCCCCCCACTGCAGGGGTCTCAGACCAGCCGGCCCCTTTGAGGGGCTCCCGGCAAGCAGACCGGGACCGTCTAAGCAGACCCGGGCCTTCCTCAGGCGGAAACAGCCAGAAACTCGCTTTCTTCCCGGACAGCAAGGGCAGGGCCGTCCTTCCCCTTCCACATCTGAAACCCACAGAATCCCCGCAGCTGTCCTAACCCCGCATCCTGGGGTGGCCTGGTCCCCACTGTGCCCGAGGGGCCGAGGGCCGCTGGGTGGGGTGGTGGGGGAGCAGGGCGGCCAGGAGGAGGTGGTACCTGCGGACAGGACGTGGCCCAGCAGCAGACACGCACTCAGGATGGCCCCGGGGAGCCCCATGGTGCCCGCTCTTCTTGCCGGGAACCTGGACACTCGAGATTTATAGGGCTCCAGCCGCAAGGAGGTGTGCCCGTGGACTGACGTTCCTGCCGATGCCATACATCCACAGGGAGGAAGCGCTGGCGGTCCCTGCTAATCTGTGGGCGTGGGCGATTGATTGCCGCGTGAATAACCCGCGATGCGGACCTGGGGGACCCGCTTCCAACTTCCTCCTGGGCGGGCGCCCACCAGGGCCCCATCTTCACGCCGGAGGACAGAGCATCCCTCCTGACAGCGGGCCAGAGTCCACCTTCCGCCTTCCTCGGCCGACCGTCCTCGCCACCTTCCGCCTTCCGCGGCTGACCGTCCTCGCTCCCGGCGGTTCGCAGGGACGGCCCCTGACATCAGGGGCCCGGGAGCTTTTGTTCCGCGGGCGCAGAGAGCAGGAAGCAGAGGAGCCCGCTGTCAGTCACAGCGTCCCGAGGGGAAGGGGTGCTGTCCCCGCAGCAGGAAGGTCTGGCACCAGGAAGAGCTCACTGGGCCACGGGCCACCTCCGCCAGGTGAGCCCTCGCCGCCCGGGGCCCTGTCCCTGGAGCTCTGTGTGGCTCGCAGACCCTGGGCACGCAGGGCGTCCTCTGGTGGGGAGAGGGTGCTCTGGGGCCCCCCTGACAGTGCGGCTCCCTCCCAGGAGGCCCCTCCTCCCGGCCCACCAGCCAGACATCGTCCTCGGCACGGCCGGGGGAAAGGTCACCCACGTTGGAGCTCCAGTGGTGCAATCGGTTAGCGCGTGGTACTTGCAAGGCCGGCCACGTGGTCACAAGTTTCCCCTTTTCCCCTTTTCTCAGGCCCTGACCGGGAACCCAGCTGGGACCTCCTGATGCACAGGGCGACGCTCAACTGTTGAGCCAGGCCCAGCGAGAACGTCAGTGGCAGTTTGAGTTATCTATATTCATGAAAGGGAAATATGCTAATTAGACCATGAGACATTCCAGATGTCCTTCCGGAATGGTGGTGGGGACCAGGCAGAGGCGGTTATGGGTCGTCAGGCCAGGAGGGGAGGGCAGTTTGGGGTGATCAGGCTGGCAGGGGGGAGCAGTTGGGGGCAAGCAGGCCAGCAGGCAGAGTGAATAGGGGAGATCAAGCAGGCAGGCAGGCAGGTGAGCAGTTAGGAGCCAGCAGTCCCAGATTGCAAAGGGGTTGTCCGACTGCCAGTTTGGGCCCAATCCCACAGGGGTCCCAGATGAGAGAGGATGTAGGCCGGACTGAGAGACAATCCCCACACCCCCGCATGCACGAATTTCGTGCACCAGGCCTCTAGTGTTTGTATAAATATTTGTACTGAAGACGCAAACATGGAATCACTCCAGTACACGGGCTGCCCTGTGGTACTCCCTGGTTCTGGGGGGCCTCAAAGGGGCTGTGGAGGGTCCTTGATATTTTTGGGGTGAGGCCCCAGATCTGGTAAGAGTCTGATCACACCCACGTTAGAAAAGTCTAGTGTTTGATAGAACAGCAGCCAGAACACTAAGGCCCGCAGCCAACAGGCACAGCCTCGTCTTTCTTCTCCTTCCCCCCATTTCACAGAGGAGAGCACCGAGCTCAGGAAGTCAGACTGTAACCGGGCAACCACGGGGTCCGGGCCCCCTGTCCCCACCGGAGCCAACCAAGCAGAGACAGGGTTGAATTCACAGACATCCGCTCCGGCCCCACCAGCCGCTCTTATATGGGACAAAGGACAGAGATCACATGGGGAGGAGGCAAAGGGCATGCCAGACGGGCAGCTCACAGGAAATGTGGGCTGGAGATTTGCAAAGGCCTATGGGTATGCAAGGGGCTGGGGGTTTGCAAAGGCCTGTGGGTAGGCAAAGGGCTGGGGATTTGCAAAGGCTTGTGGGTAGGCAAAGGGCTGGGGATTTGCAAAGGCCTGTGGGTATGCAGGGGCTGGGCTCTGGTCCCCACAACAAGCTGTGGATCTCTCTGTGAGAACAGACACTCCCTGGTGGGAGGACAGCCGTCTCCAGGTGAGCCCCCGGCCAGGTGGACGCGTGCTTCTCTCCTCTGAACAACAGGATCACGGCGAACAGAGCAGGACCAACCTCACAACTCTAGCAGGTCCCCAGCATTGTGTGTCTGCCCCGTGAGGGCCACCTGCCCAGTTCACAGGAGAGGGCCCAGCACCTCCGGCCTCTGCCTTCTGCCCCCTGCCCCCTGCTCCCTGCCTCCTGGTCGAGGTCACAGTCTCTGAACGGCCTCTGGGTGGGGGTGGGGGGTTGGGGGGACAGCGAGCCACTGGGCTGCCCGCAGGTCCCGGACGCCGGCGATGGGAAGGGAGGCACCTCAGGTTAATTCCAGGGAAGGGCTGGGCACACTCTCCATGAGTGAGTACCCCCCCCCGCCCGAGGGCACAGGGGCAGCTTCTCTGAGCCTCTTTGTGTGGCAGTGACTGTGGCCGAGGCATCGAGGGGCCACTTCCTGTTCACGCTGCCAGCACCCATTGCCCAAGAGCCCATCACCAGGCTCTGCTGCCTGCCAGCCCCATGCCCACACCTGCTTCCCTGTGCTGTGGGGCTCAGCCTTTTCTGGGGTGGCCTCCCTCTCTTTCTGGGGGGCCCATGGAGCCTGAGCGGGGGCTCCCAGCCTCTCAGCTGCCTGGCTGCCACGGCCCTCTTCCTCAGCGCCCCTGGGGGGCTCCAGGTCTGGGCAGCCCCATCTTGAAGTCAGACATTCCGCCAGGGAGCCCTAGGCCTCCAACCCCCGACCCGACCTCCCCCCTCCTCCGCTTGGTCCCTCCTGCCTCCCCCCCCTACCCCCCCACCCCCCGCCAAGGACCTTCAAGGTGGCACGTGCAGGGCGGGGACCCCCGGGCGACGCCCGCACAGACTGGAGGGGGCTGCTCTGTGTGTCTCTGTCTCGGGGGGCAAGCCCCGAGCGGCCAGCTCCTCCCCGTCCGCGGGAGCTGGGGAGCGAGCCCCACACCTGCAGGTCTGGGACAAGAAGGCACTCGGCGTCTGGGTTTGAGTGTGTCTCCGAGCCGCCCCGAGGTGAGGGCTGCGAGGTCCCATCGCTGGGGCACCGCTGGGGGGGCCGGAAAGCAGGGGAGTCGCGAGGACCGAGGTGGTTCGACTGGACCCCAAAGAGGAGAGAAAAGCAGCGTCTCGCTCCGTCCCGCTGGGGGCCGGCTGCCTCCACTTCCCTCCACCCGTCACCGCGGGACGCACCCTCTGCCCGAGGAGCCTGTGGAGACAGCAACCCGGGCCGGCGCCCTGACCGGAAACTGAACCCCGACCTCCTGGGTCATAGGTCGGCGCTCAGCCCCGGAGCCCCACCGGCTGGGCCCTCGGGTCACATTTTCCGTTGTTTGGGGGGGGCCCTCGCTGCTCCTCGACGGCTGCTCGTCGCTGTGTGTGAGACTCTGAGCTGGAACCCGACAGACGCAGAGATGCTGGGGTTCGTGCCCCGAGGACGGAGGGCGCTGCGGGGCAGAGACCCCCGGGTCTGCGGGACGGGAGTCCAGAAGGGTCTTGAAGCCTGAAGTCAAGGCCGCCCGCGAGGCTCAGAGATTGGGCTTCGACCTATGACCCAGGAGGTCGGGGCCCCATCCCCACTGTGGGGCCTGCAGGAGGCAGCCCACCCCCGGTTCTCGCTCTTCATGGATGTCTCTCTCTCTCCCCCTCTCCCTTCCTCTCTGACATCAATAAAAATATATTTTTTAAAAAGATGGAAAGCCGAAACCGGTGTGGCTCAGTGGATAGAGCGTCGGCCTGCGGACTGAAAGGTCCCGGGTTCGGTTCAGGTCAAGGGCCTGTACTTGGTTGTGGGCACATCCCCAGTGGGGGGCGTGCAGGAGGCAGCTGATCGATGTTTCTCATCGATGTTTCTAACTTTCTATCCCTCTCCCTTCCTCTCTGTAAAAAATCAATCATATATATATATATATATATATATATATATATATTTTTTTTTTTTTTTTAAGAAACATTTAAAAAAAATAAAAAAGGAAAGTGGCTGGCACATGGTGAGTGTGCCCATGACCAACACGGAGAAGACAGACAGACAGACAGACAGACAGACAGACGAGGGCTTCGGGAACGTCAGCGAGGACGCCCACCTTAGTTGCCTCCAGGTGAGAGGACCCAGCGAGGGAGGCTGCCATGGAAACCGAGGCCTCCTGAGTGACAGGCAGGCAGGTCGCCCCCTCCTTCCCAGGAGGCCCTGCTCCACAGCCAGCAGTCAGGTCTCCGGCCAAACAGCTGGGCTAGAGCCGTCCACACTGGACAGGGGCGGGGCTGCGGTCAGGCCAAAGGAAATGCCCTTGGCCACCATCAGGAAGCCGTTTCCAAGGCGACCCAGCACGGCGGGCATGCTGGGCTGTGCCCCGTGCAGCCCATTGTCCGCTCCCAGGGCCGGCTTCCTCCGACGGGCTTTCTGGGGAGAACAATCATCTGGCCGGACGTGGGGGGGATTTGGGCAGCGAAAGGGAGGACGGGGGGGCTGACTCTGAAAAGTGTGCAGCGGCCTGAGCTCCAGGTGGGCGCGGACCAGCAGGGCGGGGGGAGCTGGCCCTCCCTCTGTGTGCAGACCCGGCCCCGGGAGGAGACCACGGGAACCAGAACGCCACGGAGGGTCCGGCGGCGGGGCTCAGGGGCTGAGCGTCCACCTAGGAACCAGGAGGTCAGGGTTCGAGTCCCGGTCTGGGCCCAGGCCCGGGTTGTGGGCTCCATCCCCAGTGTGGGCTGTGCAGGAGGCAGCTGACCCAGGATGCTCTCTCATCATGGATGTTTCTTCCTCTCCCTCTCCCTTCCTCTCTGACATCAATAAAAACATATTTTTTAGAAAAAGAAAGTCACAGATGGACGCCAGGGTCCTTGGATGCACTGCGGTGGTGTGAGGGGGACACGGGAGCTGTGGGGGGCACATAGGAGCTGTGGGGGGACACAGGAGCTCAGTAGGGACACGGGGGCTGTGGGGGGACATGAGAGCTGTGGGGGGGACATGGGAGCTGTGGGGGGAACACGGGAGCTATGGGGGGACGCGGGAGCTGTGGGGTGGACACGGGAGTTTTAGGGTGGACACGGGAGCTGTGAGGGGTCTTGGGAACTCAGTAAGGACACGGGAGCTAGGAGGGGGGACACAGGAGCTCAGTAGGGACATGGGAGCTGGGAGAGGGGACACGGGAGCTCAGTAGGGACACGAGAGCTGTGGGGGGGACACAGGAGCTGTGGGGAGACATGGGAGTTGTGGGGGGACATAGGAGCTGTCGGGGGGGGGGGACACAGGAGCTCAGTAGGGACACGGGAGTGTAGCAGGACTGGAGAGCAGAGGCGCCTCGAGGGCGGGGAAACCAGGGGGCAGAGCCTGTGCGCCTCCTCCAGCTGAACCATCGCCCTGGTCTCCGTGTTTAAATATAAAGCCCCCCCACTCCCATGTCACCTCCAGGGCCATCGGCACAGCCCCCAGTTCTGTAACCCCCTTCCTCCGCCCACCAGGCCCGGCTCAGGGGGCCTGGCTGCCTCCGCGGGCTCCTCGCGCCCGAGCACAGAGCTGACGCCTCATCAGCGGCTCTGGCCCCCCCACCCCTGCACCCCTCGGCTGCCCTGGCCTGTCCCCCCCTTGGTGCTCCCGGGTAACGCCAGCTCCTCTCCTCCTCTGGGACTCAGCCGCCCAGCCCCCTCCTCCTCGTCCTCCTCCGAGACCAGGGTTCTCCGGAGCTGGGGCCCCCTTTCCCCTCCCAAAGGCCCCCCACGCCCAGCCCCACGGACTGTGAACAGAGACACACGGGGCCACGTCCACGGGGAGTGGAGCTGCCACCACAGGGCGCTCAGCACGTCCCGGACTCACAGCTCTGGGCTCCGGTCCCCCCGACCGCTCGCTCCCTGTCCCTGAGGGGCCGCGCATTGGGCCTGAGAGGGCAGCTGGCGGCAAGAGTGGGGGAGGTTTGGGGGGTCCCGGAATTCCCTGCTGGGGGACGAGGCTCCACTGGGGGTGGCCTGTGGGATCAGGAATCACAGCGAAGGGACCCCAGGCCGGGTCCCGTGTTGTGGTCCCATGCTGTGTGTCCCGTGTTGTTAGCAAACACGCAGCAGGTCCAGCACCCCGGGGACCGCACCTCCCGATGGTCAGGAAACGGGGAGGGCGGGAGACACTGGCATCGAGGGGGACTGACCGGCGAGAGAGGCAGCAGGAAGGCCCCGGGCACCACACGGCGACCACGGGCTCCTGGCCGCAGGGGGGCTCCCGCCCGGGGGCCCTAGAATCACCCCGAATGTGCGAGTGCAGGAAACTGGGGCCGCGGCTGCTTCCGAAGCCGGGGCTGCTGCAGGCGTCCCCACGGCCGCCCACGTCATTCTTTCACCAGAGGCCACTTCCTGCCACGCACCCCGACCTTGACCCCGGCCCCCGTGGCAGAGGGCGCTGGACAGTCTGTGCAGAAGCCCCCGCTCTCCCGGCTTCTGTTTCCCCAGAAGGAACAGCCACAGACAAGCGGGGAGTGAGGGTGGGCGAGTAAGAGAAGGACCGAGGCCCGAGGGGAGAAAGCACGGGGAGGCCTGGCCAAGGCCCTCGCCCAGTGGTCCTGTCTTCCTGTCTTCCTGTCCTCCTGTCCTGCTGTCCTCCTGTCCTTCTGTGTCCTGTCCTCTTGTCCTCCTGTCCTGTCCTCCTGTCCTGTCCTCCTGTCCTCCTGTCCTGCCCTCCCGTCCTCCTGCCTGTCCTCCTGTCCTCCTGTCCTCCCATCCTCCTGTCCTTCTGTGTCCTTCTGTCCTCCTGTCCTCCCGCCCTCCTGTCGTCCTGTCCTGTCCTCCTGTGCCCTCCTGTCCTCCTGTCCTCCTGTCCTTCTGTCCTCCTGTCCTGTCCTCCTGTCCTGCCCTCCCATCCACCTGTCCTGTCCTCCTGTCCTATCCGCAGTGGAGGACGCGGCAGCTGTCCCTCCGCCGGCTCTCCACTCTCCCCAGTCCGTCCTCTCACCTCCAGGTCCCCTGACACCTCAGAGTTCCCCGAGGCCAGCTCACCCCCTAGTGGCCACGCCTCCGTGCTCCCAGCCACAGGGTTTCCGGGAGCTCTGTCCTCCCAGCCCAGCCAGACAGCAGGTGTGTGTGGGGGGGGGGGGGGGGTGGGGGGGGGTGGACACCAAGGCCCAGGAGGGAGGGGGCGGCAGATGGACCAAGAGAGGCAGCCCTGGCCCCAAAGCCCCTTGATCGTGTTGGGTCTGCAGGACCGGGCACTGCCCCCCCAACAAGGTGGCCGCCGGAGAGCTACACCGAGGCCCAGCCCGCCACGCAGCACCCGGCCTCGTTCCTCAGGAACAGAACTCCCGCCCGGCCCGCGTGGGTCAGCGACTGGGCGTTGACCTGGGAACCAGGTCTGGGTTCCATTCCCGGTCGGGGCACAGGCTCGGGTGGTGGGCTCGATCCCCAGTGCGGGACGTGCAGGAGGCAGCCGGTCCGTGATTCTCTTGTCACCGATATTTCTCTCTCTCTCCCTCCCTCTCCCTTCCTCTCTGAGATCAATCCATCAATGTAAGTATGTACACCGAGTGGCCAGATGATGATGATCACTGAATGCATAATAATTTGGCCACTGTGTGTGTGTGTGTGTGTGTGTGTGTGTGTGTGTGTACTAGAGGCCTGATGCATGCATTGGTGCATGGGTGGGCTCGATCTCCAGTGTGGGACGTGCAGGAGGCAGCCGGTCCATGATTCTCTGTCAACATGGATGTTTCTCTCCCCCTTCCTCTCTGACATCAATGAAAACACATTCAGAAAGACCAGATTTCCTTCCAGGAGAACGTGCGTCTCCGTGGGCGGGAGGGGCGGATTAGGAAGCGGGCGGGCGGGCCTCGGGAAGCAGGGCGGGAGCCACACCGGAGCCTCGAGGGGCAGCTGCCACCCTCCCAGCCGCTGGACCTGGGTGTGTTTTCCTCGCTGGGCGGGGGTGGGGCGAGGGGGGCTCTGCACACTGGGCCCGAGGGCGCCTCCCTTTGGAAAGTCCTCTCTAGACCACGCTCGGGGTCACGCACACGCAGGCGGCCCTCTGGCCTCGCCCCGGATTCTGGACACAGGATGTCAAGAGAGTTTACAGGGACCCGGGCCAGCTGCCCTCGGGCCCACTCCCTCCAGACCGACATCTGCAGCCTGGGGAGCCGTGGCAGGCGAGAGGCAGGCTCGGCCGGCTGGCTAACCCCCTCTCAGCTACCCCCCCCCCACTCCATGCACCCCCGGGACCACCCAGGAAGAGGCCACGGACGAAACAGTTGTGGGCGCAGCCTGACGCCACAGCCTCTCTGAGTCACCCCCTTCACGGAGGGAGGGAACACCCACCCCACGCCAGGACTTGCGGCTCCCCCCCCCCCCCCCCCCCGGCTCCCGGTCAGCTGAGCGAGGTGAGGGCGAGCCGCCCAGCTGCTGCGGGTCAGCCCCGACGAGGCCGCTGCCCCACGGTCACCCCGCTTTCCCTCCGGCCTGGCCCTCTGAGCCCTCCCTTTCCCCCGAGCTCTCAGCCCCCCGAGAACTGAGCCTCCGCCAGCCAAGCCCCTCGGACCCCGACTCCCCCCAGCCGCTCCCTCTGCTCTGGGGGGACCCCGCTCCCGGCGCGGGGACGCGGGCCTGGGCACGCTTCCAAGCTCAAATGGTTTCTGTTTTTGTTTTTTAACGTTTGATTGATCTCAGAGAGAGACTCATGGACCGGCTGCCTCCTGCACGCCCGACGGGGGATGGAGCCCACAACCTGCCTGGGCCTGGGCCCGGGCCGGGAATCGAACCCGGACCTCCTGGACCACAGGTCAGCGCTCAGCCCCCAGCCACGCCGGTGGGTCAAGCTCAAGTTTTGCCGCGGGCTTCAGGGCCGGCCTCCCGAGCTCCTGGGCCTCGGGGAGACGACGGGGCCTGGAGCCACCGAGGGGGAGCCCCGCAGGGCACCCCCGGAGGACGGTCTGCTGTCCAGTCCAGAGCCCTGGACAGCTAGAGCCGGCGTCGCCCCGCCCGCTCTGGGGCGCAGGCAGGGCGGTTCGGGGTGGCGGCCCCGTCTCCTGTGTCTGCCTTTCTAAGGGGCACCTGGCCTGGCCCGGCCCGGCCTGGGTCTCGGCGGCTGGAGCCCCGGCCTGTGCACCCAACAGTCGCGGTTTGGTTCCTGCCAAGGGCACCGACCTGGACACGGGGAAGGAGGCACCCGATGGGTGTCTCTCTCGCATCGATGTTTCTCCCTCTCTCTCCCCCTCTCCCCTCTCCCCTCTCTACTCTCCCTTCTCCCCTCTTCCCTCTCTCCTCTCCCTTCTCCCCCTCCCATCTCCCTTCTTCCTCTCCCCCCTCACATCTCCCTTCTTCCTCTCCCCTCTCCCTTCTCTCTTCTCCCTTCTCCCCCCTCTCCTATCCTCCTTCTCCTCCTCTCTCCCCTCCCCCCCTCCCCTCTCCCCTCTCCCCTCCTCCCTCTCCCTCCCTCTCCCCCTCACCTCTCCGCTCTCCTGTCTCCATCTCCGTCTCTCTCTCCCTCTCCTCCCTGCCCCCTTTTCCACTGTCTGAAAAGCAACAGAAAATAGATCCTTGGTGCCGGAAGCCGATCATTGTTTTAACGACGGAGAGCTGTGGACGGGAATACGGAGGGCTGGTCCACCTTGATTGCTCTGAGGGGTCGGAGCTGATTACT
Source organism: Antrozous pallidus (assembly GCA_027563665.1). Taxonomy (NCBI): domain Eukaryota; kingdom Metazoa; phylum Chordata; class Mammalia; order Chiroptera; family Vespertilionidae; genus Antrozous; species Antrozous pallidus. Next base: position 126,342,314 of record CM050510.1, read on the forward strand.
GGATGTTGGTGGTTGAAGCAGCCCCACCTGTTCGTCCTAAGAAGATTCACTGATTGGCTTTTATTGGCGTTTCCTGCCTGGGGGAGACGGTGTATCTTGTGATCTTAATCTTAATAAAAGGGATGGTAAAGCCACAGCGAGCAGTAGTCCTCCCACTACAGTTGGGCTACCGCCTGGCCCCCGTTTCCAAATTAATGTTTTTCTAAGTCTCTGTTCATTTGTGTGCGGCCTTCTCCAGAACCCGAACCCTGAATCATGCGGGACGTAAAAGGGATTCCCACATTTGGCCCCCACCCAGGACGCCACACCTCGGGTGAGGATTAACAAAAAAAAAAAAAAAAAAAAAGGAGACCTGGCTTCCCAACTGAGCTCAGGAGCGAGAGCCGGGCCGCGCCCCACCCGCCCGCGTGCAGAGCCGCGCCCGGCGCAGAGCAGGCCCCGAGCTCCGCTGGCCGTTGGCTGGCGCGAGGCCCGCGGGCTCTTTGTCGCCGGAAAAGCCCGACTTGAGCTCAGCCGTCCCCCGTCGGGTCCCGCAGGCCGGGGCGACGAGGGCAGCGGTCCTGCAGCAGCGAGCCCCCCGGGGACCTGGGAATCCCGCCGAGACTTCCGTCCGGGCCACCCTGCGTGGACGGTGCGGCTTCAGGAGGAGGCCCTGGCGTGCCCATCACCTCCCGCCTCCCGCCACTCCGCCCGCGGCCGGGAGGGAAAGAAGAAATAAATGCAGGCGGGGCAGAGCATGAAGAGGAACTTTAATAGCGTCGTCGGTCACTCGCCGGGACCCGGGTCCCAGGAGGCGAGTCTGCTCCTGGAGCCACGGCCACAAGCCACGGCCACCGCCACAAAGCCACGGCAACAGCCACAAAGCCACGGCCACCCGCCCACGGTCCCGGCCACCCCCTCCTCCCCCGGGGGCCGCCCTGCAGTGCCGCGGCTCCCGGGCCGCCCTCCCGTCCACGCGGCACCAGGACGCTGAGCAGGCAGAGCGGCAACGCCGCGGACGCTCGGGCAGGCGCGGTCCAAGCGGCGAGAGGAAGGGCTCGGCGCGCACGCGGGCGGGAGGCGGACCCTCGCGGCGGCGTTGGTGCTGCCCCCGAGCCTCCAGGAGGCGCCGGCCGCCCACGTCCTGGCCCAGCCAGCGGCAGGGTGTCCGGCCCGCCCGCGTTGGGCGCGGAGGGTCTGTGAGGCACGCGCCGCTCCCCGCCGGCTACGGGTCGATCTCCTCGGGGACCACGGTGAGCATGACGTCCTCGTTGCCGCGGCGCACGACCATGTGCAGGGTGCCCTCGCGGCGGATGACATCGCTGACGTCGCTGGCCGAGGCCACGGACTGCCCGTTGATGCTGATGATGACGTCCTGCTCCTTGAGGCCGCCGCTGCACGGGGGGCGGGGGGGGGGGGGCGGCGTGAGGGCACGCGCTCCCGGGCTCCGCCCCGACCCCACAGCCGTTCCGCCCCGCGTGTCCCCGCACCCTCACTGCCCACGCCCGACCCCACGCCATTCTCCTGCCTCTTTTCGTCTTTTCTCCTTAAAAATGTTTTTTTATATATATATTTTATTGATTTTTTATTACAGAGAGGAAGGGAGAGGGATAGAAAGTCAGAAACATCGATGAGAGAGAGAAACATCCATCAGCTGCCTCCTGCACGCCCCCTGCTGGGGATGTGCCCGCAGCCAAGGTCCATGCCCTTGACGGGAATCGAACCCGAGACTTTTCAGTCTGCAGGCCGACGCTCTGTCCACCGAGCCGAACCGGTCAGGGCCTTAAAAATGTTTTCCAACACTTAAAAGGACAAAACTACGCCCGAACCGGGGTGGCTCAGTGGACAGAGCATCAGTCTTCGGACTGAAGGGTCCCAGGTTCGATTCCGGTCAGGGGCGTGTACCTTGGTTGCGGGCACATCCCCAGTCGGGAGGGGGGGGGGTGCAGGAGGCAGCTGATGGATGTTTCTCTCTCATCAATGTTTCTGACTTTCTATCCCTCTCCTTTCCCCTCTGTAAAAAAAAAAAAATCAATAAAAGAGCCGAAACCGGTTTGGCTCAGTGGATAGAGCATCGGCCTGAGGACTGAAGGGTCCCAGGTTCGATTCCGGTCAAGGGCATGCACCTTGGTTGCCTACACATCCCCAGTGGGGGGCGTGCAAGAGGCAAATGATCGATGTTTCTAACTTTATCCCTCTCCCTTGATCTATGCCAAAAATCAATAAAATATATTTTTAAAAAATAAATAAAAGTGTGAAACCAACGCTGGCCTGCAGTGGGACAGAAGCAGGCGGCCCCCCAAGCCCCGGGCGGTGTGCCGGCCCGCCCGCGCCTTCTCCCTCTAGACCCGGTGGGTGAGGTGTCCCCTGCCTGCTGCCGGCCGAGCTGTTTCCCCAGCAGGACCCCTGCCCCAGCCTCGGGACCCCCTCCCCCGCCCGGGGCTCCTAGCGAGTGGACAGTCCTCTCCATCCCGACCCCCGCCCCAACCCGTGAGGCCAGGGCTCCTGACAGCAGGACGCCCCTTTCCCGGCGGAGTCCTGAGCTGCTCCAGGACAGACGGCCCAACAGGCAGGACAGACGAGGGACAGCCCACCATCCCGCCCGGGACCCTCACGGCCGCCTGAGCCGACAGCCCCCCGCCCCGGAGCCGCAGGAAGTGAGGGGCAGAGAGGACGCTCGGACTCACGCTTCCGCGGGCGTGTCGGGAATGACCTCGATGATGTACGCCCCCGAGAGCGCGTCCGGGAAGTCGCGGTGGTGGTCCCGCAGCTCCTTGGCCTTGCTGCTCGGGGAGGAGAAGGAGGAGAAGCACCTCATGAGCTCCGAGCGGCACCCCCTCCTCCCCGCAGCCCCCCAAGACCCCCTCCCCGGCTTCTCCTCTGCCCCTGGTTCTAACATAAAACTCCAGGGGTCCTGGCTCTGCTTCACACAAGATGCAGAGATTTCCTGGGCAACAGTCCATCGATTGTATTTACTCTATTGGTTTATTTTCTTATGATGGACTAGAGGCCTGGCGCACAAAATTTGTGCACAAGGGGTTGGGGGGGGGGTTGTCCCTTAGCTCAGCCTGCACCCTTTCCAATCTGGGACATGCCTCTCACGATTCAGGACTGCTAGCTCCCAACTGCTTGCTTGCCCACCTGCCTGATTGTCCCTAACCGCTTCTGCCTGCCAGCCTGATCACCCCCTAACCACACCCCTGCCAGCTTGATTGATGCCTAATTGCTCCCCTGCCAGCCTGTTTGCCCCCAACTCCCCTCCTCTGCTAACCTGGTCACCCCTAACGTCCCTTTCCTGCAGGCTTGATCACCCCCAACTGCCCTCCCTTGCAGGCCTGGTCCCTCTCAACAGCCCTCCCCTGCTGGTCTGATCACCCACAACTGCTCTCCCTTGCAGGCCTGGTCTCTCCCAACTGCCCTCCCCTGCTGGCCATCTTGTGGTGGCCATCTTGTGTCCACATGGGGGCAGCCCTCTTGTGTGTTGGAGCGATGGTCAATCTGCAAATTACTCTTTTATTAGCTAGGATGCCAGAGAGGAAGGGAGGGGGAGAGAGAGAGAAACATCACTGATGAGAGAGAACGACCGATCAGCTGCCTCCTGCACATCCCACACCGGGGATGGAGCCCACAACCCAGCATGTGCCCTGACCAGGAATCGAACCCTGACCTCCTGGTTCCTGGTGGACACTCAGCCCCTGAGCCACCGGCCGGGCTCCGTTGATTTCGGGCGTGAAGGGGCAGCAGCTCCAGGAGGAGCCAGTGGAGTGAGCGCCCGGCCGTGGGGCGCCCCACCTGCCACACGCTCCTGTGTGATCCGGGCAGTGGCTGAACCCCTCTGGGCCTGACTTCGCTCAAATGCAAAACAGGGACGATGCCTTGCCCCTAGGCCCGTGGTCGGCAAACCGCGGCTCACGAGACACATGCGGCTCTCTGCCCCCTTGAGGGTGGCTCTTCTACAAAATACCACGGCCTGGGCGAGTCTATTTTGAAGAAGCGGCGTTAGACGAAGTCTACGTTTAAAAAATGTGGCTCCCGCCGAAACCGGTGTGGCTCCGTGGATAGAGCGTCGGCCTGCGGACTGAAAGGTCCCAGGTTCGATTCCGGTCAAGGGCACGGACCTTGGCTGTGGGCACATCCCCAGTGGGGGGGGGGGGGGGTGTGTGTGCAGGAGGCGGCTGATGGATGTTTCTCTCTCGTCGATGTTTCTGACTTCCTATCCCTCTCCCTTCCTCTGTGTAAAACATCAATAAAACATTTTTTTTTAATGTGGCTCCCAAAAGAAATGTCAATCGTTGTACCGTTGCTATTTGGCTCCGTGGACTGATGAGTTTGCCATCCGCTGCCCCGGGACACGCTGGCCAGGAGGGCAGATGGGATGCCCCGGCTGGCAGCAGGCAGGCGACTCGCCGCGGCCGGACCCGTCCCGCCCACGTCCCAGCACGACACCCACTGAATCACGCGGTCCTCGCCGCTCCCCGGCGCCGGCGGCCGCCTCGTCCCCACAGCAGGAAACCGGGCCTCCCGCGCCAGCTCTCCCCACAGCCGCAGGCCGGGCGGGAAGCAGCCGGGCGCACCCAGAACCCAGGCAGTGGGTGGCTCACGCCTGCTCCCCGCGGGCAGGGCCTGCCGGTGCCGAGAGGGGGACCGGCCTCCAAACCCCGATCTGCTTACCCCGCGGCTCACGGCCGACGCAGGGTGAGCCAGTTCCGGCGAGGGCACACGACCCCGTTTCCCCGAAAATCAGACAGTGTCTTCTATTAACTTTTTTTCTCCCCAAAGATGCTCTAGGTCTTATTTTCGGGGGGGGGTGCCTTGTATTGCAGCAAGCAGGTCTTATTTTCGGGGGGTGCCTTGTATTGCAGCAAGCGGGTCTTATTTTCGGGGGGTGCCTTGTATTGCAGCGAGCAGGTCTTATTTTCGGGGGGTGCCTTGTATTGCAGCGAGCAGGTCTTATTTTCGGGGGGGTGCCTTGTATTGCAGCGAGCAGGTCTTATTTTCGGGGGGTGCCTTGTATTACAGCGAGCAGGTCTTATTTTCGGGGGATGTCTTACTTTTGGGGAAACAGGGTAACGTACTAACGCACACACAGGTTCGCCGGTGTCGGCCACACCCCTGGTTACCGGGACTCTCGCCGAGGGAGGCAAACGCCGGCCTGTCACGGCTCCGGCGGCCACGTGCCGCCTGGCGGCTCCGGAAAACACTCCACGGCCGAGGCCTGCGCATTCCAGAGCCACAGCCACAGGCGGCGGGCACTCCCGGAATGTGGGTGGGGGCCCAGCCAGTGGGAGCGACCGGCACCCCGCCCTCCAGGCCCGCCTGCAAAATAAGGCAGAACTTTCTAGAAGGAAGGGCCTGCTCAGACGCAGACACACACCGAAAGGCGCGAGGAGGGGTCATCGGCCGGCGTGGCTCCGTGGTGAGTGGCCACGAGGCGCCCGGAGGTCAGGGCTGGATCCCCGGTCGGGGCACAGGCCCGGGCTGGGGGCTCCATCCCCGTCAGGGGGCGTGCGGGAGGCAGCGATCTGCAATTCTCTCTCGCCACGGATGTTTCTCTCTCTCCCTGTCCCTCTCTGACATCCATCAAACCGTATCTGTACTCATAAATGGGTGATATGCTAATGAGACCAGGAGACCCTCGGGGAGACCTTCCAGACGTCCTTCCAGACAAAGCCATGGTGGCAGAGGTTGTGAGGGGCGACCGGGCTGGTGGGGAGGGGCAGCTGGGAGTGACCAGGCTGGCAGGGAAGGGGAGTTGGGGCAAGCAGGCCGACAAGGCAGAGGGGTTAGGGGCGATCAGGCAGGCAGGTGAGCAGTTAGGAGCCAGCGGTCCTGGATCGTGAGACATCTGATTGGGCATCCTCCAAGGGGTCCCAGATTGGAGAGGGTGCAGGCTGGGCTGAGGGACACCCCGCCACCTGCACAAATTTTGTGCACGGGGCCTCTAGTTTTTAAAGTAAAAATAAAACGAGGGGCCCAGGATAACGGCCCTCCTCTCTCCTCAGGCGACAGATTTCCCAGAAGCGGGGTGTCCTGGGGCCGCGTGAGGCCATCCCGCGGGGGGGGGGGGGGGGGGGCGCCGGCGAGCAGGCTCCTTACACGCGGGACACACTCCTGCCGGACCCACCTGGCCGTGAGCGACAGCATCCGGATGCCAATGTACTTCTTCTTGGTGACGGCTTTGCCTGCGGGCGGCAGGGGGCGCGCGTCAGCCCGGGGGTGCCCGTGCCGGGAACGGGGCATGCGGCTCAGTCAGCCCCCTCCTCCTTTCACCCTCCCCTCCCTCCCGCCCTACCCTTCCCCCCACCCCTGTCCGCAGGTCTCGGCGCAGGGGACATTTCGGCTCGGGGTCCCCAGCCACCCTGCCCCTCACTCCCAGCCCTGCTCTGCCTGTTTCCCCGGGGAGCTGTGTTGCCATCGGAAACCCCCTGGTGGGTTAGTTTCCCATCTGCCTACCCCGCCCCAGGCGGAAGGTAAACGTCACCCATTCAAGGCACCCCTGGAGCCCAGCAGATGGGCCCCCGCATTTGTGGCAGGAGGGACCCCCAATCTCAGCTTCTCAGCAGGGGAGGGGGCCAAGGCCGCACAGGACACAGCGAGGGAGGGGCCCCCAGATCCGGCCGGCACCCATCGCCCTACATGGTCGCTCACGGGCCTCGGGCCGCGACCCCGAATCTCTGCGACTGAATCCCGGGCTCACGATGCCCCTTACGTCCTGAGGGGCAGCGCTGGGTCCTGGGGGTCACGGCCCTGCCGGTGCCGGTCCAGGGGCGGAGCCTCAGACCTGCACCTGCGGCCCCGCACCCCCATCTCCCCCAACCCTCCGCCCCCCCCCCCCCACCTCCGCGTCCGCGCCTCACCTTTGGCCTGGCGGTCGTGCGACTCCGTGAGGAACTTCTTGATCTTGTCCGAGGGGATGGCAAAGGCGATGCCGGCCGTCACCTTCAGGGTGTTGATGCCGATCACCTCACCGTCCTGGGAGGGAGACAGAACGGCTCAGGGACCCGCAGGCTCCCCTGGAGACGCCCACAGGGTCGGGGGGTCGTGGAAGTCGTGGGGGGCTGGCGGGAGGGGCTCCAGGCCGGGGGGGGTCATGGAAGTTGTGGGGGGCTGGCGGGAGGGGCTCCAGGCCTGGGGGGGTCATGGAAGTTGTGGGGGGCTAGCGGGAGGGGCTCCAGGCCTGGGGGGGGTCATGGAAGTCGTGGGGGGCTGGCGGGAGGGGCTCCGGGTCGGGGGGGAGTCATGGAAGTCTTGGGGGGCTGGCGGGAGGGGCTCCAGGCCTGGGGGGGTCATGGAAGTCTTGGGGGGCTGGCGGGAGGGGCTCCGGGTCAGGGGGGAGTCATGGAAGTCTTGGGGGGCTGGCGGGAGGGGCTCCAGGCCTGGGGGGGTCATGGAAGTCTTGGGGGGCTGGCGGGAGGGGCTCTGGGTCGGGGGGGAGTCATGGAAGTCGTGGGGGGCTGGCAGGAGGGCTCTGGGCATGAGGTGGAGAGGAGCAGGTGTCACCAGGCAGCTGAGTCTTGCTCAGCAAGGGGGACCCGCACACTCAGCCCCCCTGGGGTCACTAGCCGTGGAAACCACCTCAGGTGCAGTTTCAAGACACACATTTGCTCCTCCCAACCTCGGGGCGTCCCCACCCCACGGTCCCCTCGGGCTCCCGCTGACGGGAGGGGGCCGGCCCCTCATTTCCAGAAAGTGCAGCTCCGGCAGCAGCCTTGGGGCGAATGGGGGGGGTGGGGGGGTGAGGGGTGAGCGGCGAAGGAGGGGGAAGGGGAGGCCTTACCAGGTTGACCAGGGGGCCGCCCGAGTTTCCGTACTGGAAGAAACACAAGGAGGTCAGGAGGTCCCCGCGAGGCCCCGCCCCCCTCCCGCAGGGTCTGTGTGCGCCCGGTCTTCCCAGGAACGAGGGGGCCACACCGTTCCCAGGAAGGGTTAGATCCGCCATAAATGGGATTTCCCCCCAAACTCTGACTCCCCACAACCCCAACACGGCCTTCCCGCTGCCCGCCAAGGGCCTCGGCCTGCACAGCACCACCCCCCTCCTCCCCCGGCTGTGGGACCCCTACTTGGAGGCTGGGGCGGGGAACCCGCACACATGGCGAGGTCTAGTCCCTGCCTCGTGCAGAGTGGAGCAAGCTGGGAACAAACCCCGAGAGGCAGCCAGGCTGGAAACTGCTGCGTTCCTTATTCACTCCCAGATGTGGGGTCCTATTCACTCCCAGATGTGGGGTCCTTATTCACTCCCAGATGTGGGGTCCTATTCACTCCCAGATGTGGGGTCCTTATTCACTCCCAGATGTGGGGTCCTATTCACTCCCAGATGTGGGGTCCTATTCACTCCCAGATGTGGGGTCCTATTCACTCCCAGATGTGGGGTCCTTATTCACTCCCAGATGTGGGGTCCTTATTCACACACAGATGTGGGGTCCTATTCACTCCCAGATGTGGGGTCCTATTCACTCCCAGATGTGGGGTCCTTATTCACACACAGATGTGGGGTCCTATTCACTCCCAGATGTGGGGTCCTCACAGATGTGGGGGGACGTGGCTCCCACAAACGCCAACCCGCCGGGGAGACCCGTGACGTGGGGAATGTGATTTAGAGAAGATCCCACACGTCAGAGCGGCCTCATCAGACCCCGACAAGGGCAGGGGTGCCCTCAGGTGCCCACAGGGTCTGTGCCGGGGGAGGGGGTCCCCCAGCTGCAGCGCTTGGCCGATCTAAAGTGCCCTGCAGCCCGGCCAGCAAGGCTGTGGTTGAGCATCGACCTATGAACCAGGAAGTCAGGGTTCGAGTCCCGGTCGGGGCCCAGGCCCGGGTGTGGGCTCGGTCCCCAGTGGGGGGCATGCAGGAGGCGGCCGATTCATCACTCTCTCTCATCGTGGATGTTTCTCTCTCTCTCTCTCCCTCTCCCTTCCTCTTTGAGTTCAATAAAAATATGTTTAAAAAATAAAGTCTCCTTCCCAGCAGTCCCTGCCGTTGGCTAAGGGACCGAACCTCCTGGGAACCCCTTGCAGGCATCTTGGGGATCGGACCGCACCCTGGTTCCCAAGCCTGACTCCCCGACACCTGCTGGACCCCACAGGACCCCTCTGACCCCACAGGACCCCGCTGACCCTGATGATCCCCGACCTCACAGGACCCCCTGACCCCACAGGACCCCCGACCCCACAGGACCCGACCCCACAGGACCCCCGACCCCACAGAACCCCGACCCCACAGGACCCGACCCCACAGGACCCCCAGCCCCACAGGACCCCCGACCCCACAGGACCCCCGACCCCACAGGACCCGACCCCACAGGACCCCCGGCCCCACAGGACCCCCTAACCCCACAGGACCCGACCCCACAGGACCCGACCCGGCGCCGCGGGCTCACGTTGATGATGGCGTCTGTCTGGATGTAGTCCATGTCGGAGTTGCGCAGCCCCAGCTCCTTGCCGCCGCGCTGCGTGGTGCTGACGATGCCGGTGGTGACCGTGTTCTGCAGCGAGAACGGGCTCCCGACCGCGACCACGAACTCGCCCGGCCGCAGCTCCGAGGAGCGGCCCAGCAGCAGCACCGGCAGCTTCCCCTGCAACGCACGGCGGGCCTCACTGTCCTGCCCCCGTCCCCGGGCCCTCGTCTTCCCGTCTCCGTCTCCATCTCTGGTCCTCACCGTCCCGTCTCCATCCCCGTCCCCGTTCCCCCGTCCCCATCTCCATTTCTGGGCCCTCACCGTCCCGTCTCCATCTCCATCTCCGGCCCCTCACCGTCCAGTCCCCGTCCCCATCCCCCCGTCTCCATCTCCATCTCCGGCCCCTCACCGTCCAGTCCCCGTCCCCATCTCCTCGTCTCCATCTCCATCTCCGGCCCCTCACCGTCCAGTCCCCGTCCCCATCCCCCCGTCTCCATCTCCATCTCTGGTCCTCACCGTCCCGTCTCCATCCCCGTCCCCGTTCCCCCCGTCCCCATCTCCATTTCTGGGCCCTCACCTTCCCATCTCCATCTCCATCATCTCCAACCCCTCACCTTCCCGTCTCCGTCTCCATCTCCATCTCCATCTCCAACCCTTCACCGTCCTGTCTCCGTCCCCGTCCCCATCCCCCCATCCCCATCTCCATTTCTGGGCCCTCACTGTCCCGTCTCCATCTCCATCTCCATCTCCATTTCTGGGCCCTCACCGTCCCGTCTCCATCTCCATCTCCGGCCCCTCACCGTCCAGTCCCCGTCCCCATCCCCCCGTCTCCATCTCCATCTCCGGTCCTCACCATCCTGTCCCTGTCCCCATCCCTATCCCCATCCCCATCCTGTCTCCGCCCTAAACCAGGCTCAGCCGTCCCCGTCCCCCCACGGTACTCCCCCCGCGCTGCCGCTGTGGTGAGCGCCAGGCCGCGCCGGGGAGGACCTGGCAGGACCCTGGCGGCACGGGGGGGTCTCGGCACACCTGGGAGCCATCAACTCGGACCTGCCTGAGACCCTGGGGCCAGGAGACCGAGGGAGACGCACTCCACACATGGGGTCACCCTGCCTGGGACTCCCGGAGAGCACAAGGCCAGGAGGACGGACCTGAGCCGCACACCCGGGGGGAGGGATGGGCTGGAGCTGCCCCTCAGGCACACCCTCCGAGCCCGGCCGCCGGAGCAGCAAGGGCCGGCCGCACCGACCCAGTCTGGTGCATCCCGGGCGAGGTGCGTGCCACCTGGCCCGCGGCGGGCGGGGCGGGCGGGGCAGCCAGGACCCCAGATGCCAAGGCCGGGGATGGGCTCCCTCCGGGTCTGAAAGGGCCCGACCGCTCTGCTCCTGGCTGTCGGAGGCCGCAGAGTGGAGACCCCAGCTCCGCACGGACAGAGCGAGGGCAGCTCAGGGCACCGGCTGGAGAGCCGCTCCCACGAGGGGCCCTGGGTCCCCACTCCCGCCTTCCCACCCCCCAGGGCCAAGGATTCCTTTTCGCCTCTGTCCTCAGAGCAAACCAGCACCGCCCCACCCCACGTTGGTCAGGCCCAGGAGGCCGTGTCCCCCCCAGGCCCTCACGTCTGCCCCCCCCGAAAAAACGGATCACGGGGTCCGGGGGGCGGGCCGGGGGAACCGGCCGTGACTCGGCGTGTCCTCTGCCGGGGATGGAGCAGACACCGCCGACGGGCCCACTGAACAGACGGAGAAACTGAGGCTGGGCGACTGGAGGACGTGAGACAGGAGGACGGAGCCTCACCCTCCACACCCAGCACCCCGCCACCAAGACCTCCCAACCCGCAAGGAGCGGCTGGGCCAGCAGGTCAGGGGGGAGGCGAGGAACGTGGGAGGGAGGACCCCAGACCCAGCACGGAGCTCTGGCCGGTGTGGCCCATTGGATAGAGCGCCCCACCCCCACCCCACCAGCGTCGGGTCAAGGGCATGTCCTCGATGGCTGCTGGGTCCCCCCGCCCTGTGAGACCCGGCCAGAGCTCACCACCTCGAGGCCTCCCTGTTCTCATCTGACCAGTGGGACCAGGCCCCACGCCCGCCCCCCGGGTCCGTCCGAGGACCCAGCGGCTCTGGCTGAGCGGCTCTTCGGAGAGGCCTGGCTCGCGCTAAGCGTCGCTCGGGGCCGGGAAGCTTCCGTAGCTGACAGCCTTGTGGTCGGTCCCGGGGTCTGCGTAGACCAAAGGGGGCACCTCGCCCGCTGAACGCCCCCGGCCACCCCATTCCGCCCCGACGCAGGCAGGGTCACCTGAGGCCGGAGCCATGGCGCTGAGGGAGGGGGGGCTGCAGCGCACTTCCCGCTTGGCTCCCCCGAGCCAGGCACAGCCGCCAGCTCAGCCTGTTTGCCCTGGGCCCCGGCCAGCAGGGCCTGCCAGCGGTGACCTCACCCAGGCGCAGTGCGGCGGCGGGAGTGGGGAGTCGGGCGGTGCTGGGAGGCCCGCGGGGACACTCCTGTCCGTTCAGGGCCTGGGACGGCTTTGGGGCGGGCGTGAAGGGGGAAGGGGGGCGCTGGGTCTGCCCGCCCCCCCCCCCTGCCGCCGAGAACAGCTGCTTCTCGCCAACTCGGTGCACGCGATCAGCGCGCTTTCGAGCTCAGGTGCAAGAAGGGGGGCTGGGCCAACCCCCTCCCGGCCCCCGGCCCAGGCTCCTGGGTCTGGGGGTGTGGAGGGTGTAGGCGGCAGAGGGGTCTGAGAACAGCGCTCTGCTCAGCCTGAGCTCAGCCCAGAGATGGGGCAGGAGGCCGACGCTGGTGGGAAGGGGGTGCAGCAGGGGTGAGGACACAGGGGGGACCCCAGGGGGTCTGTGCACTGCTCAGGGGACTCCCCGGGGACCCCGAGGGCCACGTGGCACCGGTGCAGTGAAGCCGTCCACTCACGGGCAGCCATACAGCTTGGACGAGGGGCATTGCCACGCAGCCCAGGGACTCCCGAAGGCCTGTCCCCCACACAGAGGAAACAGGGGGCATGCGGGCACAGCCAGACCCACGGGCAGCGCTGAGGGCCAGCGGGCAGCGCTGGCTCCCCGCTGTGCAGGCTTCGCTCGCGCACACAGCTCACAGACCAGGAAGGACCAACTTCAGAAAAGCAAGCAGAGATACACAAGGGGGCGGGGGGGGGGGGGTCTGACACGAAGCCTGAATTCAGACGACACAGCACCTCCGTGACCCCCTGGGGTGTGGGAGCCTGCTTCCCCCCATTTCACAGACGGGAACGCGCAGGCTCGGGGAGTGGCTTCTCCGCTCGCCCGTGAGCCGCTCGGCTGGGCGAGTCGCAGGCTCCCCCGCTCTCCCCCGGCTCTGCACGGGGTGACGGGTTCCCCGAGGCGGCGGGTGCCCCGAAGCAGCGGCTCCCCGTCCCGGACCGGAGCACAGCCCGTTCTGCACCCCCTCCCCCGACGTTTGCTGGCCGGACGCCCGCAGCCCGGAGCGTCTGGGTCCACCGCCGTCCAGACAGACGCTCCGCAGGGGTTGGCGAGATGAAACACAGATACGGCGGGAAGCGCAGGCGGCAAACACCCGCTCATCCCGGTCTGACCCGCGCCCGTCCCCGGGCTGGTTCCCGCGCCCCCACATCACAGCACCCAAGGCTCCCGGCTGCAGACACGATCTGATCTCCTCTGAGACGGCCCAGCCCCAGGCCAGCCTTCCTTGAGAGCCATTCCCACATCTCCCCGTCTCGCCATCTCACCATCTCCCCATCTCCCCATCTTCCCATCTTCCCGTCTCCCTGTCTCCCCATCATCTCCCCATCTTCCCATCTCCCCGTCTCCCCATCATCTCCCCATCCCCTATCCCCCCAGTCTCCCTGTCTCCCCATCTCCCCACCCCTCATCCCCCCATCTCCCCATCCCCCATCTCCCCATTCCCCCATCTCCCCAGAGCCTCTCCTAGGCAGACAGCCCCCCTGCGCCCCAGCTTGGCAGATGGAGAGCAGGGGGAGGAGGGGAGGCCCCTGTTCCTCACTGGCAGCCCCGGCCACCACGGGGAGGAAGACGGATTCCTGCATGAGGCGGGGGCGGGGGGGTGGGGGGAGGAGTGGTCAGGTCGGGGGCGATCGCTGAGGCTCCGTATCAGAGATGGAGCCTCCGCCCACGCAGAGAGCCGGCCGCTCAGCTCAGCCCAAGCTCTTCTAGGACCAGGGCCCTCCCGGCCCCCAAAGTCACGCCCGGCTCTGAGCAAGGACACCGGGAGGCCAGGGTGTGGACAGGCTGGCCGCCCGCCTGCAGTCCGAACGCTCGCCGTCCGAACGCTCAACGGCGCCCACGAAAGCGAGTCAGAACACAGGACCCAGCCCGGCCGGTGGCTCAGGGGTGAGCGTCGACCCGGGAGCCAGGAGGCCAGGGTTCGATTCCCGGTCAGGGCACTGGCCCGGGTTGCGGGCTCATCCCCAGAGGGGGGCTCAAAGGAGGCAGCCCATTAACGACTCCTCTCTGAAATCAATCTGTCATCGTCGATGCTTCTCTCTCCCCCTCTCCCTTCCTCTCCAAAACCAATAAAAATATTTTGTAAAAAAAAATAGAGCAGCCCTAGCTGGTTTGGCTCAGTGGATAGAGCATCAGCCTGCGGACTGAAGGGTCCCGGGTTCGATTCCAGCCAAGGGCACAGACCTGGATTGCGGGCTCGATCCCCAGTGGGGAGGCGTACAGGAGGCAGCCAATCGATGTTTCCCTCTCCCTCTCCCTTCCTCTCCGAAACCAATAAAAATAGATTTTTTTAAAAAACAGAGCAGAGGACCCCCAGGGCCAGCACCTTCCTCCCCGGCTCACTGGCCAGCTCCGCCCCCTGGCGAGGGGGTAGTGGCCCCGTGAGCGCCTTCGCAGGCTGGGGCGCAGCCTCCCCAGGAATGGGGTGCCCCGAGGGAACCTAAAACCCGCTCAGGGCCCTGCCCGGGGGGGAGAGGCAGCCTGGGAGGGGTCGCCGGAGGGCAGACCTGGTACCTAACGGTGTGGAAAGGGCTCGGTGAGGGTGCTCTTGGGCAAGTTTTTGGGGGTGGGGGTGGGGGCAAGGGGGGAAGTCTGCTTCAGAGGAAAGTCGGGCCTCCCCGTCTCCGCCAGCTGAGCACGACGCACGTGGCCCGTCCGCACAGAGCCCCGGGCGAACCCCGGCCCCGCGTGTCCCCGCCTGGGGCTCTGACATCCCTCCGCCCTTACAGCAGAGGGTTGTGTGTCGTGCCTGGGTCCCTCCCCAGGAGACTGAGGGTCCCCCAGCTCGGCCGTGGCATCCCCGGGGCCAGAATCCTCTGCGCCTCCCAGGTGCCGGGTGTCCTCCAGGCCCAGGCTGCCCTCGGCCCGGTGCTCGGCACAGCTGGCAGCAGACAGAGTTGGTGGCAGACAGAGCAGGCGGTGCCCAAGCGCCCATGGGGCAGGTGTGGGCAGAGACGCCCACCACAGGGTGAGGGGACGGAGGAAAACAGGAGGGCCTGGCAGAGGGAGCCGTTCCCGCCTCAGGCTGGGTGCTCCTCCAGGGGGACGAGCCTGGGCAGGGGTGGGGGGCAGGCCTGGGCGCCCCACCTGCTGCGGGCTCCGGGGCGGGGCGCCGGTGAATCACGGCTGCGCAATCTCCCGGGGAGAGGCTGGGCTGGGCTGAGCTATGGCCCAGCTGAGGCTGGTTCTGGCTGCTCCCCAAAACCAGCAAGGAGGGTGCAGACGAAGACTTAGACAAAGTAGGCACACACAGAGGCACACACAGAGGCACATGCACACATACAGAGGTGTGCACACTCACATATAGGCACACGCGCTCACAGAGGCATACACGTGCACACACAGAGGCATGCACGCACACACATGCACATAGATGCATGCATGCGCACAGAGGCACACGCGATGGCATGAATGCACGCACATGCACACGCAGAGACATGCATGCACACACAGAGGCACACACCTGCACACAGAGGCACACACCTGCACACAGAGGCACATGCACACACAGAGGTGTGCACACTTACACAGAGGCACACATGCACATAGGCACATACTCACAGAGACATACACATGCACAAAGGCATGCACACACATGCATAGGCACACACTCACAAAGAGGCACATGCACACGCACAGAGGCATGCAAACATACACACAGAGGTGCGCACGCACACACAGAGCCGTGCAAACATACACACAGAGGCATGCAAACATACACACAGAGATGCGCACGCACACACAGAGGTGCGCACGCACACACAGAGCCGTGCAAACATACACACAGAGGTGCGCACGCACACACAGAGCCGTGCAAACATACACACAGAGGTGCGCACGCACACACAGAGCCGTGCAAACATACACACAGAGCCGTGCAAACATACACACAGAGCCGTGCAAACATACACACAGAGGTGCGAATGCCCTCACACACACACACTGATGCCCCAGCCTCCTCACATCCGGGGAGCACCCTGCCCGGGGCAGCAGCACCTCTGGACTCGACCTTGGCCCTGCACTAACTCGCCCCCTGACCTTGGGCTCCCGGGCTGCTCTGGGCCTCGGCCCCGGCCCCTCCGGCGGAAGGCAGCCGAGCCGGTGCCATCCGTGGGCGTCCGGCCCGACAGGCAGGGCCCCTTCCAGACCTGGTTCGTCTCCAAAAGCCCTCTCAGCAGACAGACGGCCGCGTGGTCAGATCAGACCCGGCGCCAGCATCCCACGTCAGTCCCTCCTTCCCCTCCCGGGGGCCCCGCGCGCCCACAGCCGCCGCTCCCCGTGACAGCACAGCTGGAGGCGGCCCAGGGGACCCGAGGGCAGCGCCCACCCCCTCCGCCTCCGGCTACGCCACGACCTCCCCCCCCGCCCCGACGCTGGGAGACAGGAGCGGTGACACCGGAGAAAACACGGGCAGCTCTTTCTGCCTTTCTCGCCTGCAGAAGGAGAGGCTCCGGTTGCAGACGGGTAACTGCTGAGCCTGCGGGAGCCGCGCACCGCCAGCCGCTTCCGGGCGCCCGAGGGCCAGGCGGCTTCACAGGCGGAGGCGGCACCCCTGGGTGTGCCCCCCCACTCCCCTCTCCCCCCCCCCCCCCCCCGCCATGAGTCAGCGCCTTCTGGGAACACTTAGGCGAACCTTTCATTTTCTAGAAAAAATACACAGCCGGGGGAGCAGCCCTGGCCCACACCCAGCAGGAGGCAGTGCCCCGAAAAGCGGACGGGCACAGAGGCGGGGAGGGGTCGGCCCCGAGACGCGTGGGAGGGGGGTGAGCCACGAGCGGGACAGCCCAGCGCGGGGCGGGCGGGGGTCCGGGTGAAGCGAGATCGTGGGGAGCTCAGCCATGGGGGCGGGACACGCCACATGATGGACGGGGCCTGGGGCAAAAATAATGAGATGGAAGAAGCCTTGTTCATGAAGCACATACCAGGTGCCCATAGAGGGTCTGAAACAGAAGCTCCCACCAGGCCGGCATCTTGGGGGCTGAGCGTCGCCCCAGGAAGCAGGAGGCCAGGGTTCCATTCCAGGTCGGGGCACAGGCCCGGGTTGCGGGCTCCATCCCCAGTGGGGGGAGTGCAGGAGGCAGCTGATCCATGATTCTCTCTCTCTCTCTCTCTCTCTCTCCCGTCCTCTCTGAAATCAATAAAAATATGTGTGTTTTTGTTTTTGTTTTGTTTTGTTTTTTAAAAGGAAGAACATGCTGAAACCAGTTTGGCTCAGTGGATAGAGCGCCGGCCTGAGGACTGAAAGGTCCCGGGTTCAATGCCGGTCAAGGGCACATACCTTGGCTGCAGGCACATCCCCAGTAGGGGGTGTGCAGGAGGCAGCTGATGGATGTTTCTCTCCCATCGATGTTTCTGACTTTCTATCCCTCTCCCTTCCTCGCTGTGAAATATCAATAAAATATATATTTTTTTAAAATCAATGCAAGGGAAAGCCACGACATAAAAGAATGAACAAACCAGGTCTCAACCAATCCCTCGGGGCCTTAAAGGAGGGTTTGCCCGGAGGTCGGGGTGGGCCGAGCCTGGGGCCTGGTCAGGGTCACTGGCTCTGGTGTGGCCCGGTTCCCTGATATCGGAAGGTGGGGTTCAGGGCTGGCGGGGGGGGGGGGAGGCACAGGGGACAGGTGACAGTGCCCAGGCCCCCGGAGAGGCCTGTGGTCTCACTCGGCTCAGCCCGAGGCCGCCGCCGGCGCTTGGCATCCACTGTGGCCACGCAGACGCTCAGTTAACCCTGAGGGCGTCCGTGAGCGGAAAGAACCAACAGGCCAGACCCCAGGAGAGCATCAGGATTTTTAACAAGTTTTTTGTTGTTGTTAATCCTCACTTTAGAGAGGGCGGGAGGGAGGAGGAGAGACAAACATCGATGATGTCAGAGAGACACAACCAGTTGCCTCCCGCACGTGCCCTGACCGAGGTGCGTGCCCTTGGCCTTGATCGAACCTGGGACCCTTCAGTCCACGGGCGGAGCCAAACTGGGCAGGGCTAGGATTTAAAACCGGGTAATGATTTGCAAAATGCCGGAAGCCAATCATCGTTTTAACGAAGGAGAGCCTCGGACAGGGAATGCGGAGGGCTGATCCACCTTGATTGCCCTGACGGGGATGTTGGTGGTGGAAGCAGCCCCTGCCTGTTCGTCCTAAGAAGATTCACTGATTGAATCTTCTTTTTACTGGTGTTTCCTGCCTGGGGGAGGAGACGGGTGTATCTTGTGATTTTAATCTTAATAAAAGGGATGGTAAAGCCAGAGCGATGAGTAGTTCTTCCACTAGAGTTGGACTACCGCCTGGCCCCCATTTCAAAATTCAATCTTTTCTAAGTCTCTGTTCATTTGTGTGCGGCCTTCTCCAGAAACCCGAACCCTGAACCGGGGACCCTGAATCACGCGGGACGTGGAAAGGGGTTCCCATAGCAAAACCTCTTTGAATTCACGTTTTGACAGGGAGATGGGGAAAGAGTAAGGCCTCTCTCTGCTTCACCAACAAAACAAAAGCAGCGACTGCAGCGAAGAAGAAGCACAATTCCCCTGGGTCCGTGGCCGGCAAACTGCGGCTCTCGAGCCACATGCGGCTCTTGGGCCCCTTGAGGGCGGCTCTTCCGCAAAAGACCACGGCCCCGGCGAGTCTATGTGGAAGAAGTGGCGTGAGAGGAAGTTTAAGTTTTAAAAAATTTGGCTCCCCAAAGACACGTCAATCGTTGTCCTGTTGATATTCGGCTCTGCGGACTGACGAGTTTGCCGACCGCTGACCTGGGAGAAAGCAAGCAAACAGCAGTAGCTTCTCCCTCTGGGGCCATGCGGTCTGCATGCACCCTAGCAACTCAACTCTGTCGTACGCCTGTGTTTCGATAAAACTTTATTTACAAAAGCGGACGGAGGGCCGGGGAAGGGCTGCCAATGCTCACGCCGTTGCTCACTCACCAGGCCGTCAGGTGGCACACACGCCCGCCCCCTCCGTGAGGCCGGGAGACACCCACCCCCCGCCCCGGGCCACCTGCAAACTCGGACCCCAGACCCGCCGCCACTCGCCAGCCCCTTTAATGACAGCGTCAGGCCAGGGCCCTGGGGAGCGCGTGCCCGGGGACGAACGAGGCAGGCCCATATTAAGAGAAAAACTGCAGCCAAAGAATTTCCTTCCATCAACTAAGTTCCTGAACAGGAGCCAGAGCACACAGAAGGGCGGGCGGGGCTGCTGGCTGGGAGCTGAGACGGCCACATTCCAAAGGGCCGTCCTCCCCTCCCCTGCCATCTGCCATCGGCCATCGGCGGCGCTGACCTCGCCTCAGGAACCGGGGACTCCCAGCCCCGCAGACGGAACTCAGAAGGGCCACAGTGTGGCATCCTGGCCAATCTCATGCGCCCCCCCCCCCCCCCACCGTGAGGTCAGAGGGAGAGGGGGGAGCCCAGCACCCAGGGAGGGGACCGGGCAGGGAGGACCAGGTGCAGGGGGGCGGTGCCCACAGGCCACGCCCAGGCCCCGGGGCTGCAGGGTGGGGGGCAGACCCCGATTGTGGGGCAGGACCTGTGTTATCTGAGTCCCTGGGCCGCGCTGCGGCTGAGTCAGCACCTTCTGACGCGCCTGCTGCCCTGAGCGCTGGCGGGAGGCCCACCGAGTCATGCCGCTCCCTGTCCCGGCGTCTTGGGGGGGGGGGCTCCCCCCTGGGAGGGCTCAGGGCAGATTCCCACACACGGGGGCGGCGGGTCCCGGGCCTGCACCTGCACGTGAGGGGCCCAGCCCCCAGCCTCTCACTCCCCTCCCTCCTTCCTCCCCACCCCCGTCCCCCACAGCGAACACAGCCCCATCCCGGGCCTCCTTCCTCAGCTGCAGGTGGCCTCTGCCCCAAAGGTGGCCGGGCCTGACTTGGCCGGGGTGAGGGAAGAACCCCCACAGCCTCCCAGGCTGCTCCCACATCCCCCGGAGGCTGGCGGCAGGGACGGCAGGGACGGCAGGGTCAGAGGGCGGGCGTCTGTCTGCACACAGCCCTTCACACACCTCCCGGCTCTTCCCAGAGAGCTTCACTCCTGCAGGGCCCTGAGATCTGGCTTGGGGCGGCCCCTCCCCCCTCTGCCGCTCCCCCCTCTTCTTAGCCCCCCCCCCCCACGATGCGGGAAGCGGGGGTGCCTCCCTCCTGTGTGTCTGCTAATCAACACAGCGTCCCGTACCTTCGCCTCTTTTTTTTTTTTTTAATTTATTGATTTCAGAGAGGAAGGGGGAGAGATAGAGAGAGAAACAGCCACGAGAGAGAGTCACGGACCGGCTTCCGCCCGCACGCCCCCCACACTGGGGATGGAGCCCACGACCCCGGCCTGTGCCCTGACCTCCTGGTTGATGGGTCGATGCCAAACCACGGAGCCAACCAGCTGGGCTCCCTTCTTATCCTCGTAGCTCGTCCCCAGCATTTCTGCCTGGTCTCTGGCCCAATGCAAATGCCTCTCTTTTCTCCTCTCTCTCCCTCTCTCTCTCTCTCTCTCTCTCTCCCCATCTCAGCTGCACAAACGCTGACTGGGCTGTGGGCGGGAAGCACACGTGGAAACACTTTACGCTGAACTGGTCTGCCCTCCGGCAGCTTCTATTAAGGCGCTGGCAGGCCCGTCCTTCCCTCCTGGCTGCACCCCACTGGGGCGGAGGGGGGGGTGCCGGCCCCGCCCACCCAGGAAAGGGGGCTCACAGCGCCCAAAGGGGAGCCTGCGGGGACCCTCCTCTCCCAGCAGCGAGTTCTCATGGCTCAGCACTTGCCCGGGAGAAGCCAGAGAGAGAGGCATGTGGTCCAAGCCCAGAATGCCGCAGGCCACCTCAGGCCAAGGGCGTGGGGTGGGGGGGAAGGGGGGAGGTGGGAGAGGAGCTCCGAGAATGAGAACGGGAGGAGAAGCCGGCAAACCTTGCCCCCAGAGAGCAGGACCTCGACAGACAGTGCCCTCGAGGGGTCTGGGTGCGGAGGGGACAGCCAGCTGCGGCCCCAGGGGCGGCTCTGCTTGGCCTGCGGGGCGTGGGGGCCCTGTGGGTGGGGGGTGGGAGGAGCCAGCCGGAAGGCGAGGCTGGCCAGGAGGATGCTAAGGACAAGCGGCAGTGACAGCCAAGTCCGAGGTCATTTCCGTCCCCCACACACGGCGAGAGCACCCTCAGCCACTGGCGGCGGGGGGGGGGGGGGGCCCTGGCCCAGGGGAGGAGCCCACAGCTCAGCACTGTAGGAGGCCTGGTCTCGGCCCGGGGGCAGGGGGGAGTTTCTATCAGCAAAGGGCCGGGTGGTGAGGGAGGGCCCCAGGGGGCAAGAGGATGCTGCCCCCACTGAGCAGCTCCCACTGGGGACACGTGGGGGGCCAGTTCCTGCTCCCTCCGCTGGGGACGGTCTCTCAGATTTGGAGCCGTTCCTGCTGCGGGGAGCCCCGGCTGGTGCCCCCCCCCCCCGGGCTCGGTGGAGCTGAGAGTCGGGGTGCGGGGCCGCAGGTGCGCTATTGTGGCCGGTGAGACTCCCGCCCCTGGGACCCCTTCCTGACAGCAGTGCCCCCACCCCGGGCACCCAGTCTTCCCGCGGCTGTTTAAAACCAGCAGCCCCGCCGGCTGGTGCGGCTCAGGGGTGAGCATCAACCTGGGAACCAGGAGGTCAGGGTTCGATTCCCGGTCGGGGCACAGGCCCGGGGTGTGGGCTCCATCCCCAGTGCGGGGGGCGTGCAGGAGGCAGCCGATGGGTGATTCTCTCTCATCACGGATGTTTCTACCTCCTCCTCCCTCTCCCTTCCTCCCTGACATCAACACACATGTATATGCCAACGCGTTTTGAAAACCAACCAAAACCGCTTTCACCATATCGCCTTGTCACAGAAGCCTCCATGACCCCCCCTCCCCTCACCGTCCCCCAGGCCCGCAGTCAGCGCCCCCCACACGCTGCCTCGGCCCCGGATCTGACGGCCCCGCCCAGCCATGCGGCTCTCGGGGAGCTCGGGGCCTCGGGGAGGGACGCGGGGCTGCAGGGAGACACTGACCTCGTGGTCGACCTTGATGAGCGCGATGTCGGCCTTCTCGTCCACGTCCTTGATCTTGGCCTCGTAGGTGGCGCCGTCCTTGAGCTCCACCTTGACCCGGTGCTTGTTGGTGACCACATGGGCGTTGGTCACGATCAGCCCGTCCTCGGACACGATGAACCCCGAGCCGCTGGCCACCGGCACCTCCCGCTTCGAGAAGGGCAGCCTGGAACCGGGCACCGTGAGCCGGAGATACGGCACCCCCGCACAGGGACCCCCCCCGGCACAGGGCCCCCCCCCCCCCCCCCCGCTGTCCCTGCGCGTCTGGGTCCGAGAGCGTCGGAGATGTCGTCCCGTCAGGGGCTCAGTGGTGAGAGCCTCGGCCCAGCACCAAGGGCCGCAGGGCCGACTCCTGGACCGGCTGCAGGCTCCCCCAGCCCCAATCGGGGTGCCTGTGTGCGGGAGGCAACCATCCCAGGGGTCTCCTCCACATCCACGTCTCCGTGTTTCTCTCTCCCTCCTGCCTCCCTCCCCACCACTCTCTCTCTAAAAACCAATGAGAAACCGGTGTGGCCTGCGGACTGAAGGGTCCCGGGTTCGATTCCGATCAGGGGCATGGACCTTGGCTGCGGGCACATCCCCAGTGGGGGGGCGTGTGCAGGAGGCAGCTGATGGATGTTTCTCTCTCATCGATGTTTCTGACTTTCTATCCCTCTCCCTGCCTCTCTATAAAAATTCAATAAAATATATATATATTTTTTTTTTTAAGTCAATGAAAAACATCCTCTACAAGGATTAGAAGAGGGAGGGAGGGAGGGAGGAGACGGGACATTAGGCCTGCTTTCACAGGCAACAGAACAATTCCGCTCGCCCTGGCCGGTGTTGCTCAGTGGGTAGAGCACCAGCCAGCAGACTGAAGGGTCCCGGGTTCGACTCCGGTCAAGGGTGTGTATCTCAGTTGCAGGTTCCTCCCCCGCCGGACCCTGGTCGGGGTGTGTGTGGAAGGCAGCCCATGGGTGTGTTTCTCTGTCTTTCCCTCTCTCCCCCTCTCTGAAAATCCATGGTGAGGATGGACCAGACAAATCAATTCCTCTTAGAGCCTCCCGCTGGGACTCTTTCAGAGCCAGAGTTTCTCCAACCGTCAGAGGGTCAGGGTGTGGGGGCGGCAGGTCTGGGGGTACAGGGCGGGGACGGGGGCTTGGGCACAGGAAGGGGAGTACAGGGCGGGGCTCGGCCGCAGGAATGGGGTTCAGGCCGCAGAAACAGGAGAATGGGGGTACGGGGGGCTCGGCCGTAGGAGTGGGGTTCGGGCCGCAGGAACAGGAGAACGGGGGTACGGGGGGCTCGGCCGTAGGAGTGGGGTTCGGGCCGCAGGCACAGGAGAACGGGGGTACGGGGGGCTCGGCCGCAGGAATGGGGTTCCGGCCGCAGGAACAGGAGAACGGGGGTACGGGGGGCTCGGCCGCAGGAACAGGAGATCGGGGTTCGGGGGGCGGGGCTCTTACTTGCGGAACAGCTCGATGTGGACCACGGCCGGGGCGATCTTCTCCACGACGTCGGCGATGAAGTTGTATTTGTGGCGCAGACTGTTGGGGTCTTCCTGCCCTAGGGGCCGGGCGGGGGGATGGCCCGTGAGTGTGTGGCCTGGGAACCCGGCTCAGCACCCCCCAGCCTCCCCGGCCGCCGGGACCGGCCCTCCCGGCTCTTCCTGTGGGTGAGAGGCCCGACGGACGAGGGCCACAGGGTCAGAGCCCCTGTATCTGAGGGGGGAACCCCCTTCGGGGCCACGGGCTCTGAGCCCCTGTATCTGAGGGGGGAACCCCCTTCCCGGCCATGGGCTCTGAGCCCCTGTATCTGAGGGGGGAACCCCCTTCCCGGCCATGGGCTCTGAGCCCCTGTATCTGAGGAGGGAACCCCCTTCCCGGCCATGGGCTCTGAGCCCCTGTATCTGAGGGGGGAACCCCCTTCGGGGCCTCAGGCTCTGAGCCCCTGTATCTGAGGGGGGAACCCCCTTCGGGGCCTCGGGCTCTGAGCCCCTGTATCTGAGGGGGGAACCCCCTTCGGGGCCTCGGGCTCTGAGCCCCTGTATCTGAGGGGGGAACCCCCTTCGGGGCCTCGGGCTCTGAGCCCCTGTATCTGAGCGGAGCCGCTGTCCGGGGAGCGAGACTTTCTAAAATGCAGAAAAGTTCCTACAACTTCCCAGCAAGACAAAGTGCTCCGCAGGCTCCTGCCGGCACCCCCTCCAGCACCCCCTCCTCCGAGCCGACCTGCGCCCCTTCCTGTCTCATCCTGCCTCTGGTGGCTGCCAGCCCGGCGTCGGGGAGCGAGGCCCCCGGATGCCCCCAGGGCACACGGCGCCTTCATGGGCATCGGAACCCGTGTGAGCACTGCCTCCGGCCCCTCGCCCCCGCCGCCCTCCCCGGTCCCCGGGGCTGAGCTGAGGGGTGCGTCTCCCCAAGGTCTCCGGCGGAGAAGTCAATCAGGGGAAACAGACGTTCCTCCCCGGCCCTGGGCTCGGCTGTGAGCAGGCCTGGGGGTGTCCTTGCCTCCGGCTCCTGGGATGAGCCAGATAGGTCTCCCCCCAACCAGACCAGCGCCCAGGAAGGCCCTCGGAGCCCCTCAAGGACGGAAGGTCACTAGAACCCTGCGCCGAGGACCGCTACCTCGCTTCCTCTTTCTAATGAGGCCCGGGAGCAGGAAAACCTGGGGTTTTCCAGCTGAAAGGGGAGCTCGCCGCTTTCTCACACAGACCAGGGGCGTGCTCAGGGCCTGGCACCCCAGGGCAGCAGCTCAGGGAGCGGGCGGGGCGGGGGGAGGGGGAGGACCGTGGCCTGGATGCCGGGGCCCCCGGCTTCGTCCTTGGGCGGACGGCGGCCTCGGGTGTGCCCCTTCTGTAAAATGGACCAACCGCCTCCAACATGAGCTCCAACGTCCCAGGAGCGAACTCACCCCCCTCTCTCCCTCGGACCCCAACCCGCGACAGCCAGGCAAGAGCAGGGGGCCTCTGAGAGGGGCCTGGGACGCCCCAAATTCTGCAGGTGAGTAAACAGAGAGGAGGTGAGCGCATGGGCCCCCCGAAAAGCCCAGCAGACAGGCCTCGGTGGTGCGGCTCAGGAGTGAGCGCCGCGGGGGCTCAGAGGTGAGCCTGACCTAGGAACCAGGAGGTCAGGGTTCGAGTCCCGGTCGGGGCACAGGCCCGGGCTGCAGGCTCCATCCCCAGTGTGGGGCGTGCGGGAGGCAGCTGGTCCATGTTCTCGCTCATCATGGACGTTTCTCTCTCTCTCCCTCTCCCTTCCTCTCTGACGTCCACAAAAACATACGTTACAAGGAAACATCGCCGAAACCGGTTTGGCTCAGTGGATGGAGCGTCGGCTGCAGACCGACGGGTCCCGGGTTCGATTCCGGGCAAGGCCATGTGCCTTGGTTTCGGGCGCATCCCCCGGGGCGGGGGGGGCTGTGCAGGAGGCAGCTGCTCCATGTTTCTGACTTTCTATCCCTCTCCCTTCCTCTCTGTGAAAAATGAATAAAATATATTTTTTAAAAAAGAAAAGAAAAAATAAAGCAGCCCGTGACCTCACAGCATGATGTGGAGGACGGGGACAACGGCAGAGTAAGGGGGGTGGGGGCAACGGAGCATCAGGCACCTCAACTCGCTGCCCCCCCGCCGCCCCCGACAGGCAAACCGTCCACCGGCTCCAGTGCCGCTGGGGGAGGAGGACGGGGTGTCCCTCAGAGCGGCCGGCTCAGGGTGGGTGCTGCTCCGGGACCCCCCGAGGCCCCCGTCAAACCGGAGGGGCAGCCGGGGCCCGTGGCCTCCAGAAACGCTGGCGACCCTCCGCTGACCTCCACCGCCCTCCTCCCCGGGGGCCAGCGAGGGGAGCACGCCCCACACTGACCCGCAGGCGCCCAGTACACGCTCCGGGGTTCTGGAAAGCAGGGCACGGGGAAAGCAGAGAGGCGGGGGCGCCCGAAACCGCTGTCAGGAAGAGGAAACGGGGTGGGGGGGACGCGGCGGCATCGCACAGGCATCGTACACAGAGAGACGTCTGCGAAGCCAGGGCGAGAGGGGAGCGAGCCACGGCACCCCGAGACCCAGCTGCCCACCCGCCCGTCAACATTTACGGCTGCTGGTTTTAAACGCCACAGGCGGCTCTTTGGCAGCCAGCGTGTCCTGTCACTCTATGAGCTGTGCCGTCGGCGGATTCCAGCCGATGAGGAGCGGCGAGTCCGGCACCCGCCCCCACGGCCCTCCCAGGGCCCTCGCCCTGGGGCCTCAGAGAGAAACTCCCCCCGCCCCCACGGCCCTCCCAGGGCCCTCGCCCTGGAGCCTCAGAGAGAAACTCCCCCCGCCCCCCCCCCCGCTTCCAACAACACCCCCACAGGAGGAAGCACACACACATACACACGCACGTACACGCATGCATACATATACATGCATGCACACACCTGCAAACACGTGTGCATACACATACACACGTGTGTGCACGCATGCACATGCATGCGCGTACACAAATACGCACATATGCACACATGTGCATGCACATACACACACGCGCAGGGTTGATACGTTTCCACCGTTATTGTCTAGGCCAGCGACGTAGCTCAGTGGCTGCGCGTCCACCTGTGAAACAGGAGGTCCGGGTTCGATTCCCGGTCAGGGCACAGCCTGGTCTGGGGACTCATCCCCAGCAGGGGGCGTGCAGGAGGCCGCCGGTCCGTGATCCTCTCTCACCATGGATATCTCTTTCTCTCCCTCTCCCTTCCTCTCTGAAACCCATAAAAACGTAGGTTTTTTTTTAATTAAAAAGTTACTGGCAGAACTGGCGTCACAGACACCTCCACCGTTAGAGAAGCAGAGGGGGGCCGTGTGTCCGGCTGCTCAGCTGGTGCTGCGCTTGGCATCCGGGCCTCCCTTCCAGGTCGCGGCCCGGCCTCCCCCCCGCATGCACCCCACGTGGTGGAGGGGGTGCTCCCCACGTCCGGGCTGAGCGCACAGGGCCGGGACCCCGACGAGCCAGCCAGCCAGCCCTCGCTCACGGCAAGAACAATCGCAACCCACTTTCCCCCGGAGCCGACGGAGGGGGCGCGTTCGGAGAACAGGCGCAGTGTGTTCGAGGGGAGAGAGATGAATCCTCCTTTATTCGGCGGGACTGCGTGTTCCCAAAATTCAAATCAGCTTGCGGAGCGGCCGGCCGGCCCCACGGCATTCAGGGCGCCGTCCCAGTTCACACAGCCCGCACAACGGGGACGCGGCCTGCTCCAGCGCTGATCGGGAGTTCACCGACGGTCTGGCAGCAGGGCGAGCGGGGGCCGGGGGACACACAGGCTCGAACCCCGTGATGCAGGCCCTGCCTGCGGGCCTGGCTCATCTGCCTGGTTCAGTGCACAGAAAGGTCGCCGTTTCAATACAGGTCGGGACATGTACCCAGCTTGAGGGTTCGATCCCTTCCTCCCTCTCCCTCCCTTTCTCTCTAAAATTAATTTTAAAAGCATTAAAAACAAAACAAAAATAAAACACAGCTCTAGCCATTCTGGCTCAGTGGCTAGAGCGTCGGCCCAGCAGACCGAAGGGTTCGATTCCGAGCAAAGGCAGGTACCTCGGCTACAGGCTCCTCCTCGGCCTGGGCAGCAGCCAATCGCTGTTTCTCTCACATCGATGTGTCTCTCCGTCTCCCCCGCTCCCCCACGCTCTCTCTGAAATCAATGGAAACATAGCCTCGGGCGAGGACTGAAACAGAGAAACACTGACCATCAGCGTTCACGTGAGTACTGAGATCGAACCGGTCTAGAGCTGACGGAGACGCTGCCGGCAGCTGGCCGAGCCCACAGCCCCAGGCAGCCTCCAGGGCGGTCAGAGCGCCCACAGGCAGGGAGGCAGGTGCCCATCTCCCAAGGGCATGGAGGGGCCTGGCAGCTGGTCCCTGCAGCTGCAGAGAAAAGCACAGGAGGAGCGGGTCACCCGCAGGGAGACAGGGAAGAGGCAGCTTCGGGGTCAAACTGCCCAGATCCAGGCCCAGGGATGGGGTCTCGTTCAAATAAACTGGAGTCGCAGGACTGGCCAGCATTACTTCTAAGGCGCCATGCTGAACAGGACGACTGTCCTCGCTGCCCAGAAATCAGAACCAGCCGGAGGGTTGAGGGGGTGCGGGGCGGGGGGGGGGGAGCTCTCCTCTTCATGAACGGAGGAAGAGAGGCGGAGTCTGGAGGCCCAGCCACTCACCTGGCTGTCCAGACCCCACCTCCCCATCTCCCCAAGTTGGAAAAGGTCGCCCCCACCCCAGACCCCAAGCTCTGGCTCCTCCTGTCTGCCCCTCCCCCCAACCCTGTGCCAGGCCAGGAGTGTTTGTGGGGCGGGGCCAGGGCAGCGATGGTGCGGGAACAGCCCCGCCCGCAGGTGAGGTCAGAGGCAGAGAGGGACCGGGTGAGGGAGGCTGAGGTGTCAGTCTCACCCAATGAGCAACCAGCTGGGGGCCCGGGGGCCTGTCAGTCACGGCCCAGCCGCTGTGGCCTCCGCTCCCTGGCCCAGCGCCTCCCCAGGGCCCCGGCCTGCACTCAGGGGCCGAGCTGAGCCCCCACTCCCGGTCTCCTCTGCCGCACGTTGAACAGAGGCCTGCGCGCCGGCCACCTGAGCTCCAGACGCTGACCTAGTTGTGGGTCAGGAAGTTTCCACTCGGCCCCGCCACACGCTTTCCCTGCGGCTCCTGGAGGCCGGCGTGCAGCGTGACTGTCCTCGGGGAGCCGCTGGCTACTCGGATGGCAAACAGGCTGCTCACGTTCCCGATAAGCTTCTGGCCGGCTCTCCCAGTCTCCCCTTCTTCCCCCGCGGCTCTCTTCCTGCTGCCCTCCCATCTGCGAGGCGAGGGCTGCGTTAGGAGGGGTCCAGACGTGGTCCCCACCGTTCTCGGTCACGCCCACAGGCCCCAGGTGGAGGGGGGACAGCCGGGGTTGAGGCCACGGGGGCGAGAAGGCAGAGGGGTAGGACCCCGCGGTGAAGCCGCCTTCCCTCTGGAAGCACCAAGCCCCTAGGGCCACCCAGGCTGAGGCGGGGATGGAGGGAGCCTGTGGAGTGGACAGGACAGAGGGATCCAGCTCCGGAGGAAGGAAAAAGCGAGTCCCAAGCCTCAGGTGAGCCACTCCTGCCCAGCTCCATCTGTCTCCATCTCCTTCTCCTTCTCCATCTCCTCCTTCTACATCTCCATCTCCTTCTCCATCTCCATCTCTTTCTCCATCTCCATCTCCTCCTTCTCCTTCTCCTTCTCCTTCTCCATCTCCTTTTCCATCTCCATCTCCTTCTCCATCTCCTTCTTCTCCATCTCCATCTTCTCCTCCATCATCATCTCCTTCTCCATCTCCATCTCCTTCTCCATCTCCATCTCTTTATCCATCTCCATCTCCTCCTTCTCCTTCTCCATCTCCTTTTCCATCTCCATCTCCTTCTCCATCTCCTCCTCCTCCTCCATCATCATCTCCTTCTCCATCTCCATCTCCTTCTTCTCCATCTCCATCTCTTTCTCCATCTCCATCTCCTTCTTCTCCATCTCCATCTCCTTCTCCATCTCCTCCTCCTTCTCGATCATCATCTCCTCCATCTCCTTCTTCTCCATCTCCATCTCCATCTCTTTCTCCATCTCCATCTCCTTCTTCTCCATCTCCTTCTCCATCTCCTCCTCCTCCTCCATCATCATCTCCTTCTCTATCTCCATCTCCTTCTTCTCCATCTCCATCTCTTTCTCCATCTCCATCTCCTTCTTCTCCATCTCCTCCATCATCATCTCCTTCTCCATCTCAATATCCTTCTTCTCCATCTCCATCTCTTTCTCCATCTCCATCTCCTTCTCCATCTCCTCCTCCTCCTCCATCATCATCTCCTTCTCCATCTCCTTCTTCTCCATCTCCATCTCCATCTCTTTCTCCATCTCCATCTCCTTCTTCTCCATCTCCATCTCCTTCTCCATCTCCTCCTCCTCCTCCATCATCATCTCCTTCTCCATCTCCATCTTCTCCATCTCCATCTCTTTCTCCATCTCCATCTCCTTCTTCTCCATCTCCATCTCCTTCTCCATCTCCTCCTCCTCCTCCATCATCATCTCCTTCTCCATCTCCATCTTCTCCATCTCCATCTCTTTCTCCATCTCCATCTCCTTCTTCTTCATCTCCATCTCCTTCTCCATCTCCTCCTCCTCCTCCATCATCATCTCCTTCTCCATCTCCATCTCCTTCTTCTCCATCTCCTTCTCCTTCTCCATCTCCTCCTTCTCCATCTCCTCCTTCTCCATCTCTCCATCTCCATCTCCTTCTTCTCCATCTCCATCTCCATCTCCTTCTCCATCTCCATCAGCGGGGGGAGCGGAGGTGACCATCTCCCACATCCTTTCTTGCTCCAGAGGCCGCGTGACCTCAGACCCCTGACAGGCGCTTCCTGGTCTTTTCCTGACTGCGAATCCCATCAGGACAGACTCTTCCCGAGTCCAGCCGCGCGTCCAGCCCGGCTCCCTGCATCACAGGCTCGATTTCTCCCGTACAGAAAGTCGGAATCACTGCGGCCACTTAGACGCCAGAGCTTTGGGGCCAGGCTTTGGAGTCCCGTCGGGGGAGGAGGAGAGCCGGGCCTGCCTGCAGCACAGCAGAGGCCACGTGGCTGTCGAGTGGCCTGAGCGACGCACCTGCTACCACACACACACACACAAATACACACACATCTGCTACCACACACACACACACAAATACACACACACAAATATACACACACACATCTGCTACCACACACACATGCACACACACAAATACACATACATGTGCGCACATGCACACACACATGCACATACACACATATATACATACACACAAATACACACGCACATGCACATACACGCACACATATACACTCACACACACAAATACACACACAAATATATACACACACAAATACACACATACAAACACACATACACACACAAATACACACACGCACATGCACATACACGCACACATATACACTCACACACACAAATACACACACAAACACACACAAATACACACGCACAAATATACACACGCACAAATACACACGTGCACATACACACACATACACGGACACGCACACACAATTATACACATTCACACACATACACACACAGAAACACCTGCTACCACATACACACATACACATGCACACACATACATGTGTGTGCCTGCTACCACATGTATGTATGTGCGCACGCACATGCACACACACACACACACAAACCTCAGAGGGTCCCGCAGCTGCACCCAGCCATTACCAAGGCCCTCGTGTCCGGACTCCAGAAAGGTCTGGGCATGGGCGGTCCAGCCAAGGCAGACAGACAGACAGACAGACAGACAGCGGTCAGTGGTCGCCTCGGGCTGGCAGTGGAGAGTGGGTGACTACTCACGGCAGTGGGTCTCTTCTGGGAGTGAGGGAACGTTCTAGAATTAGGGTGTGATGGCAGCGGCACCAGGGGGCGGAGCCTGGGAGTAGAAACAAACCCCGAGCGGCACGCTCCTGGCTGGCCAAGCGCCTCCCAGAGTCCTTCGGGGGCCTGGGGGCAGCGGCATCACCCCATTTCGAGGATGGGGAAACTGAGGCTGGAAGGAAGAGCAACTCACCCCAAAGGCCCAGGGGGCCAGGACCCAGGCTTCCTAACACCCTGAGCCGAACAGGAGCCTCCGCTCAGGGCTCCCTGACAGACTTGGGGGACCTGACACCCCTTCCTGGACGGACAGGCCCCGGGGGCGGGACAGCACGCGGACACCGTTGGCCTGAGGGCACTGGGAAGCCACCGGCCTGCTCACTTTAAGGCACAGTCCCCCCAGCACAGGGCACTTCCTGTTCCCACGGTCCCCTCACCACAAACCCCCGCGCCCCAGACCAGAAAACCACGATGTCAGACCAGAAACCAGACAGAGGCTGCCCTGGGCTGGGCCGCCAGGGGCCGGGGCCGGGGCGGGGCCATGGGCGGGGCCAGGGGTCAGTGACAGATGGAGGGGCCCGAACAGAGGGGGTTAAACCACTGGAAGAGGCCCCCAGAGGAGTCTGAGGGAGACGAGGGGGCTTGGCAGCCCTGCCTCCTCCCGCTGGGTCCGAGCAGCGTTGCTCCTCAGAGCTTTACCTGCTTCCTCAGCTGGGACACGGGGACACGGGGAGATGGCCCCCCGCCCTGTCCAGGAGGGCGGCAGGAGAGAACAAGGCTCAGGGGTGAGCGTCATCCTAGGAACCAGGAGGTCAGGGTTCGATTCCCGGTCAGAAGCCTGGATTGCGGGCCCATCCCCAGTGGGGTGCGTGCAGGAGGTGGCCAATGGATGTTCCTCTCTCTCTCTAAAAAAGTCAATAAAAATATGTTTTAAAAAAAAGAGAGAGAAAAAGAAAGAAAGAAAAAGGCAGGCCCATGACCCAGCCAGCACCGGGCAGGCCTCCCAGAAGCACCCAAGGGAGGCAGCTCTTCAGCCTCTGTCCTGTGCAAGGTGGTCCCAGCGGGCCTGAGCCCCGAGCCCGGAGCCCTGAGCCCCGCCACCCCCACCCAGACCCCGGCCAGCGGAGTCTGTGCCAGGGAAAGGCCTGTGGCTGCCAAGCGCTGAGCCTCCCTCCTCTGCACCCAGCTGGCAGCCACCTGCAGGGCAGCCTCTGTCGCCCAGCACCCCCATACACACACACACACACACACACACACACACACACACACGCAGTGCCTGCCCCTCGGAACGCCGGCACCGAAGAGGGGGCTCCCAGTCACGGTGCGAGCCGACAGCTGCTGGACGGCCTCCTGGCATCGTCCGGGGCCACCTGACGGCACTCGCGGGCAGGGAACCCTCGGAAAAGCCCCGCTCAGCACACGGCTGCGGCGCCTACAGACCCGATTGCACAACCTTTTCCCCAACAAGCCCCCGAGGCTGCCGGCGTTGCACAAGGCGCTGACTCACTCTCCGCACTTGGACACGCTCCGGTTGGGCCAGGGCCGAGCCCCCGGGGCCAGCACGCAGCGGCGGGGCCGTGACCGCCTGGGGTGAGGGGCCGGCGGCTGCCAGACGCAGCAGCGGAGAAGCCTTTGCACAAAACATGCTGATTCGACAACTTGTTCGGGAACCTGACCTCCTCCAGCATCTGCAGAGGCCCCCCGCTGCCTCTCCTCCCGGGGTGGGGGGTTGGGGGGGAGTGGGATGAACCTCTCCGCGGGAGGACTTCCCATCGCAGACGCCAAGCAGGCCTGGTTCCCACGGCCCGGGGCTCCCGCGCCGGCGCCTGAGCCTCACGCACGCACGCCCGGGAGGGCGCACGGGATGACATTCGGATGCCCAGACAGCTCAGACGCAGGTCCCAGGCAGTCGGGGTTCGATTCCTGGTCAGGGCACAGGCCTGGGTTTTGGGGTCCATCCCCCATGGGGGGAGGGCAGGAGGCAGCCGATCCGTGATTCTCTCTCATCCTTGATGCTTCTCTCTCTCTCTCTCTCTCTCCCTTCCTCTCTGAAATCAATAAAAACACTTTAAAATATATTTTTAGAAAGTGATTGAAACGGCTGCACAGCCAACACCGGTTTGGCTCAGTGGATAGAGCGTCGGCCTGCAGACTGAAAGGTCCCGGGTTCGATTCCGGTCGAGGGCATGTACCTTGGTTGCGGGCACATCCCCAGTAGGGGGCGCGCAGGAGACAGCTGATCGATGTTTCTCTCTCATGGATGTTTCTGGCTTTCTATCCCTCTCCCTTCCCTCTCTGTGGAAAATCAATCAAATAAATTTTAAAAATGTATTTAAAAAAAGAAACGGCTGCACGTCTGAGTTTCTCTTCCTTTTCCTCTCTCCCTTTCCAGCGACGGGGCAGGAGACAGGTGACCCCTCAGGAGGGACCTCCCTCCTGGATCCCAGGGGCCGCGAGGGGCGTCAGTGAGGGAAGTCAGCCAGGCCCCGGGCTCGCCGAGCTGGATGTCACCGCTGTGCTCCCCCAGGGACCCAGCAGCCACCGCCAGGCCGGACGAAGCCCCAGGCCACAGGCATTCCATGACCACCCGGCGTTACCCATCCATCATTTTTAATAGGAAATGAGCGTCTCCAGCAGCTAGCCGGCCTTCAGGAGGGACGGGTGACCCCACGCCCTCAGAGACCGCACAGCCCATCCCGAGGAAAGGCGCCTCCGAGCGCATCCGGCCCGCACACCCTGCCCAGGCCTGAGAGGTGACAGCCAGGAGCCGCAGAGCCGTGCCAGCCGCCGGCCCTGCCCAGCGGCCTCCCAGGAGCCCTCCGCCCTGCCCATGCTGACTCCCTCTCCAAACGGAGCCGCCGAAACTGTTCCCTCGCTGAGAGCGCGGGTCCTGGAGAGTCTGACTGCTCGGCCCCCAGCACGGACCACGGCCAGATCCCACCGCCCCGATCGGCTGGCACAGAGTCCCGCCACCGTGAGCTCACGGCCCCCACAATCGCTCCCTGAAGGCAGTTATTTTGTTAATACGTTTTTATGACGTCAGAGAGGAAAGGAGGGAGAGAAACGTCGGTGATGAGAGAACCAGGGACCGGCTGCCTCCCGCACACCCCCTTGGGGATGGAGCCCACACCCCGGGCCTGTGCCCCGACCGGGAGTCTGGCCGTCAGACCTCCTGGCTCACAGGTTGTGGCTCAGCCACGGAGCCACGCCAGCCGGCCACGCAGCGTGCTCTGTCCTCACTCTCCACTCCCGACACCCCGTCAGGATCCTGGAAACCCCGGGCCCCGGGGCTCCTGCCCTCCGGGGCACCTCCGGAAGCCGAGGCCGTGTGTTAGCGTGTTAGCTGTGGGTCAGCGTGTTATCCGCGTGTCAGCCGGCACACGGGGGGGTGGGGGTGGGGTGGGGGGTAGGGAGCCGAACCTCCCATTCGGGAGCGACTAGATGGCTGCGTCTCTCAGGCACCTGTTTCCTCCTTCCTTCCTTCCTTCCTTCGTTCATTCCTTCCTTCATTCCTTCCTTCCTTTTGTTCATTCCTTCATTCTTTCATTTCTTCCTTCATTCCTTCCTTCCTTCCTCCCTTCATTCCTTCCTTCCTTCATTCCTTCCTTCCTTCCTTCATTCCTTCCTTCATTCATTCCTCCATTCCTTCCTTCATTCCTTCCTTCCTTTGTTCATTTCTTCATTCATTTCCTCCTTCTTTCCTTCCTTCCCTCCTTCCTTCCTTCATTCCTTCCTTCCTTCCTTCATTCATTCCTTCGTTCATTTCTTCATTCATTTCCTTCTTCCTTCCTTCCCTCCTTCCTTTCTTCCTTCCTTCCTTCAATTCTCGTCCGTGCACGGTGCCCCCTCTGAGCCAGGAAGGAGGACACACAGGCTGCAGGGCACACGGCCCGCGGAGTCCCCAACACATTCGCAGAGAAAGGGAGGTGGACTCGGGCTGCTCCCTCTCCCTCTCCCCCTCCTCCAGGCCACCGTGCCCCTTCCCTGGTGGGCCACTCGCCTGCCCCGGAGCCTGCTGCGGCCTCCGGCCAACAGGAGAGGGCCTGCCTCCCCCCGCCCCCCCCCCCACACACACGCCAACTGGCACTGCCAGGCCTGAGCAGCTAATGGACCCCAGCTCCCTGCCCAGCTCCCTGCCCATCACCCAGGGGCCTGAGGGGCCGGTTACTCGGAGGCAGCAAGGCGAGACCACCCTCGGTCAGGGCCCCGCAGTGGTGACAAAACCAGCCACGGGCTTTCTAAGTCACCACCTCACACCCACGCTCCAGCAGCCAGCTCGCGCCCGGGTGTGTGGCGGGTCCCCTGCCAGGCGGGTCCCCTGCCAAGCGCGTCCCCTGCCAGACGCGTCCCTGCCAGGCTTCCTGTGAGCGGCTCTTTCTGGAACATCCGCACACACAGCGCCAGCAGCTGGTCCCTCCCGCCACCTCGGTCCCTGCACCACCCTGAGCAGGTTCTGCTCGGCTGGATGCACTTCCCAGCCTTCTGGAAACTTCCTGCATCCTGCCCGACGCTCCTCGCCGCTCTGGGCCGAGCGCCGGGCTGGCGCACCCGCTTGAGGCTGTCTGGGTTCCAATCGGGCTGGCGGCCTCGGGCCAGGAGTTCAGCCTCAGTCCCCGAGCACCGAGGGCGGCAGACCCGTCCTCCCGAGGCCGAGGGCCCCCCCCCCCGAGGCCCCAGGGGGAACACCGGGCACGAGGACGGGCACAGGGGGGCACCCGCAGGCATGCGATCCCTGCCCACCGGTCCCTGCAGGCTGAGGCTCTGAGGATGGGCACCGGGCCCCCCGGGGGAGGAGACCTCCCCGTCCTGCACCCACCGGCACCTTCCTCTCTGCCGGCCACATTCCCGCCGAAAACCCAGACCAGCCCTGGCCCGGGCCCCTCCCTGCACAGCCCGTCCGTCCCCTGCAAGCCTCACTGGCCGCAGCTGAACCCCCATTGTTTTACACCCGGTCTCTCCTCCGTCTGGAGGGAAGTCTCACTCCGGAAAGGGGGGAGAGAGAGGGAGAGAGAGAGATTCTGCCCTTGTCTGGCTGCCCCCCCCCCCCCCCCCCCGCCTCTCTTGTTGACACAGGAAGATGTGGGAGCAGGACACTCTCCTCTCTGCCCGCAGGAGCCCTGGGCCAGAACGCATCTGGGGAGACCTGGCGCCAGGGGCGACACACTTCCTTCCAGATGAAAAGGCACAGACACCGCCTGGCAGGATCGCGATGCAGTGAATGGGGGGCTCGTTTTAAGGGGGATGGGGATGGGGGGGCAGAGAAGTGAAGGGAGGAGCGCAGGACACGAGCCCCTGTGGTCCCCGAGGTCCCGGCACCAGCTTCCCCCCACACGGCACGCCCCTTCCCGTCCACCAGACCCGGGACCCAGGGCACACGGAGCCCACAGCTGGTTCAGATGGAGGGGGCACCAGGCCCTGCTCCCAGTGAGGGGTGCCCGGACGCCCGAGCTCCCTGCCTCCTCCCGGGTGCCCACCGGTGCCGGGGCTGGGCGGGAGGGGCCGGTACCTGGGCCGGGCAGGGATGGGGCAGGAGGGGAGGGGGCGGGAGGGGGCCAGAGAGGGTAGCAGGTACCTGGGCTGGGCGAGTGGGGAGGGGGCCGGTACTGGGGCCTGACAGGGCGGGAGGAGGGGATGAGGCGGGAGGGGAGGGGGCGCAGGGGGCTGGGACGGGGTAGCCAGTACCTGGGCCGCAGGTGACCCACTGCAGGAGGACCGGAGAGAGGAGAGGGGGCCGGAAGAGGCCGGGAAGGGGTAGCTGGTACCTGGGCCGGGATGGGACGGGAGGAGAGGGGGCTGGAGGGGGCCGGGATGGGTTAGCCGGTACCTGGGCGGCGGGAGGAGGGGGCTGGTACCTGGGCCTGAAGGAGGGGGTAGCCGGTACCTGGGCCGGGATGGGACGGGAGGAGAGGGGGCTGGAGGGGGCCGGGATGGGTTAGCCGGTACCTGGGCCGGCGGGAGGAGGGGGCTGGTACCTGGGCCGGCGGGGACGGGAGGAGGGGGCCGGGAGGGGTAGCCGGTACCTGGGCCGCAGGCGCCCCGCTGCAGGGCGATGACGGGCGGGCGCTGCAGGCTCTCGGCGCGGCGGCTGGCGGCCCGCAGGCGGCACGGGCTGGCGTAGGTGGTGCCGTCGCTGCCGCACACGGGCCCCCCGTCGGCGCACACGCACAGGCCGGGCCCCGCGCGCCGCCGCACCGTGGCCGAGGCGGGCACCCCGGGCCCCGCGCACCGCAGCCCCTCGCCGCACGGGAGCTGCGGGCCGCACTCGGCGCCCTCGGGGGCCCCGCACACCTCGCAGCAGCCGCAGGCGTCGCGCACGCGGCCGGCCTCGCAGGGACCCGGCGCGGGGCAGCGCTCGGGCTCGCAGCGCTCGGGGCAGCCGGCGGCGGCGGCGGGGGCGCGCGGGGGAGCGGCCGGCCCGGGGCAGCTGCGCCCAGACCGGGGCCGCGAGCAGCGGCAGCAGCAGCAGCAGCATCGGCAGCGGGAGCGGCGGGGGCGGCATGGCGGCTCGGGCTCGGCTCCGGCTGCGGCTCCGACGGCGGCGGGAGAGGCTGAGAGCGGCGGTCGGCGCCGGCGGGACCGCGGGGGACGGAGAGGAGCGAGTGCGCGGCCCGGGCCTCTGTGCGCGGCGGGGAGCCGCCTGGGCCGGGCAGGGCGCCCGGGGGCGGGGGCGGGAGCGGGGCCGGCCGGAGGCGGGGCTGGACGGGACCGCCCGCCGGGGGGAGCCCGGGTTTTTGCGGGGTGGGGGGGGGGGGGGGGACAGGCGGGCTCCGGGCCGGGGCGGGACTGGGGGGCCGGGGTGGGGCGCGGGCCGATCGGCGGGGCTGTTTCCTGACTGCGGGTCCCACTCGCTGTCCTTTTGCGGGGCCCCCCATGGCCTCTCCGCCTTCCGCTAGAGGGGGCTCTGCAGAGGGCGCCCCGGGAAGTTCCCGCAGCGCCCGGCCCGGCCCCGCCCTGCTGCGGGGCTGGGGCGGAGGGGTGGGGGCGCAGAGCTGGGGCTCGGGGTCCGGGAGGCCCAGGGGAGGGCGAGCACCCCCTTCTGGAGCGGACTGCCCGCGCAGAGGGCGCCCCGGGCCTGGGGGAGCCCCGGCCCCGGGGACGGAGTGTCAGTGGAGCGGGAACTGGGACAGTCACGTGCGTCCGATCCTCTGGGAGCCGAGCCCCGCAGGAAGGAGGGGGCAGGACCGAGGGGGACAGGCCGGCCGAGCCGGGCTGGGGCTGTTTCCTGGTCTGCGGGTCCCACTTACTCCCTTTGCGGGGCTCCCATGGCCTCTCCACCTTCCGCTAGAGGGGACTCTGCAGAGGGCGCCCCGGGAAGTTCCCGCAGCGCCCG
The DNA here is from genome assembly GCA_027563665.1 of Antrozous pallidus. Taxonomy (NCBI): domain Eukaryota; kingdom Metazoa; phylum Chordata; class Mammalia; order Chiroptera; family Vespertilionidae; genus Antrozous; species Antrozous pallidus. Next base: position 126,380,866 of record CM050510.1, read on the forward strand.
GCCCGGGCCCGCCCTGCTGCAGGGCTGGGGCGGGAAGGGGGTGGCGCAGCTGGGGCGCAGAGCAGGGTCCGGGGGGCCCGGGGGAGGGCGAGCACCCCCCTCTGGAGCGGACTAGTCGTGTCCCCGTGCCCCGTGCGGAGGGCGCCCCGGGCCCGGGGGAGCCCGGCCCCCAGTAACGGAGTGTCAGCCGGAGCGGGGACTGGGACACGTCACGTGCGTCCGATCCTCCGGGAGCCGAGCCTCTCGCAGGAAGGAGGGGCGGGGCCGGGGACAGTGTTGGGGGGCGGGAGCGGCGAGGGGCGAGAGGTTGGGGGGCAGAGGGCCGGGCCGTGCGAATGTGTGAATTCTCGCCCTCTCACGATGTTTTACAGACGTTGTTTTTAAATAAAATGAAATGCTTGCCTTTGCTCTTCCTATTTGGTGCATCTTTGGGGACAGACGTGAGTCACCGGATGGGGGCAGAGGGGACCTGGGAGGAGGGTCTCCAAACGGGGCGCCTTCAAGCCGGGCCCCAGGACACATGGGCCGCTGGGCTAAGCCCCCCCGAGTTCCCATGAAGAGCACAGAGGAGCCCTGGCCTGTGGACTGAAGGGTCCCGGGTTCGATTCTGGTCAAGGGCATGGGCCTTGGCTGTGGGCACATCCCTAGGGGGGGTGCAGGAGGTGGCTGATCGATGTTTCTCATCGATGTTTCTGACTCTCTATCCCTCTCCCTCTCTGTGAAAAATCAATAATATATATTTTTAAAATGTTTTAAAAAAAAAAAAGAGCACAGAGGAAATGAGCCGGAACCTGGCACCACCGGCCTGTGGTCCATCTCTCCACCCTCACATCTGCACACCTAGAAATAGTGGTGCCGGTTTTAACAGGTTTGTATGGATTTTAAAGAAGAAGGGAGAAGGAGAGGGAGAGAGAGAGAGAAAAACATCAATAATGAGAGAGAATCACGGATCGGCTGCCTCCTGCACGTCCCCCACTGGAGATGGAGCCCGCACCCCAGGTCTGTGCCCGACCGGGAATGAACCCTGACCTCCTGGTTTCTAGGTCGGTGCTCACCACTGAGCCACCGGGCCGGGCCCACCCTGTTTGTGTGCAGCAGGGCTGTGGGGGAGGGGGGGGGCGCGCAGGTGCTGCTGACCTCTGGCCTGGAGACCCCTCTGGATAACAAGGACTAAGTCAGTGCCCCCCCCCCCGCCCAGTCCCTTCTTCTCTGCTCACACTGAGGGGTGCATGGAGGTGAGGCCAGGCTCAGGGGCTTCTGCAGGAACCCTCAGGGCAAGTCTGGGGATGGGGTGGGAGCTGGGGCCAGTGAGGGGACAGAGACCCCCCCGCTCGCCTGTACTGAGCGAGGAGGGACTAGGGATGGGGAAAGGGATGTGCTCCGGTCCCGATGGAGAGGGTGCCATGCTGGGGGCGGGGGGTGACGCAGTGACGGGGTGCTGCCATCGGCTCCGGCCGGGGAGGAGGCATTCAGTCCCCCTGAGGGGTCTGGGCTGGGACACTCTGAGATCTCTGCCCCCGGAGCCCATGGCCTCGGGGAGGACATGCTCTCGGTCGCTGCCTGCTCTGCGGCCCGGCAGGAGCTCTGTGACCACTGGGCGGAGCTGGGCTCGGTTCCGTCGACGCCAGGATGGAGCCAGCCGGGTTCGGGTCTGCCCGGCAGGGGAGGGCGGGGGGCGCTGTTTAAAGAAGATGCTGGGGAGTCGGAGGTAAAGCCTGCCCGTTGCGTTTTGTCCAGGAATGTCCGGGAGCCGGACGGAGCAGGTGGGTGAGAGGAGGGCCGGGTCGGGGGGGGGGGAACGAGGATGCCCACTGGCTGCCCGGCTCTCCTCCACACCCGACATGATTTCAGAATCGAACACAAACAACGTTTTGAGAGGAAAAAGCAGGCCTGGCCAGGGTGACTCATGGGGAGTGTTGTCCTTGCCCCGAAATGTCGCCCATTGGATTCCCGGGTGGGGTGTGGGCGGGAGGCACCTGATCATTGTTTTTCTCTCCCTCACTCCCTCTCTCTCTAAGAAAGAAAACCAATTTAAAAATGTGTAATGATGATAGTATTTTTTTAAAAGAAAAAATACCGTCTCGATGAATCAAAAACTTGGAGAAGGCCTCTGGGCCATGTGACCCCTCAGGGAAAAGGCCCCTGGGTCATGTGACCCCTCAGGGAGAAGCCTGGGCCATGTGACCCTTCAGGGAAGAGGCCCCTGGGCCATGTGACCCTTCAGGGAAGAGGCCCCTGGGCCAAGTGACCCCCTTGGGGAGAAGGCCCCCTGGGTCATGTGACCCCCCTCAGGGAGAAGGCCCCCCATGTGACCCCCTTGGGGAGAAGGCCCCCTGGGCCATGTGACCCCTCAGGGAGAAGGCCTGGCTTGGCCACGAGATCCTCACCAACAAGGCAGGACCACACCAGACACCACCAGACACCCCTTCCCACCAGCTCTCTGGCCAGCACACAGTCAGGGCTGGCAGAGGTGACCGGCCGGGAGAGTGGACATGGCGTGGCCCTTTGGACAGCAGCCTGGCCCGTCCTCCAGTCAACGTCCCGCTATGACCCGCAGTCCACGCTCTGCACACACCCGGGAAGGGGGAAAGCACTGACCACACAGAACCTGCTCAGGGCTCAGAGCAGCGTCCCCCGAGGGCAAGAGGACCCCGGTTTGTGCCCCGTCTGTGCCCCAGTCTGTGCTGGTCTGTGCCAGTCTGTGCCGGTCTGTGCCCCAGTCTGTGCCGGTCTGTGCCCGGTCTGTGCCGTGGCTGCTCCTCCGCCAGGAAGACGGGGATGCCGGTAATGCCCCACGTGGCGACCTCGGACACCTCACCCTCAGGCACAAAGGCCAGAGTACGTGACTCCATTCACACAAAGTGTCCGGAACAGGGACATTTACAGAGAGAGAGGGAGGGAGAGGGAGGGACAGAGAGAGAGAGGGAGGGACAGAGAGAGAGAGAGAGAGGGAAAGGGAGAGAGAGGGAGAGGGAGAGAGAGGGAGAGGGAGGGAGGGAGGGAGGGAGAGAAGGAGAACAGTGGATGTGGTGGTATCTGCACATTATTTGTGAGCACATAAAAACCCTCCCACGTGTCCACTTCCACAGTGAACTGCATGGTATTTGAATTACATCTCAGTTTTTTTAAAAAAACAAAACCTTAGGGCAGTGGTCAGCAAACTGCGGCTCTCGAGCCACAGGCGGCTCTTTGGCCCCTTGAGTGCGGCTCTTCCACAAAAATACCACCGCCTGAGCGAGTCTGTGTTGAAGAATTGGCGTGACAAGAAGTTTAAGTTTAAAAAATGTGGCTCTCCAAAGAAATTCCAATCATTGTCCCATTTGGTGTTTGGCTCTGTTGACTAATGAGTTTGCCGACCACTGACCTAGGGGGTGCAGCTGAGCACCTGGTGTCAGGTTTTCGGGGGCCCAGGACCCCGGGAGCCGCAGGCTGAGCCGCAGGCAGGCCCGCCCTGTGGTGACGTCATGTGGGTACATGTCTACACGCCTGTTATTCCCTGGCAGGGTGAATCCTGAGCGCCCCCTCCCTTCACCCGCCGGTCTGTCCCGATGAACCCCCATCGCCACCCAGGGGCGGGCGTGGCCGGAGCCGGAGCCTGCCTGGCCCGTGTGCCACCCCGCCAGCCCCCCGTGGGCCCAGCTGCCTCTCGGTCCAGTTAGACGCTCACAGTGGGAGTGGGCACACCTGGGAGGTTAATCCAAGTTCATCTTGATTTTTATTCCCTTTCTTCCCTGAAATTGGTTCCATTTTTAAAAAAATGCGTTTTTCTTGGTTTCAGAGAGGAAGGGAGAGGGAGAGAGAGTCAGCAACATCAATGATGAGCCGAAGCTGGTGTGACTCAGTGGATAGAGCATCGGCCTTCGGACTGAAGGGACCCGGGTTCGGTTCCGGTCAAGGGCATGGACCTTGGTTGCAGGTACATCCCCAGTCGGGGGTGTGCAGGAGGCAGCTGATGGATGTTTCTCGTCAGTGTTTCTAACTTGCTATCCCTCTCCCTTCCTCTCTGTGAAAAATCAATAAAATGTGTTTAAGAAAACATCCATGATGAGAATCACGGATCGGCTGCCTCGGGCACACCCGCTCCTGGGGATCGAGCCTGCAGCCTGGACATGTGCCCCTGACTGGAATCAAACCTGGGACCCTTCAGTCTGCAGGCCGACGCTCTGCCCACTGAGCAACACCAGCCCAGGCTTGGTCCCATTTTCTGTGTGACCTCCAGCTCTCAGCACTCCCAGCGACTGGACTGGGCCTCCTTCCTGAGGGTCCGGGCGCCAGGCCACCCCCTCCCGGAGGACAGGGTTAGGGTGTGGTCTCTGCCCCCGGGCAGTGGCTGGTGCTAGAGCGGGGAGGGCCTGCGGTCAGAGCCGGCTGCCAGCCGGGGTCATGCTGGGGGGGTCGTGCTGGGAGGGTCGTGCTGGGGGGGTCATGCTGGGGAGGTCGTGCTGGGGGGGTCGTGCTGGACAGAGTCATGCTGGATGGGGTCGTGCTGGGGGTCATGCTGGGGGGTCGTGCTGGACGGGGTCGGCTGGGGGGTCGTGTTGGGGGGTCGGCTGGGGGGTCGTGCTGGTGGGGTCACAGGGCAGGCCCGTTTCGAAGTTGCTGTGGGCCTGGCTGTTATCTCTAGTTTGGCTGAAACTGCCTCTGTCACCCCCAGGCCCCCAGGCCTCCTCCCAGGATGACTAGGTGCTGAGTGGAATGTGGCCCTGAGGCTGGGCCCCGGGCAGGGAGAGGGCGGAGGCCGAGTCGGGGTGCGGGTGGGGCTGGCTGAGTCACGGAAAGGAGAGGCGTGAGCAGCGAGGAGCCCTGCAGCGTGGCTGGTCCGTGGCCGCCCTTGGCCGTGGCTGGGAACAGAAACAGGCCGTCCTCCTGCTGGGAGGCCAGACCCGGCCCCAGTGATGCGCCCCTGGCTGATGCCTGTTATCCCCAAAACCTACGGACAGGACCCACCCAACCACCTGTGGGGTCAGCACAAATCCCAGGACCAGGAAGCCGGGCTGGAACGGGTTCCAGTCAGCCCCACCGGGGCCTGTGGCCTGGAACAGAGGGGAGTGGCCGGGGGGGGGGGGGGGGCGGGGGAATGAGGGAGAATCTGCAGACCCAGGACCAAGTCCCAGAGCCTGAGGCCGGGGAGGAGCGGGGGAGAAGACCGGGAGGGAGCCGCTGTGGGAAAACTCTCAGGACCTGAGGGCAAAGGTGCTACGTGCTCACCTGACTCACTCGGGGGAGGCCCTCGTGACACCTGACACTATCCCTCACGTGGCTGCAGAAGAGGGTCTGTCTGACCCCTCACCGGGGAGCAGCCTGTGGTGGGAGTCACGTCCCAGCCGGAGTCTCCCTGACAAGGTCTCACCTTCTGAGTCAGCTGTCCTTTGCATCTAAGATGACGCCTCCAGCGACAGAGTCAGGGTGCCTGCCTTTCTCTGGACGTCAGGCTCCACCAATGGCACCAGGGGGGGGCCAGTGATCTGGCTAAGGGCCCACGGTTCCCACGGCGCCCACCCCGTAAACAGCCTGTGTCTGGCACTTTACCTTTTACCCAATCAGAGGCTCCCGACCGGGCCTCCTCCCGCCTCCCTCGTCTGCCACCGGTGGGCTTCATGCACCCCTTCACTCTCCTCTTTAGATTGTAAAGCTAAAAGGGGAAAACCCGCCAAAACCGGTTTGGCTCGGTGGTTAGAGCGTGGGCCTGCGGACTGAAGGGTCCCGGGTTTGATTCCGGTCAAGGGCATGTACCTTGGTTGGGGGCACATCCCCAGTGGGGGGTGTGCAGGAGACAGCTGATCGATGTTCCTGACTTTCTATCCCTCTCCCTTCCTCTCCGTAAAAAAATCGATAAAATATGTTGAAAAATAAATCCTATCTAATAAAAGAATACTATGCAGATTGACCATCACTCCAACACACAAGACTGCTCAAAGATCCTGCCCTCATGTGGACACAAGATGGCCACCACAAGATGGCCAGCAAGGGAGAGCAGTTGTGGGTGATCAGACCAGCAGGGGAGGGCCGTTGAGAGGAACCAGGCCTGCAAGGGAGGGCAGTTGGGGACGATCAAGCCTGCAAGAGAGGGAAGTTAGGGGTGACCAGGTTAGCAGAGGAGGGAAGTTGGGGGCAAACACAGGCTGGCAGGGGAGCAGTTAGACATCAATCAGGCTGGCAGGCAGAAGCGGTTAGGGGTAATCAGGAAGGCAGACAGACAAGCAGTTGGGAGCCAGCAGTCCTGGATTGTGAGAGGGATGTCCCAGATTGGAGAGGGTGCAAGCTGAGCTGAGGGACACCCCCCTGCACGAATTTTGTGCACCGGGCCCCTAGTATAAAAATAAAAAGGGAAAACCCGCCATTCTCCAGACCACTGTCTCCTTACACTGGGATCCTGCCCCCCCAGCTGCCCACAGCCAATTGTTTGGCTCCAATACACGCCCGGAACTCCTCACAGGTTTGGACGCTTCCTCCGTTCACAGGAGCCACGTGGGTTCCCTCCCCCCCCCCCCCGACGTTTTCCACGTGAAACACTGCGTTTCCCCGGAGCTCTGTCCCACCCCCTGCAGATGCTGCTTCCCAGCAACTGCCCCCGGTTTGGCTCAAAGAAACTCACCACAACCGTACAGGTTTGAGTGGTTTATGCTTCACCACCGTCCAGTGACCACGGGGTGTGGCTGCCCACAGGAGTCGTCACGTGGACAAGGGGCGGGCCGTGGCCATGCAGAGGAAGCATTCCAGTTCCTTTCCAGAAAGCTTTAAAAATCGCCCGACTTCCTCCAGAGCCTGGACTGACACCACGTCACAGGAAAGTGCAGGCCACGTCCCATGGGTGCAAAAACCCGCAGTAAAACAATAGCAGACAGCAACCAACCATTTAAACAGCAACTCAACCAACCATTTAAATAGCAACTCAACCAACCATTTAAACAGCAACTCAACCAACCATTTAAACAGCAACTCAACCTGAGCAACCGCATTTCTCCCATTGGAAACGGGGCGATAGGTGAGCATCAGGAGGTGAATGAACCCGATTCGCCCGACTGGGGGCCTGCGGGCCGGTGTTCGCACAGGCTGCACACGTGGCGGAGCCCAGCACCCCGGTTCCCCGGGGGAACAGGCACCTGCCCCCTCCGCACCTGCCTGACAAGGCCCCACACGGGCACCCACGCACTCGGGCCGAGGCCACACCCTCTGTTGGTGCGGGGAGCCCCCACTCCCCGGCCTCTGGAGGACTTGGTTCCAGCGCCCCCCCTCCCCGCATCCCCAGTCCTGGGCGGGGTGGTCATCCCTCACCAAATGTCCCGCCTTCTGCCTTCAGAGATCCGGCTTCTGCTTCTGCTGCTGCAACTGTCCCCTCCGCTCCCAGCAGCTCTGCCCGGCTGGAGGCTCAGTGGTGAGCGTTGGGGGCAGGTCAGGGTTCCATTCCAGTCAGCAGCCCGGGTGGCAGACTCCATCCCCAGCGGGGGGGGTTGGGGGGTACGCAGGAGGCAGCTAATCCACGATGCCCTCTCATCGCCGATGTTTCTCTCTCCCTCTCCCGTCCTCTTGAAGTCAATAAAAAAATATAGACATTTTAGAGACGGCTGTTTGCCAGGCCCACCCCACCTGCTCCTGCGAACATCACCAATGGCCTCCTCACCGCCCCCTCCTACACGCCCCCTACTGGGGATGTGTCCGCAGCCAAGGCACATGCCCTTGACCGGAATCGAACCCGGGGCCTTTCAGTCTGTAGGAGGACGCTCTATCCACGGAGCCACACCGGTCTCGGCTCAGTTGGCCTTTCTTGATAGAGGAGCTGCCGGGGAGGCGTCTGATCACCCTCCTCCTCGTCTCTCCTCTCCCCACGCTGCGAACCGGGGTGAGGGCCACAGGGACCCGGGCAACCAGCAGGATTTTGGGAAGATCACAGCGGAATGGACATCCGTGGACCAGAGGACCGTTTGGGAGGAATAGCAGCCCCGGCCGGTGTGGCTCCGTGGACCGAGCGTGGCATGCAGACCAGAGTCCCGGCTCCTCAGCTGCAGGCTCCTCCCGGCCCGAGCCCTGGGCAGGGTGCGTGCACGAGGCAGCCAATCCAAGTGTTTCTCTCACCTCTGTGTTTCTGTCTCCCCCTCTCTCTGAAATCCATGGGAGCATATCCTGGGTTGAGGGTTAAAAAAAGAATCGGAAGAGGCTCCTCTGGACACGGAGCCCCGCCCTCCACGCCCTGCAGGAAACACAGCGACTGTGTACGTGTCAGTGTGGGAGAGGAGGAAGCAGTGAGCCCTTCAGGTTCTAAAGGAACCTTTCACAAACCTATTGTCCGGTCACAGAGTTTGCTCACCCGTCTCTGGCAGCACCTCAGCCTCGCCCTCTGGCTCGGCCCTCGCCGTCTCCACCTGTCATTCCCAGGCTGTTGTACTTTTCCAGGCTGGATTTTATCACGTGTTGCACTTTATTTCTTATAAATATATTTTTGCTAGAGGCCCAGTGGGGTCCCTCGGCCTGGCCGGCGATCAGGGCCGATGGGGGCCCGCCAGTTGGGGGGAGGAACGGGCAGGTTGTTGGCTGTGGGAGTGAGCGCACTCACCACCAGCTCCTGCATTGAGCATCTGCCCCCTGGTGGTCCGTCTGCATCATTGCGATCAGTCGTTGGGGCAAAACAATCATTAGGCTTTTATATGTATAGAATGATTTCAGAGAGGGAGGGAGGGAAACATCGAAGGTGAGAATAACGGACCGGCTGCCTCCTGCACGCCCCCTACTGGGAATGGAGCCCCACAACCCAGGCCTGTGCCCTGACCGGGAATTGAACTGTGACCTCCTGGGTCATAGGTCAACACTCCACCCGGGAGCCACTTTGCATCTCTGCAAACTCCTGGTTGGCCTTCCCGGTCTCAGGTTTCCTGTGCACCGTGCACTGTTCAACCGGGCCGTCGGGTGGGGAAATCCAGGCGGCGAGAACGGTCTCCCCAGCCTGTTCCAGGCGAGACGCCGGTGCACGAGGCTGCTTCATTCGCCCCCAGGTCGGCAGCCTTGACTCCCAGAACGTCCAACGCCAGAGCGCACGCACACACTCAGGGAGGCTGTGCTCACATTGGCTACTGCTGCTTCTCAGATATTGCATTCAAGTGTATGTACAGGAACCTACCCCTTTGGAATACAGTCCTGTTCTGGAAAACGGCGAAAGCAGATGGAATGGAAATTCAGCTCGTCAAAACTGGTTTGGCTCAGTGGACAGAGCATCGGCCTGTGGACTGAAAGGTCCCGGGTTTGATTCCAGTCAGGGGCATGTACCTTGGTTGCAGGCACATCCCCGGTGGGGGGTGTGCAGGAGGCAGCTGATTGATGTTTCTCTCTCATCGATGTTTCTGACTCTCTATCCCTCTCCCTTCCTCTGTGAAAAACCAATAAAATAATTTTTAAAAAGAGGGGAAAAAAAAAAAGAAAATTCAGCTCATTAGTCATCTGGAGGTAATGCAATTTAACCAAGGGTCATTGCAGGACTTCTACTGAGGCAGGAATACCAGGATGAATCCTCACCCAAACTGGTCTAAAACAGATAGGACTTTAAACTAATTAGATTTGGGGCGAGTGACTGTTTATTTCCACAGCTGTGGAACTGGCAGTGAGGGGCCACAGGAGGGCAGCAGCGGGGCAGCCTTGTGCTGACGGATGCCCGGGATCCTGACCGGATCTGGGTCCGTGTGCTGGTTCTGTTTTACTCAGGTCTGTCTCCGTGGTATCCTCGGGAGTGCTGACTATGGGGCACACAAGAGCTCTGAGGGGTCCTTGTAACTACTGAATTGAGTACAATTATCTCAAAAAAGAACTTAGAAGTCATTTGCATACCTTCTCTAATCGTCTATGAGCAAAATAAAGTGAAAGGCTTCTCAACGGCTTTATTGTTATTATTTCTTTAAAAGTATTTTTATTCATTTCAGAGAGGGAGAGGGAAAGACAGAAATGATGTTGAGAATCACTGGTAGGCTGCCTCCTGCACATCCCCCCTCCCTGGGGGATCGGCCTGGAACCTGGGCATGTGCCGTGGCTGGGAATCGAACCCTGACCTCCTGGCTCCAGTTTATGCAGGGCCCCATCGCTATACCTTAGCAACGACACAACCAGAAGATGGCGCCGTTACCCCCTGACTGAGGGCATCATTCGTCTTAAACATCTTCCCTAATAGACAATCATGTAAATTGACTGGACCTCCGCTACGCCCATGGCCAACCAGTGACTATGCAAATTAACCCAACGAAGATGGCGGTTAATTTGCAAATAGGCACCCAGCATCTGTGTCCCAGGAACATCCTGGCACCTGGGTGACTGTGAGGTAAGCCATCAGAGCCGAGGGGGCAGGGGCGGAGCCTACGATCCATCGCAGGGCCTGGGGGTTCCCCGGCCTAGGTCCTGTCCAAGGCCGAAAGCCTCTGTAAGCCATCAGTAGGACATCCCCTGAGGGCTCCTGGTATGTGAGAGGGGGCAGGTTGGGCTGAGGGACCACCCCCCCGCCCAGTGCACTAATTTCGTGCACCGGGCCCCTGGTCCTATATAACAAAAGGCTAATATGCAAATCAACCGGAACAACCGGTCACCATGCCGTGCACTGACCACCAGGGGGCAGACGCTCAATGCGGGAGCGGCCCCCGGCGGGGGGGGGTCAGTGTGCTCTGTGGGAGCGCCGCTCAGCCAGAAGCCAGGCTCAAGGCTGGCGAGCACCACAGCAGGGGCAGGAGCCTCTCCTGCCTCCACAGCAGCATGAAGGATGTCTGACTGCTTGCTTCCGGGCTGAGGGACAACCCCTGCCCCAGTGCACAAATTTCATGCACCAGCCCTCTAGCATCACAATAATGGAATGCCATGATTTTATCAACAGAAACTCAACGCTAACCCCAACGCAGCCCTATTTCAGTCCACGTCCTGTGTGAAGCTTGGAAGAAATAGTTTCCAAAAATCATTTGAAAACAACACAAACGCTGTTGGATCTGCACAACATGGGCTGTAAATAGGAAGCAGACCCTCCGAGTATGTTTTTCACCAGGGTCCGTGTGGACCGGCAGCCCCGCCCAGGACCAGGAAGACTCCCGGCCCGCCGGACTCGGCGCCAGCACTGCCCTATGGCACAGCACTTCCTGCCTGGCGCTGTCCCAGGCCCTGACCGAGGCCCCTTGGGAAAAGTCCCGACCAGCAGCCACCGAGAGGCCGAGGAAAGGACCGCTCCTTTTGTAAAAGCAACAAAGTTTAGAACGTTCTCTTTTTTTAAAAAAATACACACGTCCCAGGAAGGGACAGGAAGCTGCAGGAAGCTGCACGCGCTCACGAAAGTGCCCCACAGGTGCCCGTGGTCACACAGCAGACGCCCTGACCGGGCTGATGGGGTGTCCATCCCCACCTGGTGCTAGGCAGGCCCTGATGAGCCGCCCACAGCCCCTGGGCACCCGTGTGCCCGTCTCACATCCTCTCCCCACCCAGCCTGCACGGCAAGCCCCCCGCCATCCACCCAGTTCTGAAGCCAACCCGTAACTCTCTGGAGAACACGTTTCACTGAACAAAGTGAGCTTTCCCCACACAGGCTTGTTTCCCACGTGCAATGTCTTCCGAGGGGCACCAAGCAGCCTGCCCTCGGTTCGTTCGCCCGTCACCGGCCACACCCGCCTGCCCCTCGATTTGAGTTCACAGAGCACAGCCAGACGACGGGAGAGGGGAGGTGGAGTTAGCTCTGAGCGGTTTATTCTCGCCGTTACAGTGTCCACCACGGGACCACAAAGACGCGTGTACAGGTAAGTGCTGGGAGGCACACGCGTGTCCCCATTCCGAAAGGAGGCATGTTACATGTACAGAAAAATGCAGCAAACGGTAAGGTGTTCAAAGGAATTTCTGACAATTCAGAGGTGAACATGTTTACAAAGAAAGCATATGCTTTAAAATAATTAAATAATTCCGTATTATTATAAAAGGATTGAGATAAATATCAGAAGACCCCAAAATCACAAGAATGTTTTTTTCCTATGCGTCGAGGACGAGGGCAGTTCCATAAAAAGTCCCAAAACAGAGAGTACTTTGTCACCGTGGAAAACACGAGATTACCAAAATCTGAGAAATAAACATGCGACGTGGAAGCGGGACCAAGACCTGCCCGAGGCTCCCAGCCGCCGTCCGCGGTCCGCGCCCTCCGCAGTCCACACGGGCTCCCAGCGGGGGGGGGTGAGGGGGGGACCCCCGGAGGAGCCGGCACAATGAAGAAAAGGTGAGAGCTTCTCACCACCTCCCCCGTCGCTGTCAGATGGAGCTGCAGAGGAGGAAACTCTAAACGGGCATTAAAGACGTTCGCGTGAGAGTCGGGAGGAGGTGCATTCCTCACGCACCGGGCGCTCGGGAGACGCTCCGACAGGCGGTGTCCCGGACAGGGACCTCCGGACCCACCACGGCAGCAGGAATCTCTCTCTCGGACAGGAACTCACCTTAGAAGACGAGGCGGAGACACGGGACGTGTGTGAATTCAAAACAGGACGGGGCTGGGAAACACACGGGGAGACATCACAATAGCAGCACGTGGATTCAAGAGCCTCTTCCGAAAGCGAGTGTTTACGGCTGGACGGCAAGCCGGCACCGCTCCCACGGTCTGTTCCCAGCGCCGCGGACGGGGACTCCCAGGGGCGCTCGCTCGCGTTCACGACTGCAGGCAGCGTGGGTGACGTGTGTTCTCATACATACGTATTGCACAGGCAGCACACATGGCACCCGGCACCTCGAACGTGGCGGATGCCCCACTCAGCACAGGATGCCAAGCCCTCGGGCAGGACGAGCACAGCGACGAGATGGCACGGGCACGTGAGGAGAGGCGGCCGGTGAGTGAGGCCCACCGCAGAACCAGGGAGGGGTCTCTACATACGAACCTTACATGTGAACACGGACCCAGCACAGAAGTAAGAACTTTGTACAAACTTTCACAGGAAAACCAGGTCTCCGGACACCTCATACCAATGATTTCCACCGCGTCCAGCAGTGACCACTGCAGCCCTGTTGAACCTTTCTCAAACACATGTCCGACAGACAGCTTTTTAAAACCCACTTTTCCACGTTTCTCGAGCGCAGCCCACAGCCCTCCCCAGCAGTCTGGCACACCCTGTGTGTGCAACTCACGCACCTGGAGACCCAGGACGCCAAGCCCGCCCCTCAGACCTGCCCGCATCCCGGGATGGGTCACAGCACCAGACACGGGGGCTTGGGAATCTCGGTCTGGCCATCTTCATTCAATAATATTAACCAGCAACAAGGTGTAAATATTGATCATCTAAGAGAAAGCCAAAGTAGCAATTTTTTTAAATGACCAAGATAACTGATAAGCATTTTTAATGTTTTAAAATGGGTAAGCATGTACTGATCGATTTCATCAGGAAAAAACATCACACACACATTCTCATCACCGAGTGAGGCCGTACGAGAGGAGACTGTTTTTCCTTTAAAAAGGCGCCAGGCGCAGGCCGCGCCGGGCCCTGGTTCACCGCTGGGAGAGCATGTCCGAGGCCGGGACAGGCTGTGGAGACCCGTCACCCTGTCTGTCTTTGGCTGAAGCCTGAGGAGAGGCAGGGGCTGGCACGGCGGCCGCCGAGCGTCCGGCTCACACGTCGCTGACCGGCAGGCTCGCATCGTCCAAGTCCAAGTCCAAGTCCGCGGGGCCGCCCGGCCCCTCCAGAGGGCCGATCCTGCCGGGAGGGGCGGGCAGGGCGCGGCCGCTCACTTTGGCAGCTGGTTCTCTTGCAGGGACAGTCTGGACCTTGAAGCTCCCTGACTTGACCTTGGCAAGAGACTCGCAAAATCCTCGCTTCTCCAGGGCAAAGCTTGAGACCAGAGAGCTGCTGCGAGCGGCGGGGGGATGCGCGGCGAAGGCGCGGGGCGCGGGCTGGGGCTCGGGGCCGCCGGGCTGCTCCTGGAAGGCAGGGGGGTCAGACACAGTCAGTCACACACCACACGGTCAGGAGCTCGCGTGAGGCTTTATTCTGTGAAACAAGCAACACACACACAGAGAGCAGAAGCATGAGCCATGCAGCAAGCGTGCGCACGTTCTCCAGAGCCAGGCGCGTGCAGGAGCGAGTGTGAAGCAGGGACAGCCGCCCTCTAAGGAGCCAGCCTGTCCCCACACGCAGACCCCGAAGGCGCAGCCAGCCTGCGAGGGGCCCGGGGCCAGGCGCCCGCTCACTGTGCTCGCGGCGGCCGGCTGTGCTGCTTCGTGTCAAGTTCACAGTCAGTCACACTAGGAGGGGGGCCGCACGTTCTGGCGTCCAGCGCCCTGGATGCCTCTGTGCTATGTAACTGCGGGTCTAGTTTTGAACGTCATGCATGCACCTGGCTTAAGACTGTCAGGGAGCAGGAGGTGCAGGCTCAGCCGTGTGGGAAGCGGTGGGGCAGTGCCTCAGTGGTGAGTGCGGATCTCAATTCGCGCCCTGCAGGAGCCGGCAGCACGGCCCTCCCGAGGCCTCGCCCAGCTCTAGTGCTGCCTCACGCGACACCGGGGCTCCAGGCCCCACGTGACCGATGCCCACGGGAGGCGGGAGGTCGCCTGAGACTCGGTGCCATGCAAACTACAGCAGCCCATCCGACACCGGGCATGCACGCCTGTACACGTTAGAACGGGGGTGCGTGTCGAGTGAAATTGTCAAAACACAGGAATTAGAGAAACGGAAACTGGCGTTTCCGCCGTGAGTTTAGGTGGCAGCGCCCACGGCCTTTCAGTCGTCAGGTGGATTTTTGCTATTTTTCTGCCGCTCCGACCTGGGGGCTGTTAGTGTCACAGGTTACGGCGACTGCGGGAGGCCGTTTGTTAGCTCGACTTTCTAGGACGGACGGGTGAGTAGGGGGTGAGAAGGCACGTGCGTGCGCGCCCACATACGTGCCGTGGCCCCCCGTCCTGGGTGTGTACCTCTGAATACAAGGGTTCGACAGCCGCCTGGCCTGCCGCATCTGGAACACAGTGCAAAGCCAGCATTAGATCCCCCCCCGAGGAGCGAGTCAGCGGACAGGCCGCGCCGCCACCAGCACAGACACCTCCGCTCCTCTCCCCGCAGCACGCTCGCAGGACCTCACAGCGCCCTGGGAGGTCCCATCACAGGCGGTGACCACAGTGCCCTGGGAGGGCACAGGCACGGGCGGTGACCACAGCGTCCTGGGAGGGCACAGGCGGTGACTGGGAAACACCGGGAAAGGGACTCTGATGGTCCAGAGAGGACAGTGAGAAGGTGTGATTAAGAAGTGAGGAAGGCCGAAACCGGTGTGGCTCAGTGGTAGAGCGTCCGCCTGTGGACTGACAGGTCCCAGGTTCGATTCCGGTCAAGGGCATGTACCTTGGTTGCGGGCACATCCCCAGTGGGGAGGGTGCAGGAGGCAGCTGATCGATGTTTGTCTCTCATCGATGTTTCTGGCTTTCTCCCTCCCCCTCCCCTCCTCTCTGTAAAAATCAATAAAACTTATTTTAAAAAAGCAGCAGCGAGGAAGGTGGGTTGTGCGGACTGGTCTGTGGAGACAGAGCAGGGAGCCAGTGAAGGAAACATTAATGCCCGGCCGGCGGGCTCAGGGGTTGCCATCAGCCTAGGAACCAGGAGGTCAGAGTTCGACTCCTGGTTGGACGTGTGCCCTGGTTTCGGGCTCCGTCCCCAGTGGGGGGTTTGCAGGAGGCAGCCGATCCATGACTCTGTGTCATCATGGATGTTTCTCTCTCTGTCTCCCTTCCTCCCTGAATTCAATAAAATTCTATTAAAAAACAAAAGAAGGCAGCGTTACCACCAGGGAGATGCCTCACGCGACCATGTCGCTTATCGGCCTCCACTCTGCAGACACACGGACACCTCAGCACGTCGGGGACCAGAGACCACGTGAGTCTATAAGAGTCAGTCTTGTTCCCGCACTGTACCCGACGGTGGTCAGTTAAAACTTAAAAACATCCCCTCACTCTTTCTGAGCAGGAGCAGCTGCCTTAGTTTCCCGTGACACCACCACAGGCTCACATCGGGGACCAGAGCAGCTTCCGGACCAGGAGGGCCCGTGAGCTGGCCCTGCCTGCGAGCACCAGGCAGGAGCTCCGGCCGCTCGGTGGCCTGGGCACAGGGGAGCCCACGCCCACAGACATTCGCCATCACAGGAGCTGACGAGCGGCTGCGGGGTCTTCCCTGGCCAGGCCCACCTGCCGGAGAACTGGCCGCTGTGCCCACCAGACGACCAGGGAGGCCTCACACCAGGCAGGAGTCTCCCTCCCGTCGCCGCGTGCCTGGGAGACGGGGCGGTGCGGCGGGGGGGGGGGGGGGGCGGGGGGGGGGGTGGGGGCGCGGGGTACGTATCTGTCCACCGTGGGGAGCACGTCAGAAATAGGACTTTGTCGCAGGTCTGGCTGGTGTGGGGTCACCGTGCAGGTGACTCTCACGGGAAAGAGACCGGAGGATGAGGGGGAGGAGCGTGGCGGGAGGGGAGCCCCGGGGAGCGGCAGGCGCACAGGACACGTACGGAGGACGCCGACCGGCCGGGCCCGCGCTGTGCCACGATGGCCCCGGACACGGCCTTGATCCAGCTGTGCATCTCCTCGGGGCTGTCGGCCTGCGGAGAGAGGGTCAGTCACCCACACCGGCCCGGCGTCCGAGACCCAGCGAGGAGCCGGGGAGTCAACAGCCTCCACACCAACCACCCACAGCAGTGACTTCGGAACACGCTGGGAAATCACGGTAAACCGGGGTCGCTGGGTAAGCGGTTTTCCTAGAAATAATTCAGAGCAGTGCCGTAATCCTAAGGGAAGTGCTGGCACTCAGCCCAAAGCGTCTTCCCGGATGGGACTGGCTCCCGCGCGATTACAGACCTCCTGGGACTCTGACCCCCTGCCCCGCCCGGGAGGGCGCGGAGATGCCGTCCTCCACCTCCAGAGGCTGCCTGTACCAGGTCAGAGTCTTAAAGAATCAAGACAGTATTTCTGACCGAGGCTATTAAGTACTTTTTAAAATAAAAACTTCAAAGTAGGCAAAAGTAAAGTATATACCTTCATTCACTGCAAATAGGAGGACATGTGAAGAAATCAATTTGGGAAAATAAAGAGGTTTAAAAAGGTTCGTGCACTGAGTTACTCTAGAGCTAGAAACTCATCCTGAAGAAGAAATTTATTTATTTAATCCTCACACGAGGATATGTTTACCATTTTTTGAGAGAAACATCAATGTGAGAAACTTCTATCACTTGGCCCCCATATCTGCTCCAAGCAGGGACTGAACCCACAACCTTTCGGGGTAAGGACGACGCTCCAACTGAGCCATCCAGCCAGGGCACCCGATATTTCACAACTCCACAAACACACGCCTTCAGAAAGGCAGTAAAGAGAATGCTTGCCTGAAAATGGGATTCTGTGTGTTTTATAAACCACCCTTTCCTTCACATTTTTCTAAGTTTTCTGCAATAAGCATATGTCAGTTTTATAAAACAAAAACAAATCTTGTTTTTTAAAAATTCCAATCTGATTAATACGATGAGTAAAGAGTATGTTCGAAACCTAAGCTCTACTGTCTACTTTTATCATGCATCAATTTTATAGTCACCAAATATGATGCAACCAAAATTCCAAAATATGTGCAAAATAATCCAAGTTCAAAGTACTACACACTGAGCTTCTAAGTAAAGTAGATTTTCCTTCCTCCACATACTACTTAGTTCTACTCAACTCACAGCAAAGAGCACCCTTGTCTGCTGAACACATGACCCACCATAATTTCACACAAAAACACTTTTTGATGAACTGCAGCTGTCAGGTTCGTGGGGGACACAAGAGGACATATGTCATACTTTCCACAATGATTTAAAAAAGTAACCACAGCTGTCATTATGTTTCGCTTACTCTCATAACCAACAAGGTCACATGCCTCTAAAATCATTAATTCCCGGAGAAGAGGATCTGTAACCTCCAAATAACACTTTACCTGCACGTAGAAAGTTCGAGAGGAGGTTACAATTTCAAAGAGGTTGTCTCTCATCATTATGTCACTGTTAACACAAAAAATTTTCAAGTCTTAAACAGCAGTTGTTTGATAGGTTTTTTCATTTATTTACCCAATACCAAATATCTAAAATAAAAAAAGCATAATATGCTAATTAGATCAGACATCGGCACGACCTCCCAGATGAAGCCATGACAGCAGAGGCCAAGGAAGAGGCGGTTAGGGGCGATCAGGCAGGCAGAGTGGTTAGGGGTGATCAGGCAGGCAGAGTGGTTAGGGGTGAGCAGTCAGGCAGAGTGGTTAGAGGTGATCAGGCAGGCAGAGTGGTTAGGGGTGATCAGGCAGGCAGAACAGTTAGGGGTGAGCAGGCAGACAGAGTGGTTAGGGGTGATTAGACAAGCAGAGTGGTTAGGGGCGATCAGGCAGGCAGAGTGGTTAGGGGTGATCAGGCAGGCAAGCAGGGGAGATCATGCAGGTGAGCAGTTAGAAGCCAGCGGTCCTGGATTGCAAGAGGGATGTCCAACTGCCAATTTAAGCCCGATCCTGCAGGGAGTAGTCAGATATCCCCTGAGGAGTCCTGGATTTCAAGAGTGCAGGCCAAATTTCATGCACCAGGTCTCTAGTATATCAATAAGAAAATAAGTATGACGTAAAATACCGATTTAACAAAACCAAGCTAACAAATTTTTCATCATCTTTTTGCACTAACTCGCTGGCCTCCTCAAGCACGCCTCGACCCTACCCGCCCCCACTCACTCACAGGCTGCCTTGGCCCCGCCCCCCACTACTGATTGGCCGGTGGGTATAGTGAAGGTATGGTCAAATTTGCATATTACTCTTTTATCAGATAGGGTATTTTTATCGATTTCAGAGAAGAAAAAGAAACATCAATGATGACAGAGAATCGCCAACTGGCTGCCACCTGCATGCCCCCACCGGGGATGGAGCTCACAACCCTGATGGGAATCGAACTTGGAATCTTTCAGTCCACAGGCTGACACTCCATCCACTGAGTCAAACCAGCCAGGGAATTATGTGTATTTTAGAAAAGGTACATAAAACTGCTTTAAAATTCGGTTTTTAACAAATGAAGATATCAGTTTGCACTACACAATGACTACATTGCCTCAAACAGCTGTTCTGCACCAACCATGAAATACTAACACATAATCACCAATGTGCCCAGCATGATTGAAGTTGTTCACGCTGAAGTTTTTCTTTTTCATTAATAAGCTTAAGGACTGTCTCCTAATTTTCAGTTTTCAAACACAAAAAAAAATCTCAATATTTAATCCAAGGGTTTGAAAAGGTCTAGCATATCACAGCTGTAAGAAGTGGAAAATGACACAAATACAGAACACTTTTAAAATCACCCGTGGTCTGCACACGCCAGCACACGCGGCGTGCTCACCTCTGCTTGCACTCCTGGACTTTGTGCACCTCCTTCAGGGGGATCACGCGCAGAGGCTCCTTCTCCTGCGGGAAGAGAGCAGACAGACAGACACAGGCGACGTCTCCTCTGACAGCCTCCTCGGGCTGTCTGACCGGGGGACCCGGGGGACCTGGTCAGGATGGTGCTTCCGGAATCACACAGCCTCAGAGCAGCCCAACACTACCCGAGGGGCCAGGCAGTGACAGCCACACACTGGAGCTAAGTGAGTGTTCTAACACGAACTCTTTCATACGAACGCGTTATTTTAACAAGCACAATTCATCCAACATTTACTAGGTGCCATGGCATGTGCCAGATTTTTAAGGTCAGCTCCCTGGAGTTTCCCACCACCCTAGACACACGCACTAGTATGCACCTGAGGGCCTGAGGGTGAGATCTGTGAGCACCTGACCCACGTCACACCACCAGACAGAAGCCACAGGCACAGGCCATCCCTGGCCCTGACAACGACACCCCACACCCCACACCCCACACCCCACACCCCACACCCCACACCCCACACCCCATGCCCATCAGACTGGAACCGCCCGCCGCTGACGAGCACCCACCACCCGACGTGCTGCTATTTCACGAGCACAGAGGGAAAACGTAAACCACAGTGGAACACTTTTAAAATCACACATCTTTAAGGCTTTATAAAACGGCTCATTTAAAAATAACTTCCGGCCGAAACCAGTTTGGCTCAGTGGATAGAGCATCAGCCTATGGACTGAAAGGTCCCAGGTTCAATTCCGGTCAAGGGCATGTACCTTGGCTGTGGGCACATCTCCAGTAGGGGGTGTGCAAGAGGCAGCTGATTGGTGTTTCTGACTTTCCCTCTCCCTTCCTCTCTGTAAAAAATCAGTAAAATATATTTTAAAAATAAAATAAAATAAAAATAGCTTCCAACTGTAACGCTTCTGGACACCCTGCACCCGGTAGAGACGTGTCCCCCTCAAGGTCCCACCAAACAGGAAGGGGGCCAGGGGTGTGGAGCACAGAGCTGCACTCAATGTCCCATCAGGCTCCTGCAGACCGTGGTCACGTGGCCAGGACCCCATGGAATGAAGAGCTCCCGTGCTAACGAGACCGAACAGCAGGACGCCCGTCCGGGTGGAGCCAGGGCTGCGGGGCCGGGCCACGTGCAGGAATTCCGTGTGCCAGGCCTGCAGTGTTCTCAGTAAGGATGCGACCCAAACTGAGGAAAGAGGGAATTTCAATCTCGGATTCCTCCCTCAGACAGAACAAAACCGTCTCGTGTGAAAAACTAAGTGATCTGCCCCCAAAGCAAACGTGAGAGCAGGGCGGACGCAGGCCCAGAGCTGCCGCTGACAGAGTTCCGGGCGCTGCTGCCTCCGCTCCAGGCCCTGGAGGAACGCTGCAGACTGAGGGGCTCTGAAGTTCTCAGTCCTTTGAAGGTGACATGTCTCTGAAGATGCAGTCTTTTCATTTACGATCATTTACGATCCATCTGACAGAGACCTCCACCAAGCTAAGACGGGCCTGAGTGCCCGTTTTCACCAGCAGAAAACAGGACTGAGAGCAGACACCGCGTGCAAGAACACCACCACGTGTGTGGCCCTCCAGCACGTTTACGACAAAGCGACATACCAGTTCAGACTTGAAGTAGCCGATTGTGTTTTCGTCCAACTGGAAATACCTTCTCTTCCAGTTCTTCATCTAGGAGAGATGGGCACAGACATGAGCCTCTGCCTCAGGCGCCCGATGCTGAGAACCACTAACTGCTCTGAAGCGACCCTGCCGTGGGGCCTGCGGGCAAGGGAAGCCCCGCTGCCCTCCCCCAGGGGGCAGGGCTTCCTTTCATTCACCATCAGGCCTTGAACTCCTAACTCGAGGACGGTGCTGGCCTTCGGCTTTTATCACGATGGTATAATGGAGCCCATAATTCTAATGCCCTAAAAGTTAAAAAAAAAAGGGCACGTCCCCATCCTCCCCCCCTTAGCCCCACAAAACAAATGCTCTCACGCCGTCAAGAGCAAGAACAGGAAACGGTGTGAAACCACACCGAGCGTCTCCTCTGCAGCACTTGACGCTCACTGGCAGGATAGCAGATGTCAGTAAAGTGAGCCTCCTTAGTACACACACGTTCGCCAACGACGTGTAGTTTTTTATTGCACTTCAGCTCCTCTGAGAGCTGGCATTTGGATGTCAGAGGAAGCGGGACAGGAGTGTCAGACAGCTCCATCCATCAGCGAGCACAGCCTGGGGGCTGCCTGCACCGCAGACGGCCCGCACCCCGGTCTCCCTGACCAAGAGGTCAGACATGGGGACGGGGACCCCCCTGCTGCACTGAGTGAGGAGACGTCGGGGGACCTGCAGGATGCCAGTGTCTCTTCACTCAGAGAAACCGTCTCCTTTATTTGAAAACGTTTATGTTCTTGTGAAATTCTAAAGGTGTAGTTCGCTCGGACAGAAAGGCTCCCCTTTAGAAAGGTGCTGGAAAGCTAAAAATATTGGGGTGCCTCCCTAGCCCCATGAGGCGCTGCAGGGAGAGTGGGCTGGCCTGCGGGCACTTCCTGGGGGGCTGGGCTGGCCGGCCCCTCGTCCACACTCCTCGGAGGGGGTCTATGATGTGATTTCCTTCCAAAGAAACCCAGAGGCTAAGAGGCTACAGCGGCCAAGGACACAGCTTCCGATGGAGGCCAGCCAGCACAGAGCGGTGCGGGGAGACCTCCACCCACAGGACCCTCTCCCGAGGGGGAGGGTCCACAGGAAAACCTTCCGGAGTAAATACAGCCGCCCAAAAAGGCCACTAGACATGGCCGGCCGGTCTGGGGCCCTGAGCGTCACTGCCAGCTGCGGAGCATGAACGAAGAGCCCCAGTGAGGAGGCCCCAGACCAGCCCCTTCCCTCCCCCTCAGCTGCTCACGCCCACTCCCCACGGCGCGCACGTTGGCCGGACTTACCACCGCTCCCTGTTTGACGCAGTAGCCGGCTTTGATGACGGCGCTGTCGCAGGGCGGCTTCGGGGGGAAGTAGGGGAGATGGCTTGGTGACCTTTTCAAGTGGTTTCTGTCAGCGCTCTCGCCACAGTCGCTGGCTTCTTCTTTCTAGAGAAGCGGAAGAGAAAGGCTTGTCTTGGCGCTCAGCTCCCAGGCCAGCACAGGGAGACAGTGGGGGACACTTTAGAGGCCAGGCGCCGAGGACGCCGGGAGCACCGGGACCACCGTCCGCACACGCCTACCCCGCGTGCGCTGTGCCCCTGGAGCTCACACAGAGCAGGCGGGTGTGAGCTGTGATGGAAACACTTTTTAAGTGTTCTCTCTCATCGATGTTTCTGACTTTCTATCCCTCTACCTTCCTCTCTGTAAAAAGTCAACAAAATAAAAAATATATATACACACACAGAGAAGGGCCACCACTGGTGTGGCTCAATGGTTGAGCATCGACCCGTGCACCAAGAGGTCACCAGTTCGATTCTGGTCAGGGCACCTGCCCAGGTTGCAGCTTGATTCCCAGTGAGGAGGCACGCAGGAGGCAGCCAATCAATGTTCTTTCTCATTGACGTTTCTCTCTCTCCTCTCCCTTCCTCTCTGAAAGCAATCTTCTATAATAATAAAAGCATAATATGCTAATTAGACTGGACGTCCTTCTGGATGAGGCCGGGGCTGCGAGGGAAGTCCGGGTCCCGAGTGCCAGAGGGAAGCCGGTGCCGGCAGCCGAGATGGGGGTGTTAATCTTGCACAAATCTTGTGCATCAGGCCTCTAGTGAAAATATATATTTTAAAATGTACAGGAGGTCCTAGAACCCTTTAAGGTAGTGCCCCAAACAGGGAAACTGTGTAACTACAAATCATGATCAAATCTGACACGAGTTCACGGGACTGACGTGCACTCATCGGTCTGTGTGTGCCTCGTCCTAGGCATCTAGCCGCCACCCCATCCAGCGCTGGCCAGCACAGCTCCCTCTCGAGCCCACTCCCCAGCTCCATGGCAACCACGGACTTGTTCTCCATCCTCTTGTCGGCCATTCAGAGAATATGATGCAAGCAGTCAGGAGGGCCTGACAGTGGCTTTCTTAGCCCAGCACATTCTCTGGGGGTCAGCCCGGATGCTCCCTGACCAGCAGCGCCCCTCTTCCTGCTGAGCAGTTCCGGTCTGACCGCTGCTGAACCGCTCACCCGCCAAACAGCACCGGCCTTAGTCCAACTGGGAGCTCTTAGGCGTAAAGCTGTACGAACACGCATGTACAGGTTTCTATGTAAACATACGTCTTGTTTCTCTACAATGATGCCAAGGAGTGGAAAAGCTGGGTCATATGTTAACTGCAAGTTTATTTTTACGGAAATCTGCCAAACGTTTCTTCAAAGGGGCCATCCCACTTCACATTCCCACAGCAATGTAACGGCTCCTCACCCAGCAGTGTCGGCGTTCTCAGAGCTTCTGAAACCAGAGACAACCACGAAAGCTGTCTGTGATCACGGACTCCCGTGCTAACTGAGGGGCCGCACTGCTTCAGCTCTGACAGCGACACGGCGTCCTCTCCGGAACGAAAGCTCACACAGCGGGGCACCCTGGCCTACCTGTGTCGGCGTGATGATGGGCACCCCGCCCACGATGTCGGTTCTGTAGGACACCTGCTTCTTCCCACAGTCCCCGGGGCGGCTCGTGTTTTCAGAATGAGGCTGAGAGTCTGACTGCTTTGGTACCTAAAGCAGGAAGGGAAACGAGTGATTTTGCAACCAGCATTATAGAGACCCTTTTACCAGATTTTCCAGCTTAGTCTCCTTAGAGAACACGATGTAAGAACTGCTGACGTGTGCGTAACTCTGTGAGTGCTCACACGACTTTTCTTTACAGCACAGCCCCCACTTAGAGTGCTCCCGAGGGCAGGACTGGCTCCCACCTCCTCTCCCCGCATCGTCCCATCCAACCGCTCCCTCTCCGAGGGCTGGTTCTCGGCCACCCCGAGACAGAGACAAGGCCCGGAGACACTCCTTCCGGCTGAGTCCGTGCAACTGTCGCCCCTCAGCCACCACACCCCCGCTCACCCGGGCACTTAGCGTGTGCGGCTCTGAGAGCCGTCTTTCCTTCCCTCCAGCCCACCCGGGGCTCTGCGTGTCCCTGTGGACAGGGCAGGTGGCGCATTCACCACCTCTGGCTTTAGGGCAGAGCTACTACTGGGAATTACTGAGTATTCAATACACATTTAAAGACTAACTCAATGGACCAATCTAAAAGCAGGAGAGAAGGAAATACTTAAATTAAAAGTCAAAGTGTTCCAAACAGCTTAAAACCTTTAGGAACACACATTTGGAGTGAAAAGGAATTTCATTTGTTTATATGTTTTTATTACACCTGATCTTAGCCAAAAGGCCGAGAAGTGATAGATGTTTTTATTGATTTTAGAGAGAGGGAGTGAAAGGAAGAGAGAGAAACATCAATGAGACAGAAACATTAACATTGATTGGCTGCCTCCTGCACGCCCCCACAGGGGATCAAGCCCACAATCCAGGCACTTCCCTGACCAGAATCGAACCAGCGACCTCTGGGGCAGGGTCGATGCTCAACCACTGAGTCATATCAACCAGGCAAAACTTCTTAGGAACTTTAAAAATTCTTAAGGAATCCCAATACCTGTATCCGTAATAAACACACAACAGGGAATGACTGTTAATACAGGAATTTCATAGGTGAACGTGGACACAAAGGCATTGCAACTGCCTAACGTCCCGCTGACCGGCCCGGCTAACTCAGGAAGCCCGCCGGCCTGACCGATGTCAGTGCGAGCTGTCAGCGTGCGTCAGTGCAGCGAGGGCCTGGACTGGCTCTCGGAGGGATTCCAGGCAGAGAGATTGACAGGAAGAAGGGATTCCAGGCAGAGAGATTGACAGGAAGAAGGGATTCCAGGCAGAGATTGACAGGAAGAAGGGATTCCAGGCAGAGAGATTGACAGGAAGAAGGGATTCCAGGCAGAGAGATTGACAGGAAGAAGGGATTCCAGGCAGAGAGATTGACAGGAAGAAGGGATTCCAGGCAGAGATTGACAGGAAGAAGGGATTCCAGGCAGAGACTGACAGGAAGAGGTCGAAGCAGGCAGCCTCTCAGGAACATGTTCTGCTGAATCAGTGACAAAGCTGCTTTCTAGAAAGCGCACGAACCTAAAACAACTTCTGCTTCTGCAGCGCAGACGGTGCGTGGTGCTGTCAGTGGAGGCCAGCTGTTCTGGAGGCCAGAGCCGGCCTTCCCTGAGCACAGCCCCAGTGCCCACTTCGCCGAGTGCGACGTAAATACGGATCGAGCACAGGCTGGCTTTCCCGCAATGTGTTTGGAGAACAGTTGTCTGGGGTCTGGGGTAAACACCCAGGCACCCACAGGAAACCCTCCTGCCCCCTTCCCTGCAGGCCTACTATGTGCTTCTCCACCAGCTGTCGGGAGGAAAGAGGTGGGGAGTATCACCGGGGTCAGACCCACTTCCTGGCTGACCTCTTCAGCGGGGGGTCAGAGCACGGCTGCAGGTGGCTGCAGTGTGGCTCTCAGCTCCCCTCACCCGCTAGGCAAGTCACTCAACCCCTTTTATTTTATTTATTAAAGGGATCGGGGTACACTGGTCAGCATGAGTCTATGGGGTTCAGGTGTGGGTCTCTAGGTGACAGGATCTCTGTACTGCACTGTGTCCCCCGAGTCACACCCTCCCCGTCGCCTTAGGGACTAAACCCTCCCATCTGTTAGGTAAGCCTCGGGGCAGGGCCAGGGCAGGGAATAGTCCCCACAGGCTCATGTCCATCTGAGACCGAGAGGAAGCTGCTCGAAGCAGAAGTTGCCGCCAGGACAGGGTGTGGGGAGAGCAGTGCTGGCACGCCACGGGGGAAAGCGGGTGCGGCAAGAAGTGCGGAGCCGGAGACAAACTCCCCGAGGACCACCCGGGAGCACCGCTGGCCGCTGGCTCTTGGGACCCGTCCCTCAGCCTTGCTCAGTCAAAGGCCTCCTCACCCTCCACCCCAACAGCAGCCCAGTCGTGTGGGGACGGGAGCCTCTCCCCCAGCTGGGAGGCGGCAGGAAGACTTGCTCTGGGAGATAACGCTCACATGCCCTCCAGCCAACCCTCCATGCATCCCCCTCGAGACCTGCTAGGGCAGCGCTGGAGCCACAGGAACGCAGGATGCCAACCGGCACTCCCGGGCTGGTGTCAGGGCCAGTCACCACGCACAGGAAATGCATTCACACTCTCACCCCCGATCTCTTCCAAACACCGAGGGACGACCTATTGGCAACGCAGTTATCACCCAGCGGGTGTGTTTTCAAAATGCACAATTACGTCCAGACATTAAAACTTTAAAATACAAATACTTACTGTAATTTTTATAGCTTTGTTCAACACATTGACCCATTCTACTAGGTCCTGCTGATCATTAGCTTGTAGGAAATATTTCCTCATCCCTGCATTCATAACTGTTGAGAGAAAAAATAAACTAAAATACGTGAAATTGGGCACTTATTACCTCCAAGTTTATGTTTGTAGAAGACGAAACACCATGCCAGAGTCAATGCTGTGACCCCCCATGGTACTGCTGTTACCCTATCTAATAACAGAGCATAATGCAAATAGACCGTGACTACACTACATCCACAAGCCACACCCACCAGCCAATCAGGAGCGAGTATACAAAGTAACCCAACCAAGATGTCTGCAGCCACACAGAGAGCAGGAGGCTTGGGTTTCCCTGGCAATGGAGGAAGCCAAGCTTTCCACCTGCCCTGGTGGGCCCAGGCCTCCGCTCAAGGCTACAAAGTTTTAATTATAGAAGATAAATAAATGCCAGATCCCTGAGCCTCTACTTTGGTCACTGGGGGGCGTGGCCGGCCTGCAAACCACCACAGACCCCGCACCCAGGCCACCCCACACTCCAAGGGAACCCCCACCCTGATCCAGGACACCCTTCAGGGAAAACCAGTCGTGCCCCCTCCCCCCCCACCGTGCAACAGGCTCCTATCCTATCTAATATGCAAATTGACCACCACTCCATCACACAAGAGGGCTGCTCCCATGTGGACACAAGGTGGCCACCACAAGATGGCCAGCCGGGGAGGGTAGTTGGGAGGGACCAGGCCTGCAAGGGAGGGCAGTTAGGGACGATCAAGCCTGCAGGTGAGGACAGTGAGAGGTGACCAGGCCTGCAGGGGAGGGCAGTTAGGGGCAAACAGGCTGGCAGGGGAGCAGTTGGACATCAATCAGGCTGGCAGGGGAGGGGTTAGAGGGTGATCAGGCTGGCAGGCAGAAGCGGTTAGGGACAATTAGGGAGGCAGGCAGGTGAGCAGTTTGGAGCCAGCAGTCCTGGATTGTGAGAAGGATGTCCGACTGCCCTTTTAGGCCCAATCCTTCTGAGAACGGGCCTAAACAGGCAGTCAGACATCCCCATCCCTCAAAGGGTCCCAGACTGGACAGGGTGCAGGCTGGGCTGAGGGCCACCGCCCCCTCGTGCACTAATTTCGTGCACAGGGCCTCTAGTCACTCAGTAACAAGGGTAACATTCTTATTTCTAATGGCCACATCTTTCATTAAACAAAAATACAATATACTCGCCCACCCCCTAATGATGGACATGTAAGCTGTTCCAATTTTTGAAATTACATAAACTATCCCAATGAAGCGTACATTTCTCCATACTTAGGCTAGCATTTCTACAGGATAAGTTTCTGAACGCAGACGTGTTGGAGCAAAGGGAATTCACATTAAAATTTTTATAGACGTTGGCAAGTTGTCTTCCCAAAAGGTTGACTGCCTTTATGTTCCCTCAAGTGCACACAGAGACCCTCCCACCGAACGCTCCTCCCGGGCACTGCCCACACGCCTGTGCGGTGGGGCCTGCTCTCGGCTCCCGGCAGGGACACCGGGCCGGGAGTCTGCCCAGCATCTCCTGGGGTCCCTGCCGCTCAGGCATGCCCTGCCACAGGAGGTCCTGTCGGGAGGCGGCAGGGGAGGAGGCGGGGCTCCTGCAGCAGCTGCAACAGCCCACAACCAGCTGGTCTGTCCTGTCCCCCTCAGCTCCCCGGCGGCACCTCCCGCCAAGGCTCTGGGGATCCCCCTCTCCCGGGACTTCGCCCCAGCACAGGGGGTGGCGTGTTCACGCACTTTCCACTCCGGGGGTCACTCGAGCATCAGCGGGAGGACGGCATCCGAGGCTGCTCGGAACGGACGTGGCGCCGCTCACACCCGCTTCCCCCTGGAGTCCGTGACTGCGCCCGAGCTCGCCCTCTCCGTCCCGTCCCCGCCACCCGCCTCTCCAGCAGGACAGAGGGCTCACCATCAGCGCTGCCCCCGCGTGCCTTCCCTCTCGGTGGACAGACCTCTTGACGACCGCTGCACCTCTACGCAGGCCCCTCCCACCACGGACACACCGAGGGCACCAAGCTCCCAGCCTCACAGCGCCACCGTTCCCATGGATCCCAGCATCTCCCTCTCCATCTGCAAGCTCCGCCCGGGCCGGCACCAGAACATTCTACTGCTGGTCTCCACCTTTCCCACTCCCTACCACCCCCTCACCTGCCTGATCACTCTCCGGGACCCTCGCCTCTCCCCCGCACCCTACTGTGCAGCCCCCAGGCCCTGGACTCCCCCAATGGTTCTCACCCTTCCTCTCTTTGCTGCCACCACCCTCATCCAGGCCCATCTGTACGGGGAACAGTTTGAAAGCCACTTAACTCATCTACCTGCATCAAAACTCTCTATTCATACAGAAAAATAAAAGACCCACCTTCACCTATGCCTGCTTTCCAGGGGCTAATTTCTTACTATCGTTCAAAAACGACCACTTGTCAACAACATATTAGGCCCAACTCCTGCCCACGTGCTCACCTCAGTCTCCCCTCCCTCCAGCTTCACAACCGCCCTCTCCTCGTACCCTCCTCCCCCCTGCGCCTGCCCAGGAGGGCCGCCCCTCTTCTCCCCAGGGCAAAGGACGATCAGGGGAGCGGCCACCCCCTCCAGGGCCCCCTCGGTCAGTGTGGCTCCCCTGGCTCCCGAGATGGCCATGAGGACCTGAGCTCTACACTTCTTCCTCTCCCTCCCGATGGAGCGGACACAGGTCCTGGCATGGTGCCTGCCTGGGCAACTTAAGGCAGCAACTGCTTCTCGCTCCTCTGGCAGCCCCAGTGGCCGGCAGAGCGGACACCCGTCAGACAGCCCTAAGTGCCTGACAACAAGGTCGTCGCTACCCTCAGCTAGCACATGGGGGGGGCGGTCCCCCCCGGGCCTCCCCCTCCCCCGAGGGTGGTTCCAAGAGCCTGCCTGAGAACAACTAACTCATCAGCCTCAGGAGCGCTGTGTGCTTTGGGCGACTGCTTTCTCTACGACAGGCTGCAGTGGCACTAAACTTACAACAGCGGCCGTGTAAGAAGTGGCTACTCACCGAAACAGAACTCCGCCTTTGGCCTCAGCTTCGTGGCATCGCTCACCTGCCGAGAAAGGTGAACCAGTCACTGCACGTGTGCACGGCGCCAGCCCACACGGAGCCACGGCCAGCGTGTGCCTCCCCCGTCACCACCTCCCCCGCACGGAGGGGGATCAACCAGGGCCGCTGGAAAAGGGCCCCGTTCACGTGTGGCTGCGGCTCCCCGTGAGCTGCGACCACACACGCCCCCATGTTCTCCGTGAGCACACTTGTCTCCCCAGAGGAAACGTGAAGAACTGAAAGCAAACCTTTGAGTTTTATGTCACGCATGTCAATGTCTGTAGTTTGACGAATTTTTAAACGAAAATCTTTAACGAAAATGCCTCCACAGAACCACGAATTCTTCCCAGACTAAGTTCGCTGTGACCACGGGAGCGGGTGCGTAAGGAAGTCCGGCACTCGAGCGGGCGTGGAGCTGCGGCCGGGAAGCAGGCCTGGCCGGGTCCTCTCTGGACCAGAGGGGCGACGCCAGCCGGTGGTTGGGGGCGCTGGGGTCCCCGAGGTCCGAAAGGTTGGGGACCGCGGCCGGGCGCACCCGGGCCAGGGTCTCCTTACTGCGCAGCCGGGCTCCCTTCAGAAGGGGGAGCACCGCCCGCCCCTGCTCGCGCCACCCTGTGGGCAGCAGCTCGTGGGAGCTGTTCATGCCGATGGGCTGTGCCGTGTGGGGCTGACACCCGTAGCCTCTGTTTCACCCTCTAAGTCCGGCTCCCACGTGATCTCAGCTACAAAGCCACAGCTGAGTCACACTGCAGGGTTCCAGGAGGAAACTCCGGGGAGAGGGGCCGGTCTGCAGTGGGTACAAACCCCGCCACTCACTCGCTAAGCTGGGCACAGAGGAGAGAACCACACGGGAGAGTGACGCCCTCACCGCGGAGCGAGGAGAATGGGATCGCCGCTGCGGGCTGTTCACAGCTCGCTTTCAGAGATCCCATTTTCCACCTGAGACCCACATAACGTACTGAACGTAAACTGTCACTGCCAAACATAAACACTACAAGAAACAATTCTTGGTTAAAATCAAGCACACATAAAGTGCCAATATAAAGAATAAACAAATAAAGCACACTTCACCTTGGAAAAAACTTTAGAAATAAAAAGAGCTCCCGTGATTAAAAACACCAGGCAATAAGCAACTGTGGAAAAGACAGAGCACATGGGCATGGCTCCCTCAGCTGCCTGTTCCGGAAAACGGCTTTCCCACCTATTTCAGAGGGAAACACGCTGGCAGCACACTGATGCCCAGGGCACGCATGTACACCACAGGCAATCCCGCAGACTGGGGATCTGACTTCCTGCACCACAGAGTTCTATCCTTCCTATTAATAGTCTGTATAGAATTTAAGCTGCAAGCCACCCTGAAGTATTTATTAAATGTCTAATTTAAAAAGAGAAAAAATAACAATAAAATTTTAAAGTCTTAATTTATTGGAACACTTGAGGTAAACTTAAACATCTGTCTCATAAATTTACATTATATGGCCTTCACATAAAAAGTTTCCCTTAAAATATGTAATCTTTATTGTCCAACGGCTAATTCTTTTGTCAACGAGAATGAATAGTTCTATTGTTGTACTGATGACGAAGTATTTTATTTATAAAAATATCTTTTAAACAGAGACACATTGTAAACCGGTCTCTTGTTGAAGACCTAGCTAACAAATCCACAAGTATAAGCATCATCTTAAGCTACTATATTGCTACTTTTCACATTTCAGATCTTAAATCATCCACAAAAATATTACTTTGTATCTCTCTCTCTCTCTCTCTCTCTCACACACACACACACACACACACACACACACAAAACCCAGAACAGAAAATACCTGACATTATCAAATCAAAATTTTTTGGGGGGGAAATAGTATTACAAAAATGTCAGAAAAGCCCAGCTGGTGTGGCTCAGTGGTTAAGCACCGTGACCAGGTCACGGTTCGATTCCCTGACAAGACACAGGCCTAGACTGTGGGCTGACCCCCAGTGTGGAGTGTGCAGGAGGCAGCCAATCCATGATTCTCTCTCATCACTGATGTTTCCATCTCTCTCTCCCTTTTCCTCCCTCTCTGAAATAAATATTTTTTAAAATGCCAGAAAAATCAACACGAAAACAAATTAGGAGAGGGAAAGTGAACGATGATGGGGGGATCATTCTTTTGTCATAAAGACTAGAGGCCCAGTGCACAAATTCATGCACCAATGGGGTCCCTCAGCCTGGCCTGCGGGATCAGGCCGAAAACGGCTCTACAACATCCCCGAGGGGTCCCAGATTGTGAGAGGGCACAGACCGGGCCGAGGAACCCTACCAGTGCACAATCGGAGCCGGGGAAGGACACGGCTGGGGAGGGACTGTGAGAGGGCTCCAGGCATGTCTGGCCCATCTCGGTCAGAACCCATCAGCTGGAGCCCAGCAGCAAGCTAACCTACCAGTCGGAGTGTCTGCCCCCTGGTGGTCAGTGCACATCAAAGTGAGTGGTTGAATGGCCTTAGCATATCATTAGCACATTACAGTTTGATTGGCTGAACGGCTGACCAGAGGACTGGACACTTAGCATATTAGGCTTTTATTATACAGGATGGTTCATATTTCCCTCAAAATAAAGCATAAAGAAAAATAAAGGTAATGGAAACAGTTTAAGTAAATGTAACACAGACTCAGAAAAATGTTCTCCATTTCCCAAAGATAGAACCTAACTGTTAACTGATTTCCCCTTCTGATGTTCACCCATCCCATCACAGAAGTTACTGTAAACTTTTGCAATGTGTTACATCCTGTAAGTTAATGCCATATTCTTCCTAATCTTATCAAAAACATGCTCCACATAGTATTCGGGTCCTATTTTCAGTACGATTTGAAGCTGAACATCATCATTCAATGACAAAAAGGAAACTGTTCCTTTTGCTCACACTGCCATTCTAAGAGACTGCAACTCAAGCAGAAATGTAATCAGCACAGAAAGATCACCTTTGAAATGTAGGTCAGTTTAATGGCTCCAACCCGTGATGATCCAGAAGGGAGGTTCTGGAAGAAATTATTAATACATAGTTAATACCCAACCTCATGACTTTGTTATAATTCTCTACACATTTAAGAGTTAATAAATTAAAACTTTTAGTATCACATTTTATAAATCAACCTTTTCAGTTCAAGTACCTCCTAGGTGTGAAATCAATTTGTTATCCATTTTGACAACACGGATAACAAACGAAGTCTACTCCGTTTCACCTCTGTAACTACAGAGCTGTCTTGTTATTGCAACTAAACTCCTCATGAGGTAAAACCCATCCCTGCCAGGGCGGCTGTGCTGAGCATCCTCCTGTCCACAGAGCACTGTCACGTCACTTCCTGTCCACTGAGAAGCTGTCAGGTCACTTCCTGGGCAGGCACCTTCCCAGGAGGCAGACTCACTCCCCAGCAGGGGGTATGCAGGAGGTAGCCAATCTATACTTCTCTTTCATTCGTATTTCTCTCCCTCCCTCCCTCCCTCCCTCCCTCCCTCTCCTTCCTCTCTACCTCCAAAAGTCAAGAACTTATTTTTTTAAATATATTTCAAAATCTATAAACAAGGTCAGATTTTGTTCCTGAAAGCAATGGGAAAAAAATATTTAGAGACATAAAACCACTGCAAGAAATTTCAAAAGACTATACGTATTACTTTGTTCTATTAAAAAATTTTTAATTTATATCTTTCTTTAAAAAGACTGAATTATCTCCTATTTAAAAACTTTTATATCTATATTGATACTATTTATTTTTTAAAAAAATTTAAGTTATTGACACTCTTTAAATCATGCGAGGGAATGTACATATTGGTACTTTCACACTAAATATTTTGACTCCTCCCTAACAAGTTTGGAATGTGACGGAGTCTGAAAGAGGGGATCTCTTCTGGCCAGGGCGATGGGGACAGACTCTGCAGGCAGGAGGGACATCTGAAGGAGAAGCTGAAACGCAGGAGCAGAGAAAGACGCTCTGGGCAGAGAAGAGCTCTGCACACAGGCACTCTCGGCCGCGCTGACAGAGGAAGTGGCTGCCGCACACGGGCCGCGGCCGTGAAAACGGGGGGGAGCTGAGCGAGAACCTTCTCAGAGGGCCTCCCGAACAGCAAAGACCGCGGAGGTCGTGCTGCAGAGTCTGAAACCATTACAGAAAGCCTGGGAGCAGTTCTGAGATCAAAACTGTGCTTCAATTAATACATCTTGTGAAGTAATAAGCCGGATGGATTCCAGAGGAGGAAGACGGAGGTAAGAAAACCAGATACAGGAATCTGGAAAGAAATATATAAAATAAAAGACAGAACATTCCAAAAGGAAAATTAAAACCATCTTGATTTTTAAAGTTTCCTCCACTGCAGATTAAGCAAGATCAACCTTTAATGGACTTGATCACAATGTAATCGAAAGCCTCCGGGCTTGCTCTCAGAGTGAGCAGGAAGGACATCCTCAGGCGTCTCCCCGCTAACTGTGTGGAAGCTGAACACCTCCCAGCCCAGACTCCCAGACATGAGCTGGTGCTGTGGGTGGGGATGGGCCTTTTCTCACCTTCCCCCCACAGAGCATAAAGCTGCACCTGGTCTGCTTTAAACTGTATGCAATGGACACGCTTCCAAATACAAACCACAAATAAATATACACATAAAATTATAATTTTTAGTGGCTGTGTTCTTTCTTATACAAAATGTGTTACATTTAGAGGGTTTTGTCTGATTGCTTTTTAAATTTGGGATAGGGAATTAAATGTTAAAATGTCTTCAGGCCCTTCTAATTACTACCAAAGTGATTTCTAGTCATTTCAGAGAGGAAGGGAGAGGGAGAGGGAAACACCAATGAGGAGAGAACACTGACCAGCGGCCCGCTAGGGATCGAGCCCGCCCCGGGCCTTCTGGATCGGAATCGAACCCGGGGCCCTTCGGTCCACAGACTGACGCTCCATCCACCGAGCCAGACCGGCCAGGGCCAACGTCACTCTGTCAAGCACTGCTACCCTTCCCTTCACACCGGTCATGCTCTGAAAGTCCTCACACGCCTCTCACCTCACCGATGTCACAGCTCTGAGCCTGTGTGCGGAGCAGTGGGAAGCTATGCTGGGGTGCAGGGAGTGGGGTCGCCGATTAGCCACAGCGGAGGAGAGAGAAGTAGCCGGAATGAAAGCCGTGTAAAGTACCCAGTGCCTATGGGCCAGCACGGCCGCTGCCAAGTTCACCTGGAAAAACGTGGCTTCAAAAGACGCTGCTGGACGACGAACAGAAATAATAAACTGACGTGGCGTTTAAGACAGAAAGCAAAATGAGCATTTGTTCTGAGGCACCCCTCTTCCAATTTCTCCGAATTCTCTTCCTCTGCAGCTACCAGTTCCTGGATTCCCCCGCCACCCCCACCCTCAGCCAAGCAGGCCCCCAGCTGATCCCTAAGAGCAGACTAGATGGGTCTGTAAATCAATGGCTGGTGATAAAGAAACCAAAACAGGGGGAAGTGGCTCCCTAAGAACAGTCAGCCAAACGAATGCGCTTTCATGATTAGGGTGTGGCGGTCAGTATTAGTTACTGCACTGTAGCCACATGCAACAAGGTCGAATCATACGAGACTGCCTTTTCAGTGCATGAAGATACTGGAGCATTGGCAACTTCATACGGTTCAGTCTAACCTAACCCTCTCAGCACGGCGCTTACTAAAGTGTTCACGCAAGACGAGAGTCTTTATTAACACATTCAAGTGACACAAGACGAGAGTCTTTATTAACACATTTCAGTGACACAAGACGAGAGTCTTTATTAACACATTCAAGTGACACAAGACGAGAGTCTTTATTAACACATTCAAGTGACACAAGACGAGAGTCTTTATTAACACATTCAAGTGACACAAGCCGGCACTGGTGACTAATAAATGGCCGGCAGGACCAAGGCTGTAAGATTTCCTTCGGCTGAAACGAAGAGCTCCGTTTACTGACAGCGGAGGGACAGGACAGGCTAACACCCTGCACCACATCCGAGAAACCAACGTGCTGGCTGCCCCGCAGAAACCCGGCCCCGAGCTCAGGGGAGGACGGCACGGCTGAGTGCGCCTGACCACGCACCTCCAGCTCCAGCCAGGCCCCGGGCACAGGATGTGCTGCCTCTTCTCTGAGCTCGGCCACCACGGCCCGCCTGCCTCTGGGCAAGTCGACTGTGGTTCCAGGTCAATGTCTCCTGTCACTGCCTCCAGGAAGGCTTCCCTCCCTGCTGGCTGCAGCCCAGCCCTTCTCTCCGCCCAGTTTGCCTCCTCCCCGGTCTGGGCACGTCCTGCGTGGCGCCTGAGGTCGGTCGTTCAGCTCCGTGCGAGTGGCACGTCCTGGTACAGGGAGAGGCTCTGAGGAGCAGAACCTGTGACACAGGAAGGCCGAACAGCCGTCAGGACTTGAACACAAAGCTGGAGGAACCAGATGCCATCGGCCGGTCCCGTGCAGACGCGTGCGGAGTGCGCACCGATCGATCGCGGGTGAGGAGACCAGGCCAGGGCCCGGCACACGCCAGGAGAAGGTGCCATGAGAAGGGGGCTTCCACCTCGGCTTTGGAAAGGCGTGTGGGAGGGGCCTCTGCCACAGAAAAGGGGGAGCCAGGAAAGGGAGGAATCGTCTTGACGTTAAAAGCAAAGGTAAGGATGAACTTGTGGCTTGCACCGCCCTCTTCCCGCCGCTGCCGCTGGTCAGTAAACACGGGTGTGAACCATGTGGCTGCACGGCCAGGTCACCACCACCCAGGACAGCTGGCTACACCCAGGGGTGGGGGTCAGTAAGCTCTTAAGAACAAGGAGAGCCCTGGCCGGTGTGGCTCAGTGAATAGAGCGTCAGCCTGCGAAGTAAAGGGTCCCAGGTTCGATTCTAGTCACGGGCACATGCCTGGGTTGCAGGCTTGATCCCCATTGGGGGGTGTGCAAGAGGCAGCTGATCAATGACTCTCTCATCATTGATGTTTCTATCTCTGTCCCTCTCCCTTCCTCTCTGAAATCAATAAAAATATATTTTTTTTAAATGGCAAAACAGAGTCTCATCTCCAGCCTGCGCTGCAATAATATCATTGGGATTAAAATACAAATTACCCTCCAAAACCTGAAAGGCTGTATGCGGACAAAGTTGGACTTACTTAACGGAGAGGCGAAGGGGAAAGGGGGGGTTGGTGGGGGAAGACATAGGAACTGGATCATGGCTCACAGAACAAGCAGCAACGACAGCCGCCTCACACAGAACACCTCTAGCAAAAGGCAGTCCACACAGCAGGAAGGTAAAGACCAGGTGAGTGGGTTTCTTGCATTCAGGAGGTTGAATTAATACCCAGGTCCCTGACAACTCAAATTCCACAGGAACACATACAAATGCGTGGGCGTGCACGCCTGTATCTCACCAGTCGGTGCAGGGCGGTAAGGACGCCAGGCTGGGGTGGGATCCCGTCCGCCCTGCGCACAGCACACCCTCCTCCGCCTGCTCTCCCGGCTGCAGGCTCCTCACCTCCTCGGAGCCCACTGCCCAGAACAGCTCAGAGGTTTGCTAGGGACTCATCTCTTGCTCTACACACGCTTCCTGGCAACATACACTCAATTACTACAGCGTCTGGTAGAGTGTAGAGGGCCGGCCCCCAGGGAAGGCACCTGAGCATTCTTTAAATCAGTGCCAGCTGAATCCAAGGAGCCAGGCAGAGCCATGTCTTGGAAACACATCCACCAAAAAAGGTTGTTTGCGTTATCAGTACTGACTCTTAATTTGCTTCAGGTGTGTGGGGAGGAGGGGGTCCCTTGAGATGTAGATTCAGCCAAGTCCAGAGAATGAGTGGGGCCTGGACCCAGTTAAGCTCCTTTGATTGTAAGTCTTTTCCTGTGAAACCCCTTTCTGTTTTAGTACAAATAAACATGCTGCGTTTGGGTTGGATTTCCTGTCGCTCCATCAGAGAGCAGAGATTCCACCCAGCCCCAGCTTTTATTTCTACTTCTGTGTCGTCTATTCTTTCTATTATTTCTCCATCCCCAGCCCCTCTACTCAGAAACTGGGCCCACTCTTCTCTCCACGCTGGTCGTGGAGAAGAAAGGAAAACTCCAACAGTAGAGAAGACCTAAAACTGACCAGCAGTGACCTCTAACCCAGGCCTCTCATCTGCAGTTTGCTCCACCTCCCCCATGACTCCCAGACACCAACAAAACCAGTGGGTTTCCCCCAGGAAGAGCTGCACTGGCCGACGCTCCAGATCTCACCCACACAAGACAGGCCGACATCGTGCAAGCCTGTCAGCGGGTGTGCACCGCCTGTTTCCAAAGACAGTCCCACCTGGAGACAGCGGCTCCCGCCTAAAGCAGGGTCGCCAGCCGGTGGTCCCTGAGGACTGAAAGGTCGGCAACCGCTAACCTAGAGGATTCTACGTTTTCTACCAGAGCTCGTGTTTCTCTCCCAGGGAGGAAAGCATATGTGACGCATCCATTTTTATCAAATAAGTTTCATCTTCTGAAACTCAAACGAGACACAGGAGCCGGGGCAGGGCAGAGTGCCCGCGCAGAAACACGTCTACACACACACTGTTTTGGAAGACAGATCCCCACACCACAGGAGTCAAATACTTTGACCAGGAAAATGCCGCCTGCTTTTGAAGGAAGGAAGCCGCTGGGACTTTACACACCTGTGGGTTATCCATGTACCATACAAAACTATCTTCTCTGGTGTCCAGGATGAAGTACCTTCGAAGAAATTTACCGCTGTTTTCATTTTCTTCGATGTCTAGGAAACCACAGATGCGATTCTGACGGTCCACATAAGGCATTTCTGAGCCTGCACATCACACTGTAAGACAGAAACACCGGGTAAGCATTTCTCAGGGGCTTTGGGGGTACACTGCGCTCCAGTGGGATTTGTTCAACCCACTGCCGACCCCACGTGGGAGCCGGTCAAAGCCTGGGCAAAAGCCACTTTGAAAATCGGGATTGAGTGGTTACTAAGGGCAACTGTTCACGCGGATGAGGACGAAGGAGGCTGTGCACCTCACCTGAATAACATCCAGTAGTTACTTTTCCCTAAACAAACCCACGGGAACGCAAGACTCAGCCGCCCAAACTGGCATTTCCTCACCTGCAAGTCAAGAGGGTCTGGCTCTCTGACGGCTCCGGGACATTTTTAAACTCACAGACAACAGCAGCGGCGCACTTTCCCTGGCCGCTCACTGTATGCTGGCTCTGCACTTCTCTTCCACGCACTTTCTCACTTAATCCTCCACGTGACTCGGAGCACCACCGTCTGTCCCATTCAGACAGGAAACTGGCCACTGAGAGGCAACCAGAGAACCAGTAGGAAACGGATCACACCACGCCCCAGATCCTGGGACTCTACAGCTTGTATTTAATCTCTACCCCTGCCTCCCCAAAGCCTTTCAATTACAAAACGAAACGAATCAAGACAAAGCCAGCGCCCACCACGGAGAGAGATGAGCAGGCACTCCGTACCCGAGGGAATGCGGCCTCGCCGATGGCGTGGACACATGTGGCCGAGAGAGAGCCGTCACCTGGATCTTTCACCGAGTCTCCCGAGCTCCCTGTTCCCAACTACCGATCGACAGGACAAGGACACCAGGAACCAAGAAGCTGGATTCAGTCACCACGGCCGCCCTGGGAGAGCGGGCACAGAGCCAGTCTCCTCAGCGAAACTGTGCCCACAGGGAGGAGAGGGGCTGCAGACTCAGGGAGACTTCGGAGACAGGAAAATGTGGTTCTGAAGTGCTGGCGTTGCTATTGTACCGATGAGCTTATTTAAAACCAGGACTGGGTGAAAAACAAGCTGAGAGTCATTTTCTCTAGGAACGAGCGAGGGCTCCTCCTCATTCGCCGGCCCGTGTACCCAGCACCCCTCAGCAGAACGGATTCCTCCAACCGGCTCTGCGTTTGAAGGCTCAAGGAAGGTTCAACTCAGTGAGAACTCTGGTAGGACGGACAGACTTGCACTACTTGATTTCAAGATTTACAACAAAGCCCCAGCAATAAAGACAGGGTAGGCTGGTGAAAAGACAGCTCTGATAAGTCAATAAAAGCGAGGAGCACCAGGAACAGAGCCACACACGTGTCCATATTTTCAACAAGACGCCAAGGAGCGCCGCCGGACAAGGGCGGTCTCTCAGCTAATGGCTGACGCGACCCGCTGTCCACGCGGAAATGAATGAGCTCGAAACGGTCAGGGCGCCGACGGACAGGCTGCAGCAGGAAAGTTCCAGAAAACACCCAGGAGCAAGTCTGCAGGACCCTGTGGGAGAGAAGCTGGGCCAGGTAATGGCTCACACACTGGACGGAGTTAAAATTAAGAGCTTCTCTTCGAAGGAAACCACTAAGAAGTCAAAAGAAAAAAGGAAGAAAAAACAAACAAACACATAAACAAATAAATCCAAAGACAACCACAGATGGAAGAAAATATCCAGTACATTTATACCAAATAGCTGATATCCAAGAACAGGCAAAGAATTACTATTATAATGCAATAATAAAGCAACCACCCAAATAGAAAAATGGGCAAAAAAAACCATGAAGACAAGCCAACAAAGAAATATAACTATATCTGGTAAATCAGCACCTAAAAATATGATCATCGTTACTCAGGAAGGTACTGCAAAGGACACCATAGATGCCTCCACACACCTACTAGAACGGCTAAAACAAACAAAAATCCTGACACTACCAAATGCTGGCAATCATGAACAAGCGAACACTCTCGCCTGCACTGATGGTGGGAATGCAAAATGATACAGCACCATGGGAATTCAGTTTGGCAGATTCTTACAAAGTTATATATATTCTTACGATACAACCCCGCAATCTCACTCTTAGTATTTACCCATGTGAATTGAAAGCTTATGTTCACACAAAAAAACCTGCAGGGAAACATTTACAGCAACATTGTCCACAACCGGCAAAAGCACAACCAGCCAAATGTCGCTCCATCTGGTAAACGAGTCAAGGCTGGTCGGCCCCAGACAACAGAATAACATTCAGCCACATGAAGGACCACACACCCACCATTTACCCACCATTTACCCTGTGGACTGATACACACCACAGGGCAAATCGCAAATGTCCTTTGTAAGTGAAAGCAGCCAGACCAAAAAAATAAAAATAAAAAAGACCAAAACCAGTGTGCTCAGTGGATAGAGCGTCGGCCTGCGGTCTGAAGGGTCCCAGGTTCCATTCCAGCCAAGGGCATGTACCTTGGCTGTGGGCACATCCCCAATAGGGGGCGTACAGGAGGCAGCTGAACGATGTTTCTGACTTTCTACCCCTCTCCCTTTCTCTCTGTAAAAAAAAAATCAATAAAATATATTTTTAAAAAAAGAAGGGAAGAAATTGGGATCGCGCATAGCTCAGCAGGTGGAGGGAGGGGTACCTGAAGGTGAGTCCTTCTCACTGGCCTGTGTGTTTCTCTGCTGGGAACACAGGCTCCAGGAGAGCAGGACTTGATCTGTCTACGAATGCTTGTCTAACCCTAACACAGCTGCTGGCACAGGGGAGGCACTCAGCAACAATTTGTTGAGTGAAGTGTTAAGAAACCCATAACTACTGCAACTAATCTGAATGTGTAATTTTCCAAACACAAGCTTACATCCTCATCAGACAAGAAATCATTCAGCAAATTTAGGGGACTGGTTTGTTTAGATGACAGAAGAAAAAAAGGTGTAAGCACTATATTTCTGTTTGGATTTGTATCATTTTTAGTAGTTAGTATGAGGCAAGAATAGATAAAATTATATGATTAAAACCTCCCCAATATTTATCCTTCAGCATTATGTATGCTCTAACACCGTGGTCAGCAAACTGCGGCTCGCAAGCCACATGTGGCTCTTTGGACCTTGAATATGGCTCTTCCACAAAATACCACAGCCTGGGCGAGTCTATTTTGAGGAATTGGCGTTATAAGAAATTTTAAAAATTTGGCTCGCAAAAGAAATGTCAATGGTTGTGCTGTTGGTTTGGATCTGTGGACTAATGAGTTTGCCAACCACTGCTCAACATATCCTATATAATCCTATATAATCTCCTAATAACAGAGTAACATGTAAATTGACTGTACCTCCACTATGCTACCAGCCAATCAGGAGCAGGGGGAGTGGGCAGCAGACAGGGGGTGTAGACAGGGGGGTGTGGACAGGGGGCATGGCCAGCAGGCAGGGGCGTGGCCACAGTGCCGCATAAGCAAGCACCATGCTATAAGCTCTGCCCACAAGGTACTTAAGGGCTGCAAGATCCCCCCCTTACAGTTACTGTGACTGAATCACATGCAAATGAGCACCCGGGCATCTTGGGTAATGAACACCAGGTGCGAAGCGGGGCTGTGAGCCAAGCAGCAGTTTGGGTCCACGCCCCCAGCCCAGCGCCTATGATGGAGCATGCGGATAAGCTGGTGGCCACCACTGTGTGAGAACCAGGGGTCCCTGCATGCCCCCGAGCCCAGCATCCATGATGGGTGGGGGGGCTGGTTGCCAGTCTCTAGAGTGTGCAGAGACCCCAGTGGCCACCACTGGCTGCAGGAAGTTCACAGTCTTCTTGGTTTGTGCATAACTGAACCAGAAGCAGACATCAAGTGCAGAGGAGCTCCAGGAATGCTGGGAAATGTAGGTCTGGTGGCAGATGCAGGGGCCGTGGCCAGCAGGACGGAGGTGAGGCCTGCCAGGCCTGCCCTGTGGGGGCTTGGCCGTGGTGCAGCGGTGCAGCGTGCGCTCCCCAGGCCAGGGGCCCTGCAGCGCCACAGCACAGCATACGTGCGCTCCCCAGGGGGGCCCCGAGGAGGGGTGGGGCAAGCTGTCTGCGGGGGGTGTGGTCGGAGAGGTGCCTGCCTGCTGGGTTGGCGTGAATCCAGTAAGGTCATCCTTTCCCCAAGCACCACATGCACTCCGCAGCTCCCCGCCTCCTCGGGCCAGGATCGGAGCTGGGAGCCTTCCAACCACAGCGCCCACCAGCCAGGTGCTACGGCTTCTGGAGATGCTGAGGAAGGCGCGCCCTCAGCGGGGCTGCAGCATCTCCAGTTTCTCAGCTCGCGCCCTCTACCCATGAGGCTGGGGAGAACATATTTGGAAAAGTTCTTTAAGCCACGGCGGTCAGAGTAGTGAAACTCAGCCAAGGCAGCAAATAGAGGGGCGGGGGCCCTTTCTGGCCCTGGGGTTAGGCAGCATGCCCTGTGGTCCTGTGTGCCCGTGGCTGCGGCCGGCCTGAGTGAAGCTGGCCCAGGTCCTGGGTGAAGCGTGCGCTCCCCAGGTGGGGGCCCCTCGGAGGGGCGGGGCAAGCTATCTGCGGGATAAGCTGTCTGCGGGGTGTGCTGAAAGGTGCCTGCCAGAGGGAGAGAAGCCTGAGTCCCAGGTGTGGGGCAAGGCAGAGGCAGTTAGGAGCAATCAGGCCAGCAGGGGAGCACTTAGGGGTGATCAGGCAGGTAGGCAGAGGTGGTTAGGGGTAATCAGGCAGGCAGAGGGGTTGGGGTGATCAGTCAGGCAGGCCATGAGCAGTTAGGAGCCAGTGTTCCTGGATTGTGAGTGGAATGTCCGACTGCCAATAGTCAGACATCTCTGACTGCCAACAGTCAGACATCCCTGAAGGGGTCCCTGATTGGAGAACTGGTGCAGGCTGGGCTGAGGGAACCCCCCTCCATGCACGACTTCCATGCACCGGGCCACTAGTCCTATATAATAAAAAGCTAATATGTAAATTGTCCCCTCAACTGGGAGTTCAACTGGGAGTTGGACCAGGGGGCGGGGCCAGCCAACAGTCCATGGTCCCTCCCCCCCGCCAGCCCAGCCTGACTGGCACAAGCCGGCCAGGCCCCCCCCGTACACAAATTCATGCACCAGGCCTCTAGTGATTAGATAACACAATCAGCAATAAATTAACAAACTTGAGGTTAATACTTCATCAGTCAGGAACCAGGAAGTAAGCCAAAACATGAAAACAAAAGTCAGAGACAGAAAAGAAAAAGGAGTTCTGCAGAGTGGAGACCTGGTTAGGCCCGCAGGCCTTTGCCATTCTGTTAACTATGTTGGGTGAGACCATCCATATTCTCCCCAAACTGCTGACACACACACTGAGCATGTATGGACATTGGGGAGCCCACACGGACATGCCCCAGACCTCTGGGCTCCAGCCCCCTGACCAACACCTCCCCTCATCCCACACCACCAGCCGCTGACAGAGAGAGAGGAAGCACTCAGAAGTCTTCCAGGTCTTTGGGGAGAGCACAGGGATCAGAGGGTAATCACCCCAAACGGAGCAGGGGACACCCAGGGGTATCACTGGCGAGAGGAGAAGGGCTACAGGGGAGCCTGGCACCTATTCTTCAGCTCAGTGTCTGCGTGGGAAATGCAGGTCAGGAAGGGGCCACGGGAGCAGCTGCCGGCCACCGGCCGGTGTCACAGGACATGGGTTCAGTGGGGTACGGGACATGGGTTCAGTGGGGTACGGGACATGGGTTCAGTGGGGTATGGGACATGGGTTCAGTGGGGTATGGGACATGGGTTCAGTGGGGTACGGGACATGGGTTCAGTGGGGTACGGGACATGGGTTCAGTGGGGTACGGGGAAGCTGAAGAAGATAGCCGACGGGGCTCTCTTGCTGGTGTGAACAGAATTGGCCACACAGAGCACCCCCAGTCCAGGAGCGAGGGGAGCCCTGGCAGGCAGGGACCGGGAGGGGAGTGCCGGCGGGAACTACGGGCGCTCCCCGTACAATCTCACCAAGTCCTGTGTGGGCTACTGCCAGACACTGTTAAATAAGAGGGCTTTATTTTTTTAAATACACTTTTGTTGATTTCA
The DNA here is from genome assembly GCA_027563665.1 of Antrozous pallidus. Lineage (NCBI taxonomy): Eukaryota > Metazoa > Chordata > Mammalia > Chiroptera > Vespertilionidae > Antrozous > Antrozous pallidus. The sequence continues at coordinate 126,425,417 of CM050510.1, forward strand.
GAGAGGAAGGGAGAGAGAGAAACATCATTGACTGGCTTCCTCCTGCACGCCCCCTACTGGGGATTGAGACCACAACCCAGGCCTGACTGGGAACCGCACCGCGACCTCCTGGGCCACAGACCCAGGCAGTCAGAGAGCTTGGATCCCCGTTCAGAAATGCCGTCTTCTCTCTGCTTCTTCTGACCAGTCCCCCCAAGAGATCCCCGAAGAGGCCAAGAAAGCCCTGTCCCAGGCTCCTGCAGCAAGCGCCCCACCCAGGGGAGGGAGGGAGAACAGCTCTCACTGCAGAGGGGACTGAGGGCTTAAAGGAAACAGCTTAAACTGGAGCTTTTAACAGCTGCACAGACGGAAAAGCCATCATCTGCCCACGATGCCCTGAGGCAGGAGTGAAGGGGAGAGGGACACCCTACAAATCACAGTGAAAGCGGTGGGTGTCGGGAAACAGCACCACTGCCCTGGGACGGGGAGGCACACCTGGCCCAGGGCTCCCAGGGGACCTGAACCGGGTGAAAGGTGAGCTGCTGCTTCCACGTCCCCTGTGCCCCTGGCCGTCCTTTCTCAGGAAGAGGGCCAGAACCCAGAACCGGACTCCACGGCTCCCTCGCCAAGTCGAAGCCATGTGAAGGGCGAAGCCACAACTGCTGCAGGCACACCTGCCCTATGGACGCGGCCGATATGGAGTCCAGTTCCTCGTAGGAAAAATACTCCAGGCTCTCAGACGCTCACAGATTTACGGAGACCCTAAATGACTTCCTTCACCTTCAACAGGGATTCCAGCTCACAAAAGCTTATGCTATAAACCCCCCAGCCCCACCTTCCTGAACCCACGCACTCCGGCTAAGCAAAAGGCCCACCACACACCCCGCAGGCGTGTTAGCCGGATATCGGCAGGAGTGACTGGTCAGACAGTCTATCTCCCGGAGCTACGAGGAGGAATATGACCGAGAGCTCAAACGGCGTAACGTCGATCACTAAGCGTAACAGAACCTATGGCTGTAACAACGATCCACGGGAATTTTAAGTTTTAAATAACAACACCCCCTTTTTTATGTTCCTAAAAATGACTAAGCATTACAGACAAGCATCTACAGCGACCAACGTGTCTGCCTGAAGAACTAACTGGCTTCCGATGCTACATCAGTTTCCAAATGTGTCCTTACAAATGGTCGGAAGAATTAACATCACTTAAGCATTTACCTCCTGCCAGAGTCATGTCATTGTTCTGTGGAGAAGTGAATGAGAGGAGAGTCGCCTGGAGGGGAGCAGGGATTCTAACATCACCACAGTGAGGGCTCCGGCAGGTGAACCCGTGCTGTGTGACCTCACAGCGAAGGCAGTTGCTGCTCTAACACCTGGAAGTCTCCATCAGTAACTATGGCCACAACTGGACAATCACTGCGTTGCATTCAGAAAACCATTATCTTCCCCACTCTATCTGGTATTTCCCCATTGATTTTCTGGAGAGTAAACGGGGGTGAGAGGGAGGGAGAGGAAGAGAAGGAGAGAGAGGGGAAAGGGAAGGGGGAGAGAGGGAGAGAGGAAGCCCTAAGAGAGACACATCTCTCTCTACCATTAGTTGCCTCCCGCACACACCCCAATGGGGGCTTGGGATCGATCCTGCAACCATAAAGGTACCTGCCCTTGACCGGGAACCACACCTGCGACCCTCTGGTGTGTGGGCAATAGCTCTAACCACTCCCACACCAACCGGCCTTTCCCATCCTAAATGACAGGTATTTAAATAAGAACAAAAAGCAATGCCTGAGCAGTGTGGCTCAGGGCTGAGGATCAACCCATGAACCGGAGGTCAGGGTACAGTTCCTGCTCAGGGCACACGCCCAGGTTCCGGGCTCGATCCCCAGGAGGGGGCATGCAGGAGGCAGCAGGTCCATGATTCTCTCTCATCACCGATGTTTCTCTCTCTCCCTCTCCCTTCCTCTCTGAAATCAATATAAAAAACATATTTTTTTAAAAAAAAAGAGAGTATTTAACATAAAGCAATCTTTCAATGGCAAAATCTGACTTAAATCGTCCTAATAAATTAGTTCATAGACTTCATTCTGGGTTATAAATTATCGAGTCAAAATAACAGTTTTTTGCAGTGTGACTATAAGAACTTTCAGACTTTTAAAGTCACTTTTTTTAAAGCTGCATTAAATGTTTCTGGAGAAAAGTGTCTATAAAAACATGAAACGTCTCCATCTTTCTGAGTCCTTTCTCGGGAGTCCCACACCATCCCGTCCTACACGTGAACAATGAGAGTAATGCCCGCGGCTCCTTCCCAAACAAAGCCGCCGGCCCACTGTCCTCGCTCACTTCTAAAAAGGGCCTTCCGCTGGGGCCCATGGCTTCCGAGCGATTGTGCACTCATCCTGTTGTGTGTCCCTCCCGCCGGCCGCTCTCTGGCCTGTCCACTGTCCGGCCCCCTCCGCTGCGGCCATCACAAAACGCCGCTTTACAACAAGCAAGGTGACCGGAGGCAGGAAGCCGGCTCTGCACCGATCACATCGTCACCTCAGAGTCACCAATCAGCCACCTCCCCGGCCGCAGAAGACCCCCCCAGAGCACCTGTCGGGGACCCACCGGCTCACAGCGCCGCCAACGAACCATGAACCCCCTCCATCGCTCCCACCCCTGCGTGGCCGCCCGCATCCGCCTGCACGCCGGTGGGAAGACCTGGCCGTTCAGAAAAGGGGGTTCAACAAACTCTATTTTGGGGGGAGATTGGGGTGCCACAGTCTCTAAGATGAAGACCTGGCCGTTCAGAAAAGGGGGTTCAACAAACTCTATTTTGGGGGGAGATTGGGGTGCCACAGTCTCTAAGATGAAGACCTGGCCGTTCAGAAAAGGGGGTTCAACAAACTCTATTTTGGGGGGAGATTGGGGTGCCACAGTCTTTAAGATGAAGATCTCATCGTTCAGAAAAGGGGGTTCAACAAACTATTTTGGGGGGGGAGATTGGGGTGCCACAGTCTGTTAAGATGAAGACCTGCGCCTGCAAAGCAACAGGCATCTCAGTCTGAAAGCATCACACCAACTTTTGAAATAATCAAGTCCTTCCTATGGGGAAGAAAAGCCGCCGTTTTACAAAATAATCTTTTTAACTTTTTCCCGGATCCCAGAAGGCTGGCACCCACGTTGCTGTCGAGTGTTTCCAGGGCACGACCCTCGCACCCTGTGCACGCCGAAGGCAGGGGCACCCGGGGTTCCCGACCTACAGGCCGCGGGGAGACCCCGCACCCCGGCTCGGGGGGGGGGGGGGGCGGGGGGACGCTCACGGACACGGACCGGACGCGGTGCCGGTCCGGGAAGAACAGGTGTCCGCGCCAGGAGGACAGAGGAAGGCGGCCCCCGCCCCCACGCGGCCGTCGGGTCTGTCCTCACACCGGGACGCTCGGCGCGGGCGGAACCCCCTCGAACCCCGAGCCACAGGCTCCCTCCGACCGTCTTCCCATGGGGGGTCCGCGGGCAGCGCCGCCGGGCCGACCCCGACTCGGCGCCTTCCGCCCCCGGCGACCCCGGCGGGGCGGGCCCTCCGTCCCTCCGTCCCCATGGCCGCCGCCACCGGAGCCCCAGGTGCGAAGGGGACGGGCTCACTCGGCGCGGTGCCTGGGCGCGGGGCGGGGCCGGCGGGGACCCGGCGCGTCCCGGAGGCCGAGCTTCGCCCGAAGCCCGGACCCGCCGCCCAAAGGTGGAGTCGCCGCCCGAAGGTGGGCCCGCGGCGCAGCGTCGGGGCCAGGCCGGCGGGGGCTCCGGGCGGAGGCGGGGCGGGAGAGCCGGAGGGGGGCGCGGGCGGCCGGGAGAAGGGCGCGGCCGCACCGGGCGGCTCCCCCTGGGAAGCGGGTCCCCCCCGAGGCCTCCCGCTCTCGCCGCCCGGACGCCCGGAGGTCGCACGACCCGGAGGCGCCGCGGGGAGACAACCCGCCCCTCCCGTCCGGCCGGTCCCGGCGCAGGTGAGCGCCCGCGGCCCGCCCCGCACTCACCAGCGCCCCGGCCCCTCGGCGGACCGCGGCCGCCTCCTGCTCCCTCCGCCGGCGCGGCGCTCCCGGGCCCCGCCTCGCCACCGCTCCTCACGCCGGCTTCTCCGCGGCCTCCGCCCGGGTCCCCTCGCTGCCCCGGCCGCGCTCCCACCAGCGCCGCGACTGCCCGAGCGGCGCCCACGACGGCCCCTGCGCACTGCGCACGCGCGCCGCGCCGCCGCGGCCCCCAGACGGCGGCCGAGATTCCCGAGCTGGGCACTCCCAGGCCGCGAGACTACAATTCCCGGCAGGCCTCGCGCGGCTCGGCGGGCCGGGTATCCGGCGTCTGCATGGTTCCCGGGAAGAAGGCTTCAGGCAACGTCGGGGTGGGTCTGGCGCAGAGTTCTAGGCCCTCCGCCCCCGCGCGGCGGAGCATCCTGGGATTCGTAGTTTTCGACCGCAAGGGGCTCGGCTCGGCTGGGGGGAGGGGCGTGGGGGGGGAGGGGCTCGGGATTCTCTGATGTCATCGCTGGGAACAGAGCTCCGCAGCGCCCGGGTTCCATCAAGACAGGCTTCGTTCGTTTGCAGAGCATCCGTTTGCCGGCTGCCCCATCATCCGTGCAGAAGGCCAAACGCACCGGCCGTGGGGTGACCCGCAGAACCAAGCACCTCAGCTCCGCGAGCCAGTTCTGCAGCCTCACCACTCCCACCTAGAGCTGTAGCTCCACCTCCTCCCCTAGGGGACCCGAGCCTAAGAGACACTTAAAGGGTCAGTGGAAAGTCTTTCAGAAAAGATGGAGAATAAGCATGTCTTTTCATAAATATTTTTTCATCGTTAACACCTCTGTTGCACCTACTATGTGCCACATCCTGTGGTGGGCACTAGGCCTACATCTGAGAAGGAGACAGGCTCCATCAGGCCTTCAGGGAGCCTGCAGTCTGTAAGAGGAGCTCGTCCTGAAGATAATTACAGATGTCAGTGCCGTGAAGTAGCTGGGCAAGTCAGAGAGAGAGAGTGGGGGTGGCCACTGGAGGCTCTCTGAGAAACTGATATTTGAGCTGGAACCTGCAAAATGAGAATTATTCAGACATGCCCAGGGCTGGGGAAAAATCCCATGCCATGCCTTTCACAGTGCACGGCACACACCGGGCTCTCGGGGCCTGTTTGTTGTGTGTGTCCTCCTTCCTTTCCGTCCCCTGCACAGCCTTACATCTCGTCCTTCCCTCTTCACATCTGTGTGGCTCTGTTCAGAACAGCCTTCCTATGGAAGATGTGCGGGAGACAAACCAATGCCGGGCCAGGTCGGAAGGTGCAAGTTCAACGCCACTGAGCCTGTGTCGTGGCGAGAGCTCTCACTGGCTAGCCCCTCCTGTCGTTGGGAACTGGGTTAAAAGTCTGGGCCAGCATGGCTCAGGGTTTGAGCATCGACCTATGACTCTGAAGGTCACGGTTCAATTCCCGGGTCAGGGCACATGCCCAGGTTGCAGGCTCGATCCCCAGTAGGAGACTTGCAGGAGGCAGCCTATCCATGATGCTCTCTCATCATTGATGTTTCTATCTCTCCCTCTCCCTTCCTCTCTGATATCAATAGAAATTATATATATATATATATAGATATATATATAGAGAGAGATATATATATACATTTTTTTTAAATAAAAGTCTGTGCCCTCAGCCTGGCCTCCCGACTCGATTCCGTTCATGAGGCAGCAAATCGGGTTTGGAGTGTCTTTATTAGGATCCTAAAGGAAACTTTGACTTTATCTCATCTGAGCCAACGGGACGTGGAAGGCAGGCGAAGACTCACCTGCGGAGACTTACCTGCGTGACTGCGGCAGCTCGTGGCACCTCGCTGCACTGGCCCTTCGCCCTTTGAGACCAGCTGCTCACCTTACAGAGCGTTCAGAGCCCCCACGCACGGGTGGCGGTGAAAGCACCTCGCAAGCGTCAGGGAAGGTTCCGGTCTGGCTTTTACAGACTCATCTTCAACATTGCCAAGACCACTGGTCCTTGACCCTTCGGGAAACCCTGGTCCTGTGGCCCTGCAGACACCTGTCTTCTCCAGCCCCCTGTTCGGACCGGCTCACTCGGTGAAAGTGTCTGGTTCCAGCTGAAACTGGTTTGGCTCAGTGGATAGAGCATCAGCCTGCTTGGACTGAAGGGACCCGGGTTTGATTCCGGTCAAGGGCATGTACCTTGGTTGCAAGCACATCCCCAGTTGGGGGGGGGGGGGGAGGTGTGCAAGAGGTAGCTGATCCATGCTTCTGACTTTCTATCCCTTTCCCTTCCTCTCTGTAAAAAAAAATAAAATCAATAAAATATATATTTTTTTAAAAAAAAAGAAAGTGTCTGGTTTTACCACAGTTTGTGAACTGCCCAGAACACTATTTCCTCTGGTTTACAGTGGCCTTTGGGAATTTTTTTTAGATCTATTTTATTGATTTCTTTACAGAGAGGAAGGGAGAGGGATAGAGAGTTAAAAACACCGATGAGAAACATGGATCAGCTGCCTCCTGCACACCCCCTACTGGGGATGTGCCTGCAACCAAGGTACATGCCTTTGACCGGGACTGAAACCAGGACCTTTCAGTCTGCAGGCCGACGCTCTATCCACCGAGCCAAAGCAGCTAAGGCTTGTGTGGTTTTTTTTTTTGTTTGTTTGTTTGTTTGTTTGTTTTCTAATTAAATGTATTTTTATTGGTTTCAGGGAGGAAGGGTGAGGGAGAGAGCGAGAGAAATATCAACGTGAGAGAGAATCACGGATCGGCTTCCTCCTGCACGCCCCCCACTGGGGATCCAGCCTAAAACCCGGGCCTGTGCCCCACCGGGAAATGAACTGTGATTTCCTGGTTCATAGGTCGACGCTCAACACTGAGCCCCGCCAGCTGGGCTGAGCAAAGTCTGTCGTTGTTTTTAACTGAATGCGTGGCTGACATTTAAAAGTAGGGAAATTTCACATAAAAACCCAGATGTCCCCTGCCTGATCCTATAAACATTTGCACTTGCCTTTCCTAGCTAGAAGTCTAGAAGAGGTCTCCACTTCAGGAACTCTAGATGACATATTTGGGACATACTTAAAAGGGGGGAAGGGGGGAGTGAAATCCCTTGTTTTTCTGAAATTCAAATGCAATGTCCTGTGTTTGATCTGAAAACCCTCTCAGAGATCAGCCCCTCGGGGCAGAGGGTCCCTCCCACCTGGGGAATCTTGGTCCTCATCCATCTTCTGTGGCATTATCACCCGAGGCCTTTAAATTCTCCCTTTGCTCCTGTTGCACAGCAAGCACCAAAGGCTGCTTGACATTGAGAGCCACGGTATAGAGACAGCGAGGGGAGCCAGAAATGGGGCTCAGGCGAGGCTGCAGGGTTGGGGTTAGGGTGAGGGTGAGGGTGAGGGTGAGGTTTGGAGATAAGGTTAGGGATAGGGATAGGGTTAGGAATAGGGTTAGAGTTAGGGTTAGGGGTAGGATTAGGGATAGGGTTAGGGCTAGGGTTAGAGTTAGGGTTATGGTTAGAGTTAGGGTTAGGGATACATTTAGGGTTAGGATGAGGATGAGGATGAAAGGTGAGGGTTAGGGATAGGTTATGGTTAGGATGAAGGTGAAGGTGAGGGTGGGGGTTAGGGTTAGAGTTAGGGTTAGGGATGGGTTTAGGGTTAGGATGAGGGTGAAGGTGAGAGTTGGGTTTAGGGCTGCAGTGGAAGCAGGGTTAGAGTTAGGGTTAGGGTTAGGGATGGGTTTAGGGTTAGGGTTAGGATGAGGGTGAAGGTGAGGGTTGGGGTTATGGTTAGAGTTAGGATTAGGGTTAGGGATGGGTTTAGGGTTAGGATGAGGGGGAAGGTGAGGGTTGGGGTTAGGGATAGGGTTAGGGTTAGAGTTAGGGTTAGGGTTAGGGTTAGATGAGGGTGAAGGTGAGGGTTGGGGTTAGGGATAGGGTTAGGGTTATGGTTAGAGTTAGGATTAGGGTTAGGGATGGGTTTAGGGTTAGGAAGAGGGGGAAGATGAGGGTTGGGGTTAGGGATAGGGTTAGGGTTAGAGTTAGGGTTAGGGTTAGGGTTAGATGAGGGTGATGGTGAGGGTTGCGGTTAGGGTTAGGGTTAGGGTTAGGATGAGGGTGACGGTGAGGGTTGGGGTTAGGGATAGGGTTAGCGTTAGGGTTAGGGATAGGGTTAGGGTTAGGGTTAGGAAGAGGGGGAAGGTGAGGGCTGGGGTCAGGGCTGCAGTGTAAGTAGGCCTTGGGGACACACAGCCTCCTGGGAGGGGGACGGGATCAGCAGCATCAAAAAATAACCATCTCCTTTGCGCTTCTCTCCCCTCCGCCGGTCTGGAGGGAGAGGCCCATTACGTAACTGTGCTTTCTCAAATCGTGGAATATTCCCTTGTTGAAATGACAGCCTGGGAGCCAACCAAGAACATTCAGGTCCCACAGACAGCGCCGAGGAATTCTGGAATGTTCCACGGAGACTGGTCATCTGAAGAAAACGGTGAGGAGTCTGAAGTCTGGAATCTGTCATTGACATTTATTTATCCATTTATTTTTAAATTTATGTTTATTGATTTCAGAGAGGAAAGGAGAGAGAGAAATGGCACTGATGAGAGAGAGGCATTGACTGGCTGCCCCCCCCCCCCCCACACGCCCCGCACTGGGGCTCGGGAGCCGCACAACGCCCACCTCCCAGGGGGCCGCCCGCGGCTGTGAGCACCGGGCTGGTGGGCTTCCATCCACCACTGCTCGCCGCCCGCCCTCCGGGCTTTCCGGGCGGAAAGGGGGGCCGGCCGGACCCGCTGGGACAGCGCAGGTGCACGGGCCCGGCCCAGAGCCCGCCCCAGGGATGGAGCCGCAGCGCCGCCTCTGCTGCCGCTCCTGGGCCGTTTCCTTCCAGAGAGCTTCGGCCTTGGCCGGGGTGGCTCCGTGGACAGAGCGTCAGCCTGCGACAGGAGGGTCCCGGGTTCAATTCCAGTCAAGGGCATGTACCTTGGTTGCGGGCGCATCCCCGTGGGGGGGGGGGGGTGTGCAGGAGGCAGCTGGTCGATGTTTCTCTCTCATCGATCTTTCTAACTCTCCCTTCCGCTCTGTAAAAAATCAATAAAATACATATTTTTTAAAAAAGAGAGAGCTTCGCCCCGACCACCCCCCCCCCCCCGCCCCACTGCCTCCCCCCTGCAGGCAGGTTCAAGTCCTAGAACCCCTTCAGGAAGCTGAGTGTTAGAATAGTTAGGAATCCATTCCTTCTTTTCTTTATTTCTTCTCTTTCCCTTCCTTCCTTCTTTCCTTCCTCCCTTCCTCCCTTCCTTCCTCCCTCTCTTCCTTCCTCCCTCCCTCCTTCTCATCCTTCCTTCCTTCTCTCCTTCCTTCCTTCCTCCCTCCCTCCCTCTCATCCTTCCTTGATTCCCTCACCGGAGGATGTTTTCCCATTGACTTTCAGAGAGCGGGGGAGAGGGACAGACAGACAGAAACACGATGCGGGAGAAACACATCCATTTGGTGGCTTCCTGCATGAGCCCCGAGGCCAAGGCCAGGCAGGGGAGGAATCTGCAACCAAGATCGGTGGCCCCTGAACACAATCGAACCCGGGACCGTTCAGTCCGCAGGTCGACACTCTATCCTGAGCCACGCAGGTTAGGGCTCCTTCCACGTTTAAGGAAAACGGAAAAATGGTGTTATGACTGAACGTTTGTGTTCCTCTCCAACCCCCCATGGTGAGGTTCCCACACCCGGGTCACCGCAGCTGGAGACAGGCTATCGTGGAGGTAATCACGGGTAAATGGGGTCAGGGGTGGGTCCCTAACCCAAGAGGATTAGTGTCCTTCTAAGAAGACACTCCGGAGAGCTCATGCTCCTCCCTCCCCCCAAACCCAGGGAAGACTGAGCCAGAAGGTAGCCGTCTGCAAACCCAGAAGGTAGCCGTCTCCCCAGGAACGGAATCCACCGGGACCTTGATCTTGGACTTCCTGGAGGCCAGGATTGTGAGCAGTTACATTTCTGTCTAAACTATGCACCCCCCATCCCCCAGCCCCATCCCGTGTGGCCTTTTGTTAGAGCAGCCCAAGGGCTAAGAAGGGAGAGGGAGTGGGGGGAGAGAGAGGGGGAGGGAGAGAGAGAGAGAGAGAGAGAGAGAGAGACATCAATGAGAGAGTCTCTGGGGTTGGAGCCCGAAAACCGGGCATGCGCCCTGACCAGGAATCGAACTGGGACCTCCTGGCTCAACCCCTGAGCCGGGCCGGCCGGCGAGTCCGCAGCTCATCAGTAGGGAGCCCCGTAAGGCGTGTGGCCACCGCCAGCTCCGGGCGCACCGCTAACACCCCAAAAGGCTTCCCACGGCCCCGGAATCGCTCTTCCGATCCCACTGCCCGAGGTCAGGGTTGCCTGTCCCTGAACCTCCTGTCAATGGAGCCGCACCCCCGCACCCCCGCACCCCCCCGTCCGTCTCTGGGATCTGACTCCAGTCCAGCCTGCCGCCACCTGCGAGATGCGTCTGGGCCACTGCGTGCGCTGTGAGGGTCTGTTCGGTGTCGCGGTGTGACCCTTCACTCCGTGAGCGAGGCCCCCTTCGTCTCTCCTCCCGTTGACGGGCCTCCTGGAGGCTGGGAGGTTTCCCTTCCCCCTTCTCTTGCTGCTTCCTTGCCCCCCCGCCCCCGCCCCCAGCTCAGAGGGGGCTGGCGGCGGCGGCGCATTTCTCCCGTGTCTCTCGTCCTCAAGGAGCCCCGTGAGTAAGGCTGTCCTCGGGGTCCCGCAGCCACCAGGCCCAGCAGCGGCGCTCAGAGGGCCTCTCCGGTCCACAGGCCCTCGCCGGGTCCGGCTTTCTGCCCGGGACATCAGCGTCGTTTACATGACGGGCGGGGGGCGCCTGTCGGGGGCCTGTCGGGCGCGTGACCATCGTGGGGTTTGGCCGTGTTGGCGGGAGGGGCGAGGGAACGGCCCGTCCGACCAGACCCAGCAGGCTTGACACCGCCGCAGCTGAGATCTGGAAACAGCCTAGGCGCCCGTCAGCAGGTGCGTGGGTCGGAAAACCGTGGCACGCGTCCACGGCGGAATACTACGCGGCACTGAAAAAGAAGGCGTTCCCACCAGAGAGCCAGAGAGCCAGAGAGCCAGAGAGCCAGGGAGCGTTCTGCTAAGTGAACTGAGTCGGTCGGAGAAAGACGAAAGCCACAGGATCTCGCTCGTCTGGGGAAATAATGGGACAACATAGACGGATGAGCAGAAACAGGTCCAGAGACGGAGCAGCATCCGGCAGAGCATCCAGCCTCAGAGGGAAGGCAGGGGAGGGTGGGGGGAAGGGGGAGAGATCAACCGAAGGACTTGTATGCACGCGTAGAAGCCTAACAAATGGGCGCAGACACCAGGGGTTGAGGATATGAGTGGGGGGCGGAGGGAGGGGGAGGTAATGGGGAAGGAGGACACGTATGTAACACTTTAATCAATAAAGAAATTAAGCCAAAACTGGTGTGGCTCGGTGGATAGAGCGTCGGCCTGCAGGCGGAAGGGTCCCGGGTTCGATTCTGGTCGAGGGCAAGGACCTTGGCTGCGGGCACATCCCCAGTTAGGGGGTGTGCAAGAGAGGCAGCTGGTCGGTGTTTCTCTCTTATCGATGTTTCTGACTTTCTACCCCTTTCCCTTCCTCTCTGTGAAAAAATCAATTAAAAAATATATTTTTAAAAAAATTTAAAAAAGAATCCAGCAGGCTGCCTTTGCAGGAGAGGGTGTTGTCCGGCCTGCGGGTGACGTTGTCAGCGTCCACAGGGCCCTCGGTAGGAGCAAGGCCCCCCGCCCCTGCTCGAGGACATCTGCTTGTGCAGGTCTGGGACCACAGCCCTGGCCCTGGACGCTGTTTTGAGGGCTGTTACTGGCGCCAGACAGGCCCAAGCCCCGGCCCCCCCGCCCTCCCTTGCACCTGTGAGCCCCTGACTCCGGGGTGGGGAGCCTCAGCTTCCTTGTTCGGGGGATGAGCCCTCCGAGGCCCACAGGGGGTGAGGACGGGGCCCGGCGCACAGTAGGTGACGAGGACGGGGCCCGGCGCACAGTAGGTGCTGTCAGATGGTGCCCACCGCCCGTCAGTGGAGGCACGTAGTTCCCCGTCTCCCCTTCCTGCAACGGGCAGGCCTCTCTGGAAGCTCTCCCGCATGTCCTGAAATGCCCTCCTCCACGTCACTGGGTGCCCGCTCGCCGCCACCCCCGCCTGTTTGTTTTGGACGCGGGAGGGCCGCCAGGAGTGGCGGGCTTGTCCCTGCGGCTCCTCACAACAAAAGCTGCGCCTGGCTCACGGCTGAGGAAGCCGGCGCGTCCGTTCGAGCAGCGCCACAGACCCGTGGGCCGCGGCTCCCGGTGGGCAGACGGCTGGGGGGGCGAGGGGGGGCAGGCAGAGGGATGGACGCAGGTGCCTTTAAGCAACGCACGGGATTCAGGCTCTGATCTGGGGACATGAGAGAGGACGCTGAGGGGCACTTTTTTTTTTTTAACTTAAACTGTTGTTTTTAAAATGTAGTTTTGTTGATTTCAGGGGAAGGGAGACGGAGGGAGAGAAACATCTGTGATGAGAATCAGGGATCGGCTGCCTCCTGCGCTCCCATGCTGGGGGCCAAGCCCACAAGCCGGGCCTGTGCCCTTGACTGGAATCGAACCTGGGACCCTTCCATCCACAGGCCGACGCTCTGTCCACTGAGCCACGCCGGCCAGGGCAGGCGTGTTTGTTTTTAAACCGACTGGGGCAGCCCCTTCGGGACGGTGCACACAGTGTGGCCGCAAAGGCGCTCTCGTCCCCCAGGTGGTGACAGGGACCCGGCAGCGTGGCCCACTCACGCGGGGGGCTCGAACCGTCCCTTTAGACGGAGCAGGCCGCTGGCCGGCTCTCCCCGTCCGTCTGTTTGGCACCCTCTCTGCCCGTCACTCCTGTGCGAGGCCTTGTCTCCCCGAGAATCACAGCCAAAGCTGCTGCTGCTGCGGCTGCTTTTGAAAACCTCCTCCTGAGGCTATTCCCCCGTTGATTTTTTTAGAGAGAAAGGAGGGGCAGGGGGAGCGGGAGGGAGGGAGAGAAACATCATCGATGGGAGAGACACATCGATCGACCGGCTGCACCCATTTGCACCATCTGGTTCGATTCCAGGTCAAGGGCATGTACCGGGTTTTGGGTTTGCTCCCCGAACCGGGTCGGGGTGTCTGCGGGAATCAACCGGTCCAAATGGTTCTCTTACATCCATGTTTCGCTCTCTCCCTGCTCCCTTACGCTCTCTCTGCAAAGCAATGGAAATAATAATAATAATAATAATAATAATTAAAAAAATAGTAACTGGCAGTGCTGGTTGAAGGAGTGGGTGACAGCGGGTGAACCGAGCTCTCCCCCTGCCGGAAGCGGTCATTGTTTTAACGACGGAGAGCTGTGGACGGGAATACGGAGGGCTGGTCCACCTTCATTGCTCTGAGGGGTCGGAGCTAATTACTAGATGTTGGTGGTTGAAGCAGCCCCCACCTGTCAGTCCTAAGTAGATTCACTGATTGGCTTTTACTGGTGTTTCCTAACTGGGGGAGACGGGTGTATCTTACGATCTTAATCTTAATAAAAGGGATGGTAAAGCCAGAGCGGGTAGTAGTTCTCCCACTAGAGTTGGGCTACCACCTGGCCCCCATTTCCCAAATGAATGTTTTTCTGAGTCTCTATTCATTTGTGTGTGGCCTTCTCCAGAAACCCAAACCCTGAACCAGGAGCCCTGAATCACGCGGGACGTGGAAGGGGTTCCCACATTTGGCACCCGCCCAGGGACGCCACATCTCCCCTGGCGTGACCCCAGGTGGCTTTTCCCTGCTCGGGGGTGGGGGTGGGGAGCCCTGCCCAGCAGTCCCGGCAGGCGTGTGGGTGCTCGTGAGACGCTGAGCCGACCAGCACCCCGTCACTGCTCTGGGCCGTGGCTGTCGGCTGTAAATTCCAGTCTGAGGCAGTTCCTCTTGTGAGGAGGGTGTGTCAGGTCCGAGCAAGAATGTTTGTCTCCTCTCTGACGCCTCCCAAGCTCAGAGATTTGTGACATCAACGCCGTGGACACTGGGATGACCCAGCCTCGCCCCCCCCCCCCCGGAAATGTGCAAACGTTCCCTCTCAACCCCCCAGCAGGGCGGCTGGGTCCCTGGCAAATTCCTGCCCCCTGCGGGTGCTGGCTCCCATTCTTGAGACTGAGCTCGCCCCCTAGCGGACAAGGCGGGAACTTCTGGAGTCCAGCCAGTGGCTCCCCGGCAGGAGGGTGAGAAAGAGCCACAGGCTTGTCCTTGGGTTCGGATGGTGATGACTTTTTGTCCTGGTTAAGGAAGACAGTCCGTGTGTGGGTGCAGGGCGAACCCCGCTGTGGAACTGGTGCCCGGGGACGCAGCCTCATCCTCAGGCCCACTCCCTCCACCCCCCAACCCCCCACCATGAGGACCAGGTGGCTCTCAAGTCACCGGTCAGCAGCTGGGCCCTCAGCCACAGCCACAGCCACAGCCACAGCCACAGCCACAGCCACAGCCACAGACAGGAACCTGCCCACCACTTGCCAGCCTGCACGCCGCTCTCCCCGTGTTCTGAGGGGGACACAGCCCCGCTGCCCGGCGGTGGGCTGGGGAGACTCTGAGCAGGGCCTTGTGAGCTGCCCGGATGCCTGGTCCACAACCAGGACGTGATAACAAATGCGTGTCGCTCGCTCTGAGCCACGGAACAGCGGCACTTGGTCCCACCGCAATAGAACACCGCTCGGCAACGTGGGAAGAAAGACTCCCACCTCCCTTTTCCCAGCCCCGGGTTCCTTTTAAAGGGACAGAATGGCCAGGCCGACATGGCTCCGTGGCTGAGCTTTGACTGAGAAACCAGGGGATCAGGGTTCGATTCCCGGTCGGGGCACATGCCGGGATCGTGGGCTCGATCCCCAGTGCGGGGTGTTCAGGAGGCAGCCGGTCCGTGATTCTCTCTCACCACCGATGTTTCTCTCTCCCTCTCCCTCCCTGCCTCTCTGAAATCAATTAAATATTGAAAAACAAATTTAAGCCCTGGCCGGTGTGGCTCGGTGGAGAGAGCGTCGGCCTGCGGACAGAAGGGTGCTGGGTTTGATTCCGGTCAAGGGCATGGACCTTGGTTGCAGGCACATCCCCGGTAGGAAGTGTGCGGGAGGCAGCTGATCGATGTTTCTGGCTTTCTGTCCCTCTCCCTTCCTCTCTGTAAAAAAAATCAATAAAATATATTTCTAAAAAACCTATGAAATGCATGGTCAGCTCCCGAAATGAAACCCACACATTTAGAAATAAAGTGGCAGAATGGTCAGCCAGGCAGTCACTCTGCACCTTACAGCTGCCCCCTCCCTCCCACCTCTGGCTCCTTGAGCCCATGCTGCCGGGGACACAGCCAGGGGTGGTGTCGCCCAGCGGGAGGGGGTGTTTCTGCCAGGAAGCCCATCAGCGCCCCCAGAATGCAAAGCCGGCCTGGGCTCCGGGGGCCTCGGGGTCCATGACGGCAAACGGACTCACGCCTCCGCTGCTTTCCGCCCTCCGACAGCACAAACGGGGGTGCTGTGGTCTGAACGTGAACCCCCAAACCCACATGGTGAAACCCACCCCCAAAAGTGCCGGCGGCAGGGGGCGGCCTCTGGGGGGTGTTGCGATCCCATGGGTGGAGCTCTCACAGACGGGGTTCGAGCCCTTATTGAGGGGCTGGGGCAGCTGCCTGCCGGTCGGCCACACGGGGACCGGGGGCCGGGGACCGGGGACCGGGGAGGAGCTGGCCATGTGTGAACGGCCACGCCCCCGACACCACGCCGCATCTGTCGGCTCTGACCTGGGACCTCTGGACCCCAGACCTGGGAGTGACGCTCCTGCCGTTCGCACGGTCACACGCGCCCTGGCTCGGCGGAGGGCAAACAGAGACGAGGGCGCCTGCTGTGCGAGAACGCCAGCCGACACCGGACGGTCCCTTCAAGGTCGCTTTATTTCCTCGGTGCGGAGCGTGGGCGCAGGCAGCCAGGCTCCTCCGGGAGCCGGGAGCCGTCAAGACGCCGGGAAGATGAAGGAGAAGCTCACGTAGATGGGGCTGCCCGCAGTCTGGATCTGCAGGATCTGCAAGAGGAAGCCGTGGGGAGGCGGGGGCTTTGCCACAGGCTCGCCCCCTCGGCCTTGAAAACGCTCTGAACGTGTTTAAGTCCGTGCCCGGCCCGCATGGTTCAGGGAGTGGGCGACGACCTAGCATCCAGGAGGTCAGGGTTCGACCCCCAGCCGGGGCACAGGCCCGGATTTCGGGCTCGATCCTCAGTGGGGGGCGTGCAGGAGGCAGCCGATCTGTGATTTTCTCTCATGGCTGATGCTTCTCTCTCTCTTCCTCTCTGAAGTCAATAAGATTATATATATATATTTAAAAACCACACACAGCACCATTAGTGATGTAGACCTTAATGGAACTGATGAGAGAGGGGGGGGGAGAGGAAGAGAGAGAGAGAGAGAGGAAGAGAGAAAGTGGGAGAGAGAGGGAGGGAGGGAGAGAGAGGCAAAGGAAGGGGGAGGAGAAGGGGGAGGGGAGGGAGAGAAGAAAGGGGAGGGGGAGGGGGAGGAGAAGGGGAGGAGGAGGGGAGGCGAAAGGAGAGGGGGAGGGGGAGGGAGAGAAGAAGAGGGAGAGGGAGGGGGAGGAGAAGGGGAGGAGGAAGGAAAAGGGGGAGGGGAGGGGAAGGGAAGGGGAGGGGAGGGGAAGGGAGGGGAGGGGGAGGGGAGGGGGGGGGACGGGAAGAGTGGGGGAGGGGGGGGAGGGGAGGGGGAGGGGAGGGAAGGGGAGGGGAGGGGAGGGAAGGGGAGGGGAGGGGAAGGGGAGGGAGAGGGAGAAAGAGGGAAGGAGAAAGGGGAGGGAGAGGGAGAAAAGGGCGAGGGGGAGGGGGAGGGGGAGAGGAAAGGGGAAGGGAAGGGGAGAGGGAGGGGAGAGGGAGGGGACAGGGGAGGGGAGGGGAGGGGACGGGTAGTGGGAAGGGGAGGGGGAGGGGAAAGGACCGCTCACCTGGCTCTGGCAGGACGGCCGGACGAAGCGGAACTTCTGGGTGATGGGCTTGGTCCCGAACACCTGCCAGCGGCCGTCCACCAGCGCCTGCGCCCGAATCTCGTACTTGACCAGGCGCTCGGGCCGCAGGCTGACCAGGCCGTGCTCGCAGACCTCGGAGGGGAACCCCACGTCCGCCGGCCTGATCCTCTGCAAGGAGAGCCGGCGCTCAGGGGGGGCCGACCGCTGGCCTCACGGGGACCCCGGCTCCCGGCCCCTCGTCCTCCTGCTGGGTGTGCAGAGCGGCCGGGGTCCCCCAGAACCCACTTCCTGGGCGCCCTGACCACGCGCAGCCGCCGGCCGAGGGCCCGGTTCGCCGACCCGCACGAACCGCGCTCCGGACTGGGAAGGTCTCAGGCGTGTTGCCGGGACTCGGAACCCCCCGTGGCACCCGGCCGGCGTGGCTTGGCGGCCGACGTCAACTCCTGAACCAGGGGGGCCCCGGTGTGATGCCCGTCGGGGCCCGGACCCAGGATGTGGGCTCGGTCCCCTGTGGGCGCTTCCTGCTGCCCCCACAGACCAGGGACCACCTCAAACCACCGCCCCTCGTGCCGGAAATGAAGAGGAACTGAGGCCACATGTGGAGCCAGATGCTAGACCCCCCCCCCCCCCCGTCGCCTGGCCAACCCCCCCCCGGCTGCCCCCTGCAGCTTTGCCATGTGACCAGAATGCCCTCAGCCGGGAGAGCTGCACCTGTCACATGAGCTCCCAGCAGTGAGCTCCCCAGATGGTTGCAAAAAAGCAAACGCTTCCTCGATGAGCTGGACAAGCATCGGGCTCACAGCCACAGCGTTAGCTGCCAGACAGCCACGGATCGCTGTCCCTGATTGGATGGCTGGGGCCCCCGGGCAGTCTCGGGCCGCCCGCCCCTGCCGCACCTGCATGTAGAAGCTGTAGGAGGCGCTGTCGTTCCGGACGCCCCGCATGGCGAAGAAGAAGCCGTAGAGTGCGATCATCTCCGAGTACGTTGTGTACTCCTGGGGTGGGTGGGGGGGGGGGGGACAGCGCGTGATGGGGGAATCCTCGGCCTCAGAGGCAAGGGGACATCCCGGCCGCGGGGCTCAGGGGCTGAGTCTTAACCTACGAACCAGGAGGTCAGGGTTCAAGCCCAGTCGGGACACACACCGAGGTTTCCAGCTCGATCCCCAAGGGGTGGGGGGGGCGTGCAGGAGGCAGCCCATGGGTGATGTTTCTCTCTCACCGTTGATGCTTCTCTCTCTCTCTTCCTCTCTCTCCAAAAGTCAATAAAATATATATATGTATATTTTATATATTCTTTATTGACCTTTTTTTTTACAGAGAAGAAGGGAGAGGGATAGAAAGTCAGAAACATCGATGAGAGAGAAACATCCATCAGCTGCCTCTTGCACGCCCCCTACTGGGGATGTGCCTGCAGCCAAGGTCCATGCCCTTGACCGGAATCGAACCCGGGACCCTTCAGTCCGCAAACCGACTGATAGAGTGTTTCGGCAAAAAAAAAAAAAAAAAAAAAAAAAAATTAAAAAAGAAACAATAGGTTCAGCCTCGAAATCTTAAAACACCACGGGGAGCGGTTTCTCTCCTGAGCAGCGGGTCTGTGTGGGGGCGGGCTGAGCCCTCACCCCGCTGCCCGGGGCCTTTCCCAGTTTTAACAGAAGCCTGGCGTCCAGGGAGGCACCCCATCCTGGGACCCGGCCCGGCGGCCCCCATCGGGGAGAGGTGACTGACCATCGGGTGCTCACGGGCCCGACCCAGGCCCCCCGTCCCGGGAAGTTTATTCCCGAGGGGCGGTGAGTGTGCAGAGAGGCCCCCGGCTTCCTCCTCACCCCGGGCTTCGAGCTCCGGAGGTCAGGGGGACCCTGTATGACCCTGACCGAGCCCACCCTGGGCTTCGTCGAGCCAGAGCTGGAGGTCGGAGGGACCCTGCGTGACCCTGACCGAGCCCAGAGGGGCCCCCGTCTGGCGCCGTACCTTGTAGAAGAGCAGCCCGAACCGCACTGCCTGCTGGGCGAGGTCTTTGGCGAAAGCCATGTCGCCCCCGCTCTCCATCTGCAACGGAGACGCCGGTTTACCGCTGCCCGATCGCCCTTTTCTTTACGTTTTTAAAAACACGTTTCAGCTAGAGGCCCCGCTGCCGGAAGATTTTTGCAAGAACAGGCCAGAGCGAAGAGGAGCGTTCTCTCCCTTCTCTTGAAACTTTGCTCCCTTCTCTCCACCACTTGGCTTCCTCCCACACCGTCTTTGGTCTTCACCCCACTGCCTGTGTATGCAAATGAACCGCCATCTTGGGTGGGTTGGTTTGCATACTCGCTCTGATTGGCTGTGAGCATAGTGGAGGGACGGTCGATTTGCACGTTTCTCTTTTATTAGTGTAGATATTTTATTGATTTTTTTTTACAGAGAGGATGGGAGAGGGATAGAGAGTTAGAAGCAGCCATGAGAGAGAAACATCGATCAGCTGCCTCTTGCCCGCCCCCTACTGGGGATGTGCCCCTCCCTTCCTCTCTGAAATCAATAAAAAATACCTTTAAAAAACGAGATGTGGTGTCTGGTGGGTGTGGCTGGCGAGCCTCAGCCCCATGGATCCCCCCCCACACCCCCCCACACCCCCGGTCAACAGGACTGGTGCTCTGAGCACCTGGGCTGCAGGGCCTCCTGCCTCTTGCTCCCCTTCTGTGGGACTCTGCCACGCCCCCTGGCTAAGGCACCTGGGCATTTCTGTAACCAGTGTCAGCCGAATCTGAGGCGCCAGGTGGAGCCTCGTCTTGGAAAATAACAGCTTCACCAAAAAGGCTGAGGTGTTATCAGTACGGACTCTTAACGTCGCCCCAGGTGTCGGGGGAGGGCCTTGAAATGTAAATCCAGCCCAGCCCCGAAATGGGGGCGTGCACAGGGCCTGGGCCCCCCGAAACCCCTTGGAGCCTACGTTTTCGGTGTAACCCCTTTGAATGGTGGAGTATACGTAAACACGTGGGCTTAGAGATCCCGTCTCTCCATCAGAGAGAACAGAGACGTGACCCAGCCCCAGCCTATTATTTCTACTTCTGCATTTTTTTCTTCTTCTATTCTTTTATTTCCCAGAAATCCCCAGCTCCTGGCTGGGAGGAGGCTGTTTTATTACAATCAAATGCAATGTTCTCTCGCCGCAACTGGGGCAGCAAAGCCGTCTGACGGCAAAGCGCGGCCCCGTACCGGCCGCCATCCAGCACGGCACAGTCAGGCTTGCTGCTTGCTCCCTGTGTGTCTTCACGAGCCCCTCTCCGGTGCTGAATTGGGGTTGAAGTTTGGCGAGAGGCCTCCGCATCCCCTTGGGCTGGGCTGGGCCAGCGAGTAGCTGCCTCACGTGCTCATATGTTATCACGGTCAATAGTTCAGTGAGATTTTGTACATTTTTTGGTAACCTTGGCATACATACATGATGCCCCTGCAGCTCCTGTTCTGTCTGGTAGTAAGTTTGTGCCTCTCAAATCCCCACTGTTATGTGTGTTAATTTATGGAAATAAAAGAATTTTTGAAACCTTAAAAAAAAAAAACAAATCCCCAGCTCCTCTCTACTCAGAAACTGGACCCACTCTCTGTCCACGCCGGACGAGGGAAAGAGAGAAAACCCCCTACAAGAAAGCGGCCGGGAAGGTAACCAGGGTAACTGCTCTCGGCTCCGGGGAGCCAGACTCACTGCGTGGTAGTGGTTGGCGGTGACCCGGACCAGCCAGGACTCGGGGAAGAAGTTCAGGTGCCTCAACACGTCCAGGTCCTGGCCTGGGGGGGACAGAGGGGGGCGTGTGAGTGCGTCTGCTCACAGAGACTCGCGCCGTCTCCTCTGCAGAGAAAACGGAGGAAGTCGGACGTGGTGGGGGGGGCCCTCCCAGGCCCGGAATCACAGGGTGGGGGGACCCCTGGGAAACTGACAGAGCACCTCCCCAAAGGGCCCCCCTCCCGCCGGGCGAGGGGAGGGCTGAGATCTGAGAGAGGCTTCGGAGCAACTGGGAGCCAACCGCCTGGGGCCCCGCACCCCCGCGGAGAGCGGGCGTTTCATCTGGAAACCGGACGGGGTTCGAGAACGTGCCACAGCCCGGCCAGCATCCGCCGACCCAGGAACCAGCCTCCTCCGTGTGGTTCAGTGGTTAGAGCACAGCCTCCCCGTGAGGCTCAATGGTTAGGGCACAGCCTCCCCGTGAGGCTCAATGGTTAGAGCACAGCCTCCCCGTGATGCTCAGTGGTTAGAGCACAGCCTCCCCGCGTGGCTCAGTGGTTAGAGCGCCACCCCGCCCCGGCTCACCCCGGATGATTCCGTGCAGGCGCAGGCAGAGGAAGATCTCTGTGAAGCCGCACTCCATGTCCTGGTCCAGGAAGCAGGGCTTCTTCTGGGAGCTGCTGACGGAACAGAGGCCTCAGAGCTGCTCTCGGGGCCAGCGCGGGAGCTGGAGCCGCAGCGAGCCCGGCGGCCCCCCAGCGGTCCCCCAGCCGTGTGGGCAGGCCCGGCTCTGGGGGGTGGCGGTAGGACATAACCGTGTGAAGGCCGCCGGCCATGACAGCAAGATGGTGGCTGTGCCCTCTCTGCCGCCTGCTGAGCCGGGCGCACAGTGGGCCAGCATGGCCTTGCTGAGTGACCGGGGAACCCCCACTTTACAGAGGGTTCGCTGCTCCACCCCCGACCGCCCCGCGTCACACGAAGGGGAGGCGGCCACCCCCGTGTGCGGCTGTCGGCGGATCCAAGGCGGGCGCGGCTCTCCCCGGGGCCGGGCTGTCGGTGCAAAGACCGCTTTGGGGTCAGCACCGGCTTCTCTGGGACGAATGTCCCGGAACCGCAGACAGGTTTCACCCAAAGCTACCCGGCGAGTAAATGAGATGAAGGGGTAGGATTGGGGCGGGGGGGCTTTGGCTGCCCTCCTCGCATGCCTCCCCACGGAAGGCACCCCTCGCTGTCTCTGGGCCTGGACTGTTAGCCCCGGGAGGTGGGGACGCGGGTCTGTCGGTTTGCTCCACGCCCGAGCCTCCCACTTGCACACAAGATGGAGCTGTGGCCCCAATGCCCGGCCCCCGGCCCTCCAGCCCGTCTGTCCCCCAACGGGCCACCGTGTATCTCCCAGGATCGCTGATGGTGTGCCGTCCCTGTCCAGGGCCCGCCCCCAGGGAAGGCACCGGAGCATTCTTTAAATCAGTGCCGGCTGAATCCGAGGCGCCGGGCAGAGCCGCGTCTTGGAAACACATCCACCAAGAAGGCTGGATGCGTCATCAGTGCTGACTCTCAACTTGCTTCAGGTGTCGGGGGGAGGGCGCTTGAAATGCAGATTCAGCCGAGCCCCAGGAATGAGGGAATGAGGGGGGTCTGGGCCCACTTAAGCTCCTTTGATTTTAAGCCTTTTCCTGTGACACCCCTTTCTGTTTTAGTATAAACACCCTGTATTTGGGTTGGAATTCTCTGTCTCTCCATCAGAGAGTAGAGATCCCATCCAGCCCCAGCTTTATTTCTACGTCTGTGTCGTCTGTTCTTTTCTATTATTTCTCAATCCCCAGCCCCTCCACTCAGTAACCGGACCCACTCTTCTTTCCTCGCTGGACGTGGAGAGGAGAGGAAAACCCCAACACTGGCCCTGGCGCTCACACACACACACACACACACACACGTGCACACACGCACACACGCGTCCACACAGGGGCTGGGCTATGCCACGCTCATTTTCCCACGCTCAGGGTCCTGCCGGCTGTTGCCATGGTTATCTGTGGGGCCTGTTGAGATGCAATGGCGGTCGTCCCGACGACGAAGATGACGAGGCCCAGCTGCTGCCCCGGGCACCACGGCCCGGGGATCGGTATCCTGTCGAGGCCACGTGCCCTGCAGCAGGGTCTCCGCACCTGACCTCCCTCCCCCCCCGCCCCCCGCCCCTGCGCACGGCCACCGCCTCGCCCTGCCTGCCTGCCTGGGAACGGGGGGGGGAGGAGGGGGGGCGCTGAGAAGCCACATGACGAGAGTGCAAGGTCCAGAAGCCACCGGAACCGATGTTGGGGGACCTCGAAGGGACAGTCAGCTCCAAGACACGCTGGCGAGGGGCAGGCAGTGCTGGGCGGGGCGGGAAGGGGATGCAGAAGACGAGGACACGGGGTCAGGCATGCCGGCGGTTCCTCCCGGGGCTGGCGGGGGGGCCCCTGGGGGAGAGAACGCTGGGCTGGGCCTCACGGCGTGACTCATGGGATGTTTTTAAAGGAATGTTCTGGAAAAGCAATCAGCGGCGCAGTGAGTTACGCCAGGATGCTCCCTGTCAGGCCGACGCCGAGGCCACATCTGCAAACGCCACTCATTCATCACAGGAGCCGCGGGGCCTCTGCGCCCTCCCAGCGCCCTCCCCGCGGGATGTCGGGGGCTCCGTGCCAGGGGGCCCCTCGGGGTGTCCGTGGGGCGGTGGCATTGGGTTTGCCAGCCCCCACCGCCGGCCCACGCTCTCCTGCCGAGAGAGGCCCCGAGGAGGAAGCCGGTCTGTGCACTGCAGCTCGGGCAGGCCCCCCGGAGGAGGCCTGGGCCGGCTCTGCAGGCTGCAGATCCCACGGGCACAAGACCACGCGCCGGCAGAACCCTGCATTTAGGAAGCATCACCAAACGGCGCTCGTTGTAAGGGGAGGCCCGGTGCACACATTCGGGCACTCGGAGGGCCCCTCAGCCCGGCCTGCGCCCTCTCCCGGTCCAGGAGCCCTCGGGGATGTCCGCCCGCCTGCTCGCCCCTCCTCAGCGGCCGCCGCCGCCACCCCCGCCGCCGCCGCCGGCACCTCAGAGCGAGCGGCCATTCCGCCGTTCGGTCCGTTCGCACAGTGGGCGGCAGACCACGGCTCGCCAGGCGCGGTTTGCCGCTCTGTGGACTCCCGAGTTTGCCGGCCGCTGCCTCAGGGAAAACCACGTTAAGACACGTTTTAATAACGTACTGAGGTCTTGACCCCGAAGCCAACACTCTTCTGGGTCGTAAGGGCCGTGGCGTACGCAGTGGCCCGCAAACTCATTCGTCGTCAACAGAGCGGCAAACCGCGGCGGGCCGCCGACCGCTGAATTTGCATCTGAGCCTTTTATTACACAGGCTGTTCTTCTTCCCTGAAGCGGGGTCTGACGGAGGCGCGTGTGGAGCGTGAGGTCGGGGTCCGGGGGACGGGAGCTCTCCCAATAGGAGGAGCCCCGTTTCCTTTACCGGATGCCAAGCGTGCGCTCAGAAGCCCGAGGTCATGTGGATATTCCGACACCCACACGTCATCCTCTGTCTCAGGGAACCTCGGGGCGAAGGCTCCCGCTGTTCGGCCCCCATTCACACTCGGCTCTCTGATGGTCTCCATGGAAAATGCTGTCACCGCCCCCCTCCTTCCCCCCCCCCCCCCCCCGGTGGCCCGGATACCATGAGCACACAGTAGGCGCCTGTATGCGCCCCCACCGCGCGCCCGTCACCTGCTGAAAAAGCTCATCACGGTCTCGTGGGTGGGGAAGGTCAGGAGCCGCGGGTTCACTTGCAGGTAGACCCACAGCAGCAGCGTCTTCAGCAGGTGGAACTCGCTGAACACGAACAGGCTGCAGACGGACAGGGCGTCTCAGGGAGAGCGGACGCCGCCCCGGGGGTGCGGGAGGGAACGCGAGTCCGGGAACGGGGTCTGGGCCTGCGCCTGCGGCAGCTTGGGGACAAGGGGTTCGGCTTGGGGACCGCTGGGGAGCCTGGCACACGGCCACGTGCTCAGGGGACAGCGGCCCTGAGTCACAGGGCGGGCGGGGCCTGGCTCCGGGCTCTCATGTGGGGGGCACGCAGGACCCTGGGCCTCCGAGAGGAATAAAGAGGGCCTGGGGCAGCCGGTGAGCGCAGTGGTTGGCGTCTCTGTTCGATTCCCAGTCAGGGTGTGGGCTCCATCCCCAGTGCGGGGCGTGCAGGGCAACAAATGGATCTCTCTCTCTCTCTCTCTCTCTCTCTCTCCTTCCCTCTTTCTAAAATCAACACATAATTACCCTAGCTGGTTTGGCTCAGTGGATAGAGTGTCCACCTGCAGACTGCAGGGTCCCGGGTTCGATTCCCGGTCAGGGCACAGGCCCGGGCTGTGGGATCCATCCCCAGTGGAGGGCATGAAGGAGGCAACAAGTTGATCTCTCCCCCCCCCCCCCTTTCTAAAATCAGTACATAATTACCCTGGCTGGCGTCGCTCAGTGGATAGAGTGTCCACCTGCGGACAGCAGGGTCCCGGGTTCGATTCCCGGTCAGGGCATAGGCCCAGGGTGTGGGATCCATCCCCAGTGGGGGGCGTGCAGGATGCAGCCAATCTATGGTTCTCTCTCATCATGGATGTTTCTCTCTCTCCCTCTCCCTTCCTCTCCGACGTCAGTAGAAATATATTAAAACAAACAAACAAGCATGTGTCAGCTCCGCCCAGCAGATGCTTCCCAAACAGCTTCTCCCAAACCCGTCGGCACTTCCTGTCGCCGGCCGTGGCGATGGCACGGTGGCTTCTCGGGCGGCGCAGCCCGGCCCTGGCGGCTGGCGCCGTTGAGCACAGCGCTGCCCCCACACGCCCCGTCGAGAGGCTCTGGGTTCGCTCTCCGGGCAGGACACACACAGGCACCCGCCGACGTGTGCATGCAGCACTGGGCAACAAATTGATGTCCCTCGCCCTCTGTCTCTCTCTCTCTCCTTCCCTCTTTCTAAAATCAGTCCGTAAACTGCCCTGGCCGGTTGGCTCAGCGGTAGGGCGTCAGCCTGGCGTGCAGGGTCCCGGGTTCGATTCCCGGCCAGGGCACAGGCCCGGGTTGCGGGCTCCATCCCCAGTGGGGGGCGTGCGGGAGGCAGCCGGTCCATGATTCTCTCTCATCACGGATGTTTCTCTCTCTCTCCTTCCCTCTTTCTAAAATCAGTCCGTAAACTGCCCTCGCCGGTTGGCTCAGCGGAGAGAGCGTCCGCCTGCGGACTGCAGGGTCCCCCCGGGTTCGATTCCCGGTTGGGGGACAGGCCCGGGTTGCGGGCTCCATCCCCAGTGGGGGGCGTGCGGGAGGCAGCCGGTCCATGATTCTCTCTCATCACGGATGTTTCTCTCTCTCTCTCCCTCTCCCTTCCTCTCTGACATCCATAAAAATAATTATTAAAAAATAAAGTAAAATCGCCAAAACCGGTTTGACTCGGCGGATAGAGCTTCGGCCTGCGGACGGAAAGGTCCCGGGTTCGATTCCGGTCAAGGGCATGGACCTTGGCTGCGGGCACATCCCCAGGAGGGGGGTGTGCAGGAGGCGGCTGATCGATGTTTGTCATCGATGTTTCTGACTTCTCTCTCCCTCTCCCTTCCTCTCTGTAAAAAAAAAATCAATAAAATATATATTTAAAAAATAAGAAAGTAAAATCAACACATCAATTAAAAAAGACAGAAAAAAATGTATCACAACCCTTTCACCCAGCACTTCTGTGGTGACGGAGGGGACGGAGCACCCCGCCCGCCTGTCTCGCTCTTTCTGGGCCCGGCACGCTGCCCGGTGCCTCCGGCTTGTTTTCGGCCACAGGGGGCCCTGGGCGGCGGGCCTGGCCACACCGGACCTGTTTGTCACTGTCTGGGCCGTGACTGTGAGGAGCAGGGGCCAGAGGTCACAGGGCCCCACCACGCCCGCTGCCCGGACTCGCCACCCCCCGGCCGGGCGGGCGGGCGGGTGAGGCGTCTCCGGGCAAAACTCACGGGAGAGAGCCTCCAGCCCAGAAGGTTCTTCTTTGAGACCTTTCGGAACGGGCAACGTGGGGGGGGGGGGGGGGTGAGAGTCCCCGGGAATCGGGGCCTGGCTCTGTGTGCATGAGGAGGGTTTGTGTTGGAGCAAAGCCCCCGCCTTGAGCTGAATGGCCCCCCCAGGGGGTGAGCGCCTGCAGGCGGTGGCCGGGCTGAGGCCGGTCGTGTTGAGCACCCACCTCTGAACCAGGAGGCCCCGGCGTGATTCCCGGTGGGGAGCGAGCGGGACGCAGCCGAAGATTCTCCCTCCTCGGTGATGTTTCCATCTCCCCCTCCCTTTCTCTCTGACATCAGTGAAAATATATTTTATTTTATGTGTAAGTATATGGGTGTATCCCATAGTCTTTTAAAAAAAATATATATATATATATATATTATTGATTTTTCACAGCGAGGAAGGGAGAGGGAGAGTCAGAAACATCGATGGGGGGGCAGGTGGGGACATGTGCTGGGGGTAGAGGAGGCTGGGGGGAGGACAACGGGGGGGAAAAGGAAAACATATGTACTACTATTAAATCTACGGTATACTGCAAAAAATATATGTATATTAATAAAAAAAATAAAGAAAATAAAGAAAGAAACATCGTTGAGAGAGAAACATCGATCAGCTGCCTCCTATACACCCCTCACTGGAGATGTGTCTGCAGCCAAGGTACAGGCCCTTGTCCGGAATCGAACCCGGGACCTTTCAGTCCGCAGACCGACGTTGTATCCACTGAGCCAAGCCGGTTTCGGCGATAAAAACATCCTTTAGCAATAATAAATAAAGCAGGTGTCCCGGACATCTGCGGGGCGAGGCGAGTTCACTCCGGAAGATGTGAGTCAGGGCGCTGCTGGCCCGGCCACTCCGGGCGCGAGGGCTCTGGCTGCCCAGCTCACGGGCTCCTGCCTCCTGGCACCCGAGAGCCTGGGGGTGGGGGTGGGGTGCAGACAGCGGGGGCAGGGGGGCACCCAGGGAGCGGGCACCCGGTTTCCACATCGGTCATGTTTCCCTGAACCTGAGTCTAGACACCGGCACGCAATGTCCCGATTTCTGCCCCCCCCCCCCCCCCCCCCCCCCCCCCCCCCCCCCGTGTTTTCTATGCCCGGCCGACCCCGTGTCCTGGCTGCGGCCGACGTCCCCCCCTTTTCCCGGTGAAATGCCACCGGCCGGAGCTCAGTCTTTCCGAGGGCGGGGTGCACTGTGAGCCGTCTCGGATGCCCTGTTTATCCCCTCAGCAGTTCACAGCTCTGCCCCCCGGAGGGCGGGGAGGGCACTGTGGGGAGGGGAGGGGACGGGGGAGGACAGGGCGGAACCCCATGCCAGGCTGTGGTGCAGACGGTTTCGAGGCTCATCTCCATTTCGTAATTTTATTGATTTCAGAGAGAGAAACATCCGTGTGTCCTGACTGGGAATCCACCTGTGACCTCCTGGGTCACAGGTCAGCGCTTCACCCCGAGCCACACCGGCTGAGCCGCTGGCAGAGTTTTAAAAATGGCTTCGGCGCCCCGGTCGGTGTTGCCCAGTGGCTAGAGCGTCGGCCTGGGACAGGAGGGTCCCGGGTTCGATTCCCGGTCAGGGCACACGCCCAGGTTGCCCTCCGGATCCCCAAAAGGGGGCGTGCAGGAGGCAGCCGATCCATGACTGATTCTCTCTCCATCAGTGATGTTTCTCTCTCTCCCTTCCTCTCTGAAATCAACAAAAATATATATATATATTTTTTAATTATGTAGGCGATTAATTACCAGACGGACACTTGAGGGTCCTGACCCTGATGAATACTGTGAAGCGAAGCCCCCTGCGGCCCGCAGAGCACCCCAAGTCCCAGTCCCCACAGGCGTGCAGGGGCCGAGGAGTTGGAAATGGAGGAGGTGCAGCACGTGGTGTGCACAGCAAGAGTGTGGGGGCCCCCCTCCCGCACCTCCCTCCCCCATCAGCGCTGCTCCCCCAGGCGCCCGCACGCATGCGTGCACACACATACATGCACACACACCCACACACACACGTGTGCACGCACACGCCCTGCAGCCCGCGCTGACCTGGGCGACCGCAGCACCTTGAGCAGCAGCTCCTTGGGGATCTTCTGCAGGTGGATCTGCCTCCCCACCTCCGAGACCAAGTTCATCTCCATCCACTTCTCGCAGGCGGTGCTGAGCGAATCCTCCTTGTACTGAGAAGGGGGAGATGCTGGTGGGTGAGGCATCCCGGGCTCTGGTGCCCCCTGCTGGGCCGCGACAGAGCGACAGGTGGGGTCCGAGCATCAAGCCCAGGCTCACACCTGTCTGCAGGCTCAGGGCCCCGCAGGGGTCCCCTTAAACCAACCCTCGCTGCTCGCTGCCCTCCCCCCCCCCCCGGGCGGCTCACGGCTGTCCCGGTTTGACCGATGGAGAAACCGAGGCTCCGAGAGTCCTCTTCTCGCCGGGGGTCCCGCCCCCAGGCGCCCCCCTCCCCCAATCCAGCAGTGAGGAGGGCGAGGTCTCCAGGCCCCCGGCAGGTTCAGGGGAACGCAGAGACGCCACCCAGGGAGGGAGGGAGGGCAGCCGGCGGTCTGAGAACAGGCGGTGGAACCATCTCAGAGGCACGGTGACTTGCGGTCCCGCATGGCCGAGCGTGCTGGCCAGGCGTGCTGTTTCGGTGTGAGCGGCCTCTCGGAGGGAGGCTGGATTTGGGGGGCCAGGGCTCAAACCAGCATGGCCACCGAGACACCACGGCCAGGGCGCCCCCTCCTGGGGCCCCCGGGTTCTGCGAGAGCCGATTACATCCTTCTTTCCCAGCCCTGACTGGCCCAGGGGGGATGAATTCCACCCCCTGGGACTCCCATGGGGGGTTCCGGGGGGCTGTTTGCTATTTGGGGGCAGAAGTCTGTGCTGCCCCCACTCCCCACCCTTTCTGAGGGGCCAGGGAACCACAGCCACCAACACACACACCAACACACACACCAACACACACACCAACACACATACCAACACACATACCAACACACACACACATACCAACACACACGCACACAGACATCAACACACACAGACATACAGACACGCACCAACACACACGCAGACACACACCAACACACACACACCAACACACACAGACACACAGACACGCACCAACACACACGCAGACACACACCAACACACACACACCAACACACACACACCAACACACACGCGCGCACACACCAACACACGCACACAGACACCAACACACACAGACACACAGACAGGCACCAACACAGACACACACAGACACCAACACACACAGACACCAACACACACAGACACGCACCAACACACACGCACACAGACACCAACACACACACACCAACACACACAGAGACACACACCAACACATACAGACACCAACACACACACAACACACACACAGACACACAGACACACACCAACACACACGCACCAACACACACAGACAGACACCAACACACACACCGACCTAAAAGTATTACATGTGCCCCCTCTCCCCACACCGCCCCTCCCTCATCAAAGCTCGTCTACCTTTTAGGTGAAAAAACGTCCTTTTTAAAAAAATAAGTGCGTTTTCAAAACCATCCACTCGGCAAAAGCCACCGCGTGCGGGCTCACGGGGGAGCCGCTGGGGGCGGGGCCGGCGGGCGCTCACCTTGCAGCCGGCCGTGTAGAAGCTGGCCACGTTGCCTGGCGACAGCCCCTGGACCATGATGGCCACGCACCTGCGGAGACGGGACTGCGGTTGGCCCGCACTGCGCTCGGCCCCGGCAGCCGGGGGCGGGGGGAGGGGGGGCGCAGCCCCAGATGGCGGCCATGTGGCCAGAGCACCCCCAGGGGCTGGGGAGACGGGCAGGGCGGACTCCGGTCCTTGAGGTGAGGGGGGACGGGGGCCCCTAGGGCGGGGGGGGTGTCACTGTCTGCTTTCCTCTGAGCCTCAGGACCATGCCCCGGGGAGAATGTCTCTCTCTCCCATGGGGTCTGTGTGGACCTCGGTAACGTGTGTGAAAATGATCCTGTTTCCAGGAGAGAGCGAGGCTCCGCCGGAATGAGTGGGGAGGGAGGGTCGGTGTGGGGAGAGGGGGCACATGTAACACTGTGGACAACAAAGACTAAAGCTCCGGGGTTGAGCACTGACTTAGGAACCGGGAGGTCAGGGTTCGATTCCCGGTCGGGGCACAGGCCCGGGGTACGGGCTCCATCCCCGGTGCGGGGCGGGCGTGCAGGAGGCCGCCGGTCCGTGACTCTCTCTCATCACGGGTGTCTCTGACTGTCTCCCCCTCTCCCTCGAGTCAATGAAAACGTAGTTTTTTAAAAAAATTAATACAACAAAACCCCCAATAAAGCTTTAATAAAAAAAAAGTGCTGGGGGGGGGGGTGGATGGGAGTGGCCAGGAGAGGTCAATGGGGAAAAAGGAGATGTGGGTAATACTTCAAACAACGAAGAGTTTTTAAAAAATTTAAAAACTATGAAAGAAAAAGAGGAAGGAGTGGGAAATGAGGCCTGATGGGTGGGACACGCCTGCTCGTCTTCCCGTGACCGGTGTGTGTGTGTGTGTGTGTGTGTGTGTGTGTGTGTGTGTGTGTGTAGGGGGAGGTGAGGGGGGATGGGGGACCCTTGTGGGGGTGTCACTGTCTGCTTTCCTCTGAGCCTCAGGGCTGTGCTCCAGGCTGTGCTCCGGGGAGAAAGCCTGATGCACAGCACACGGAAGAGGAAGGGTCCGGGAGACGGGTGCTCCCTCTCTCCCCCCTCCTCCCCTCCCCTCCCCTCCCCCCTCCCCTGCCCCCCGCGGGCCCCGGCCGCCTCCCCTCGGCCACCTCTGGAACAGGCTGCTGAACTGGAGGGCGTGTGCGGAGGCCAGCACCCCCAGCACCTCGTCCAGGTTCAGGTCCACCTGGTTCGTGTACAGGTTCTTCAGGGCCGTGGCGAAGGCTGGGGCGGCGTCCGACGGGGGGAGGGGGGGAGAGAGAGAGAAAGAGCCATCAGCGTGGGGAGAGCCCCCCCCCCCCACTGCTGCAGCGCCCTCCCTGCGGGGTGCTCTGTCCACAGCAGGAGAGAAGGGAGCTAGTTGGGTTTATGGGTGTGTGTCTCTGTGTGTGTGTGTGTTGGTGTGTGTGTGTGTGTTGGTGTGTCTGTGTGTTGGTGTGTCTCTGTGTGTTGGTGTGTGTGTCTCTGTGTTGGTGTGTTTGTTGGTATGTCTGTGTGTGTTGATGTGTGTATCTGTGTGTTGGTGTGTGTGTTGGTGTGTGTGTTGGTGTCTGTGTGTTGGTGTGTGTCTGTGTGTTGGTGTGTTTGTTGGTATGTCTGTGTGTGTTGATGTGTGTGTTGGTATGTGTGTTGGTGTCTGTGTGTCTGTGTGTGTTGGTGTCTCTGTGTGTGTGTTGGTGCGTGTCTGTGTGTGTTGATGCATGTGTCTCTGTGTTGGTGTGTGTGTGTGTGTGTATTGGAGCGTGTCTGTGTGTGTTGATGCATGTGTCTCTGTGTTGGTGTGTGTGTGTGTTGGTGTATGTTTTGGTGTCTGTGTATTGGTGTGTGTGTTGGTCTGTGTTGGTGCATGTCTGTGTGTGTTGGTGTCTGTGTGCGTGTATATTAGTGTGTGTGTGTTGGTGTGTGTCTGTGTGTGTCTGTGTGTGTTGGTGTGTCTGTGTGTTGGTGTGTCTGTGTGTGCTGGTGTGTCTCTGTGTGTTGGTGTGTGTATTGGTATGTGTGTGTGTGTGTGTGTGTGTGTGTGTGTGTGTTTGGGGGTGGCTGTCGTTCCCTGGCCCCTCAGAAAATGAACACAGCCCAGCCGCAGGGCTCAGGGGTGAGCGTTGACCTATGAACCCGGAGGTCAGGGTTCATTCTGGTCGGGGCGCAGGCCTGGGTTGTGGGCTGGATCCCGGTGTGTGGCGTGCAGGAGGCAACGAACCCGTGATTCTCTCTCATGATGGATGTTTCTCTCCCTCCCTCCCCTCCCCTCCCCTCCCTCGGACGCCCACAGAACACTGTCCCAGCAGGCGGGCAGTGGCGGCGGCGTTACCGATCTTGGTGACCAGCGGGTCGTTGATCCTCAGGGCGATGGTGAGCCTCTTCATGGGGGGCCTCTCCCTGGTCTTCACCAGGGGCCCTGCGGGGGAGCGGAGAAGGTGCCGCGGTGACTGCATGCGGACCGACTTAGGACACTCCCCCACCCCCGCACCGCTGTGCTCCTGTGTGAGTGTGTGTGTGTGTGACTGTGTGTGTGTATGTGAGTGTGTGTCTGTGTGTGTGTCTGTGTGTGTATGTGTGTATGTGTGTGTGTATATGTGTGTGTGAGTGTGTGTGTGTGTGCCTGTGTGTATGTGTCTGTGTGTGTATGTGTGTATGTGTGTGTGTATGTGTGTGTGTGAGTGTGTGTGTGTGTGTCTGTGTGTATGTGTCTGTGTGAGTGTGTCTGTGTGTGTGTGTCTGTGTGTGTGTCTGTATGTGTCTGTGTGTGTGTCTGTGTGAGTGTGAGTGTGTGTGTGTGTGTCTGTGTGTGTGTCTGTGTGAGTGTGAGTGTGTGTGTGTGTGTCTGTGTATGTGTCTGTGTGAGTGTGTGTGTGTGTCTGTGTGAGTGTCTGTGTGTGTGTGTCTGTGTGAGTGTGTGAGTGTGTGTCTGTGTGAGTGTCTGTGTGTGTGTCTGTGTGTGTGTGAGTGTGAGTGTGTGTGTCTGTGTGTGTGTCTGTGTGTGTGTCTGTGTGTGTGTCTGTGTGTGTGTCTGTGTGAGTGTGAGTGTGTGTGTCTGTGTGTGTGTCTGTGTGAGTGTGTGTGTGTGTGTGTCTGTGTGTATGTGTCTGTGTGTGTGTGTGTCTGTGTGTGTGTGTCTGTGTGAGTGTGAGTGTGTGTGAGTGTGTGTGTCTGTGTGTATGTGTCTGTGTGTGTGTGTGTGTCTGTGTGAGTGTGAGTGTGAGTGTGTGTGTCTGTGTGTATGTGTCTGTGTGTGTGTCTGTGTGAGTGTGAGTGTGTGTGAGTGTGTGTCTGTGTGTATGTGTCTGTGTGTGTGTGTGTGTCTGTGTGAGTGTGAGTGTGAGTGTGTGTGTCTGTGTGTGTGTGTCTGTGTGTGTGTCTGTGTGAGTGTGAGTGTGTGTGTCTGTGTGTGTGTCTGTGTGAGTGTGTGTGTGTGTGTGTCTGTGTGTGTGTGTGTCTGTGTGTGTGTGTCTGTGTGAGTGTGAGTGTGTGTGAGTGTGTGTGTCTGTGTGTATGTGTCTGTGTGTGTGTGTGTGTCTGTGTGAGTGTGAGTGTGAGTGTGTGTGTCTGTGTGTATGTGTCTGTGTGTGTGTCTGTGTGAGTGTGTCTGTGTGAGTGTGAGTGTGTGTGTCTGTGTGTATGTGTCTGTGTGTGTGTGTGTGTCTGTGTGAGTGTGAGTGTGAGTGTGTGTGTCTGTGTGTGTGTGTCTGTGTGTGTGTCTGTGTGAGTGTGAGTGTGTGTGTCTGTGTGTGTGTCTGTGTGAGTGTGTGTGTGTGTGTGTCTGTGTGTGTGTGTGTCTGTGTGTGTGTGTCTGTGTGAGTGTGAGTGTGTGTGAGTGTGTGTGTCTGTGTGTATGTGTCTGTGTGTGTGTGTGTGTCTGTGTGAGTGTGAGTGTGTGTGTCTGTGTGTATGTGTCTGTGTGTGTGTCTGTGTGAGTGTGTCTGTGTGAGTGTGAGTGTGTGTGTGTGTGTGTGTCTGTGTGTGTGGTCAGGAGCGGTGCCTGTGGGATGACCGCTCAGTGGGAAGAGCTGAAGACTCAGAAGCTGCAGGAAGAGCACTGAGCTCTGTGTGGCCCTCAGCCACTTCCCAGGAGCCGCCTCTCTCAGCCTGGACCCTGGGGATGAGCCCGGAGGTCAGGGTTCGATCCCCGGTCAGAGCACAGGCCCGGGTTGTGGGCTCCATGTCTAGGGCAGCGGGGGGGGCGGGGGGGAGACGGGGAGGGGGGCGCGGGGCGTGCAGAAGGCAGCCGGTCCGTGATTCTCTAATCACTGACGTTTCTCTCTCCCTCTCCCTTCCTCCCCGACATCAATGGAAGCACATTTTGGAACAAAAATGAAGAGAGAAAGGAAAGGAAAAAACACCCACATCCACGTGTAAACCTCCAACCACAGGAGCACGCAAACACACATGGCCCGCCATGATCACGCTGTGGCGTCGGCACCGGCCCTTCCTCCAGGAGCCCACGGACACTCGCCACGCCCAGTCCTCTTTCAGGGAGGGGGCCGCCCCCCACCGCCCCGCCTGCCCCGGCCGTCGGGCAGAGACCGGCCACCGTGTGACTACGACCGACCGCGGGTGCGGCCCCACCCCCCGCCTGCGGCCCCATCTCACAGACGGGCAGACTGCGGCCAAACCCGGGCCGAGGGCCCCCCACGGTCCCCGGTGCCACGCTGGGCTCTCTCGGGCCGGTGGGGGCCGGTGGGGTCGGCGTGGGGTCGGCGGGCGCGGCAAGGGAGGACGCACCTGGCAGACGCCGCTCCGTGTGGCTGGGGGCGGTCCCGCTCAGGGCCGAGACGTAGAGCTTGGTCAGGGTCTCGGACTGGAAGAGCTGGGGCAGGTGCAGCTCCCACTGGAAGCCCAGGCACTCGAGGGTCACCACTGGGGAGAGAGCAGAGAGCCGCTGGCCCCGCCCCTCCGCCCGCCGCCGGCCCGGGCAGGGGCTCCGCTCCAGGCCAGGCCGTGGGGCCACGGGAGCTGCCTGGCTGTGGGATACGGCGGCCGGCCCCACGCGGGTCCTGGGCATCACCCAGGAATCCCCAGGCACACGGAGGTGGACTGTCAGGCCCGGCCAGAGCGGAGGGCACCGGCAGCAGGCACCTGTGGGCTGACGCTGAGTGTCCGTCTTTCATTTGCTCGTTGCTAATCCCCTCCCGAGGGGTGTCCCCTTCATTCACTTTATTTTTATTTATTTTTAAAATATATGTTGTTGTTGTTGTTTTTTTCTCACAGAGAGGAAGGGAGAGGGATAGAAAGTTAGAAACATGGATGAGAGAGAAACACCGATCAGCCGCCTCCTGCACGCCCCCCACTGGGGATGTGCCCGCAGCCAAGGCACATGGCCTTGACCGGAATCGAACCCGGGACCCTTCAGTCAGCAGGCCGACACTCTGTCCGCTGAGCCAAACCGGTTTTGGCTTCTCTATTGATTTTTAGAGAGAATGGAAGAAAAGGAGGAGATGGGAGAGAGAGGGGAGAGAGAGAGAGAGAGAGAGAGAGAGAGAGAGAGAGAGAGAAGGAAGGAGAGAGAGAAGGAGAAAGAGAGAGAAAGAAGGAAGGAGAGAGAGAGAAGGAAGGAGAGAGAGAGAGAGAGAGAAGGAAGGAGAGAGAGAAGGAAGGAAGGAGAGAGAGAGAGAGAAGGAAGGAGAGAGAGAGAGAAAGAGAGAGAGACAGAGAGAGAGAGAGAAGGAAGGAAGAAGAGAGAGAGAAGGAAGGAGAGAGAGAGAGAAGGAGAGAGAGACAGAGAGAGAGAGAGAGAAGGAAGGAAGGAGAGAGAGAGAAGGAAGGAAGGAGAGAGAGAAGGAAGGAGAGAGAGAGAGAGAGAGAAGGAAGGAAGGAGAGAGAGAGAAGGAAGGAAGGAGAGAGAGAGAAGGAAGGAAGGAGAGAGAGAGAAGGAAGGAAAGAGAAAGAAGGAAGGAGAGAGAGAGAGAATTGACGTGGGAGGGACACACTGATCGGTTTCCTCAGCACGGGCCTCTCCTGGGTCCAGCGACGGAGCCTGCAACTGAGGCCCATACCCTTTACTGGAGTCAAACCCTCAACCCTTCAGTCCAGGCGCCGACGCGCTATGCACTGAGCCGAACCAGCCAGGGCCCCCTTCAGTCATTTCAGAGAGAGTAGGGGGCAGGGGGAGAGGCAGAGAGAGAGAAACAGCGTGTGAGAGAGACGCATCACTCGGTTCCCTCCCTCCCACACCCCGACCGGGGCCAGGAACCTGCCGCCGAGGTCCCAGCCCGTGTCCAGAATCGAACCCGGGGCGGGAACCTCCCATCAGCGCGGGCGGCGCTCTATCCACTGAGCCGCCCCGGCCAGGGCGCCGTGTGGTCTTCAGCGTGACCGTCAGCACCCGGACAGGCGTCTGCCCAGCTTGGCTTCCGTCATCGCACATTCGATGGGGGCACGGGGGGCGCTGGCTATCCATGGGGCCGGTTACGCCTCAGGTTGTGCGGGGGGCGGGGACGGAGGCGCACAGGCGGGGGGCGTGGCCCCGCTCGGTCCCTCCCGAGATGACCACGGGCCTGAGGCCGGCCACTCGCCCACCGGGCCCCGGGGCCGGGCTCACCTCCGTCCCCGCACGGCACGGTCTTCTTCAGAGTCCCCGAGCATTTCTTCTGAATCCTGGGGATGTACAGCCTCGAGGGAAACACAAACGCAGGCATGAGTGGGGTGTATCTCCTCCCGGCACAGTCTGCGGGCTCGCCACACCTGCCACGGGCCAGCCTCCCCCCGAATCGCCCTGCCCAGGGGCAGCCCCCTCAGCGCCCGTCGCTGACCAGACCGACTGCTCTGTTACGTTCCATCCAACACGGAGCCCCCCTGCTGTGTGCGGGGGGCAGCGGGGGATCCCCCAGGAGGTGTGCTGCCTGGGGGGGGCCCTGTCTCAGAGGTTCTGAGATGTCCGGCACACAGTAGGTGCTCAGGAGCCACCTGGTGGCCTGAGGGGGAGGAGGCTCGGGCATTCCCGGAGGCCAGCTCTCGGACACTCTGTTGGGGCTCTGCACACCCCGACCCCAACGTGTCCAAACCCGGGACTCGGCACCACCCCCCCCGACCCCCGACCCAGCCCCGAGCCTCCACGGAGCTTCCTGTCTCGGAAAGGCCCCGGCAGCCCCGTGCCGCCCGCAGACGGAGCGCTGGGAGTGCGGCCGGCGTCTAGATGCGGCGAATTACCTTCCGAGTTCATCCCTCTCTTTGAAATGTTTATACGTTTTTATTGATTTGTTTTTTAGAGAGAGCGAGAAAAGGAAAGGGAGAGAGAAACATCAACGTTGAACAGCTGCCCCGGGCACGCCCCCACTGGGAACGGAGCCCGCAACCTGGGCCTGTGCCCTGACCGGGAATCGAACCCTGACCTCCTGGTTCCTAGGCTGACGCTCAGCCCCTGAGGCACGCTGGCTGAGCTCACCCATCGCTCTTTGCCTTGTTGCTCTGCCCTTCGTCCGAGCCTCTATCACCTCCCCGCTCCCTGCAGGTCTCCAGCACCCCCCCCCCCCAATGCTCTCTGAGGTGCCCCGTGCTATACACCCTGCACTGCACGCCCCCACTGCACACTTACTGCACACCCTACACTGCACACTCCTCACTGCCTGCCCCCACGCCACACCCTGCACTGCATGCCCCTCACTGCATGCCCCTCACTGCACACTCACTGCACACCCTGCACTGCACACCCCCACTGCATGCCCCACACTGCACATTCCTCACTGCCTGCCCCCATGCCACACCCTGCACTGCATGCCCTGCACTGCATGCCCCTCATTGCCTGCCCAGCACTGCCCACCCCTCACTGCATGCTCCCACTGCATACCCTGCACTACACGCCCCTCACTGCACACTCCCACTGCATACCCCGCACTGAGGCCAGCCTGTCCGAGTGCGAGCCTGTCCGTGCCTCTCCTCTGAGTCCTTCCCGCTCGCCCGTGCCCTCAGCCTGGCTAGGGGGCTCCTGCGGTCCCTGTGGCCTCACCCCCACACACGCCCCATCCTTCTCACAGCCTGACCTCCCCCCCGCTCCTCCTCCATCTCACGCCCGTTCCCTGGACGCGGCCCCTCTGCCCGAGGGCTCTCCCGGCCTCTGTGCCTGGCATACTCCTCTCCCTGCCAGGCGAGCCGAGGGGCTGCTTTCTCAGGGAGGCTGGGCCATTGCCACCCCGGGGCACCCCCATCCTGCAGAGTCTCAGGCTGCCTCCTCCTCACGCAGCTTCCCCACCACGCCTGTCCCACGGGCGGAGCCCCCAGCAAACACCCGCCGGGGTCCGGCGATGCGCGGAGACGATGCCGTCGGCTCCATCCCCTGCCCGCTGAGTGGGAGGCGGCAGGCGGCGATGCACGCCCACCCTGCAGGCGGCCGGGGCCTCGGCCTGCACACCGCGGCTCGCGAGCCACATGCGGCTCTTTGGCCCCTGGAGTGTGGCTCTTCCACAAAATACAGCCACCTGGGCTAGTCTGTGTTGAAGAAGTGGCGTTACAAGAAGTCTACGTTTAAACAGTGTGGCTCTGCCGAACCGGTTTGGTTCAGTGGATAGAGCGTCGGCCTGCGGACTGAAAGGTCCCGGGTTCGATTCCGGTCAAGGGCATGTACCTTGGCTGCGGGCACATCCCCAGTGGGAGGTGTGCAGGAGGCAGCTGATGGATGTTTCTCTCCCATCGATGTTTGACTCTCTATCCTCTCCCTTCCTCTCTGTGAAAAATCAATAAAATATATTTAAAAAATTAAAAATTAAAAAATAAACAATGAGGCTCTCCGAAGACATTTCAGTCGTTGCACTGTTGCCATTTGGCTCTGTGGACGGATGAGTTTGCCGACCGCCGTCCCCGCCGTGCGGCTCTCCACGACCCCGGGAACCCGAGGGCCCCGTGTGCAGAGGAGGCTCAGGTCCCGGAACCCGTGTCCAGGTCACGCCTGGACACACGTGGCCCGTTCCCCACGGGGAGGCCGGCTCCCGGTGACGCGGCTCCCGGAGGCGGGAGGGGCCGCTGTGGATGCGACGTTGCCCCGGGTCTGACCCCTCGCTGGCTCGGCCGAATGTCTGGGCAGAGCTGCCGGGGTCAGGGGTTCGGCCCCGGACCTCAAAACAGAGCCTCGGGCCGAGGAGACGAGGGGCGATGCCCATGAGCTCAGCTGCCCTGGCACGCGTCACCGCCACCTCCGGGCGGGGCGGTGCCAGACGCCGGGGGGGGGGGGGAGGGGCTGGCTGCGGGCCCAGACGCACAGTGTTGGCGGCTCCATGGTCTCCAGGCCGGTTGCCAAGGCCGCCCGGAGCGCCGGTGGGACAGCCGGCCCTGTGAGCCGTCCTCGCTGCCCGAGACCAGGGGGCACGGGGGCACGGGGGGCGCTGGGAGCCGGGCTGGTCCCTCGGCCGGCCCTGATCTACTCAGATGCACACAGGAGGCCCCTGGGTGGGCATCGCAGCAGGATGGGCAGGGGGTGCCCGCGGGCGATCTGGCAGCGAGCACAGCAAATTGAGGGGGGGGGGGGCTGGGTGGCCTGACTCAGTGGATGAGCGTCCACCTATGAACCGGGAGGTCAGGGTTCGATTCCCGGTCGGGGCACAGGCCCGGGTGCGGGCTCCATCCCCAGCAGGGGGCGTGCAGGAGGCAGCCGATCCGTGATTCTCTCTCATCATGGATATTTCTTTCTTTCTTTTTTTAAAATATATTTTATTGATTTTTTTTACAGAGCGGAAGGGAGAGGGATAGAAAGTCAGAAACATCGATGAGAGAGAAACATCCATCAGCTGCCTCTTGCACTCCCTCCCCCCCGCCGCCACTGGGGATGTGCCCGCAACCAAGGCACACGCCCTTGACCGGAATCCAACCCGGGACCCTTCAGTCCCCAGTCCGAAGCTCTATCCACTGAGCCAAACCGGTCTCAGCTCATCATGGGCCTTTCTCTCTCTCCCTCTCCCTTCCTCTCCGACGTCAATAAGAAGAAAGAAAAGACGAAGCCGGGACTAACAGTTGGTTTCTCTCTGCCGTTGGCCGGCACCCGTGCATCCTCAGAGGAGGGTCCCCCTCACCACCTTCCCCCCCTGAGGGACGGTCCCTAAGGCACCTGCCTCCCCACCCGCCACCACGGCCCCCGCCCGGAGGTGCGGTCACACCGAGGGCCCCCGCGGCCGGCTCCCGCCCTGTCCGGGGCCTGCAGTGAGCCCTCCAGGTCCAGGCACATGGCCTTGCACATCTGGGACAGCGCCAGCAGGTCCCGGGAGAAGGGCTCGCTGGGCAGGCGCCACCTGTTGGTGGAGCCCGCCATCTGGCGCTCGGGCCGCGCCCCGAGCTTCTGGGGAAACGAGAGAAACGGTTTCTCAGGCTCGCACGCGGGCCGGCTCTCCCGAACCGCACGGCAGGACCCGGCCCGGACGCGCCTCAACGGGGGTCGCTCCCCACGCGGCCGGTGCGGCCACGATCCCGGTCCGCAAGGGGATCTGCTTGGCGAGAAGGCGGTTCGAGGATTCGGGGCCCCGGGACGGGCGGTGCCGAGGCTGCTCCGTGTCTGGCAGCCGTTTGTTTTTCTAAATTGGGTCCGTTTTCCAGGGTCCGTTTAGCGGCCTTTGGTGCTGCCGGCCATCAGCACCCCAATCACAACATTTCGTTCCCTCAGGAA
Source organism: Antrozous pallidus (assembly GCA_027563665.1). Lineage (NCBI taxonomy): Eukaryota > Metazoa > Chordata > Mammalia > Chiroptera > Vespertilionidae > Antrozous > Antrozous pallidus. Next base: position 126,466,349 of record CM050510.1, read on the forward strand.
ACCCGGCTCCCCATCCTCTGCTCCCCCAAGCCCCAGTGCTTGGCAATCACCAATCTGCTTTCTGCTCCTACAGGCCTGCTGTGCTAGCTATTAATTTTTAATGTTAAAAACACTAAATGTTCAAAACATTGATGTCAGAGAGAGAGAGAGAGAGAGAGAGAGAGAGAGACATCAATGATGAGAATCATGGATCACCTGCCTCCTGCACACCCCCCACTGGGGACCGAGCCCACCACCCGGGCCTGTGGCCTGACTGGGAATCGAACCCGGACCTCCCTCCTGTTTCCTAAGTCGATGCTCAGCCCCTGAGCCAGGTCGGCCGGGCCTGGGTATTTTTCTGTAAATACAATGTGTGGGTTGGTGTGGCCTCTCACACTCAGCTTAACGTTTTTGTGTTCCATCCACGTTGCAGCCGTGTCCACACCTCATTCCTCTCCACGCCCCGCCCACTGCGCTGAGACGGAGCACCTGCCGTGGCCATCGTGAGAGGTGGACGTGGCTGAGCGGTGCCACTAGGGGCGCCGTGACCTGCTGCTCTCGGCTCTCTGTGAGCAGACCGGGGAGGGCCCGGGGGCCGCGGGCGGGCATTGTGGCTTGGATACGTCCCCAGCCATTGCCCGCAGGGAGCCGTGGACACACGGCGTGGATGTGGCCCTCAGACGTGGCGGCTCGAGGGAACCAGCCTGCAAACGGCACCACGAGGGGCCCACGGGAACGGGTACCACGGCTCCTAAGCCACGCCAGGTCCCAGCCGCCTGGCGGGGAGACGGGAGCCATGAAGCAGAGGATCTGAGTTTGAATTTGGCGGCCGCCACTGACTTGTGATGTGGCCGTGGGCGGCCCCCTGGCCTCTGAGCCTCCCGGGCCTCGTAGGTTCGGTGGGATGATGACGTGATGGTGAGGACGAGGCTGTGGTGCCAGTGCTGGTGTGAAAATAAAACCAGCCGGCCGGCGTGGCTCTGGGGTTGAGCATCAACCTATGACCCAAGAGGTCAGGGGTCGATTTCCGGTCAGGGCACAGGCCCGGGTTGCGGGCTCGGTCCCCAGTGTGGGGGGCGGGCCGGAGGCAGCCGGTCCGTGATTGGCTATCACCATTGATGTTTCTCTCTCCCTCTCCCCTCCTCTCTGACATCAATGAAAATATTTTTTAAAATAACGAAGATGATAAAATAAACACAGACGGGGAGCCACGTCCTGTCTGGTGCCCGGCACGTGGTGGGCGTGGGGGTGTGGCACTGGGGTCCACATGGCGGGCACTCCGTCTTCCGCCCTCTGACCCACCCCGGCCCACAGAGCCGGCCGCAGGCACCGACCCCGGGAGACGGGGCTCCGGCTCCCGCCACGGCTGCCACTCACCTGATTCAGCATCTTCACAAACGGCAGCGAGGACTCCACGGGGGAGGACGGGGGAAACGCCTGGAAGACAGACAGGAGCGGCTTACGTCTTCCTTCTTTTAGAACACGCGTCCTTGTCGGCTTCAGAGAGGCTCACGGGGACGCGGGCGTTTCAGAGGCTTACGGAGTAAACCGCCCCAGAGAACACGTAGTTTTTGCCACAAAAGTAAATGGGAGAAGACTCGCGTGCGGGTTATCTATCAAATCAAGAGAACCCCCGATTTTTAACGTTTTTAGGGATGTCAGAGAGGAAGGGAGAGGGATGGAGAGAAACATCGGTGGTGAGAGAGGATCAGGCATCGGCTGCCTCCTGTGCGCCCCACTCGCACCCCGGGCCCGGGCCCTGGCCGGGAACCTGACTGTGACCGGGTTCGAAGGTTGAGCTCAGCTCCGGGCCTCGCGGGCCCGGCCGGGCAGGGTGTGGAGGGCGGGAGGGGGCGGACAGTTCTCTGCAGGGAAAGGGTCCGAGAGGTGCAGCAAGAGACAAGCAGGTGGCTCCCCGTTTCCCGGGGAGGGACTCAGGCCCATCAGACTGGCTGCCTGAGGTGGTCCCGGCCCCCAGGCCCTCTGCCTCCGGCCCGGACCCCGTCCCCCAGCAGCGCCGGTGGGAGGGAGGGGGGCCCCCAGTGGGAGGGAGGGGAGTACCCCAGTGGGAGGGAGGGGAGTAACCCAGTGGGAGGAGGGGGGTCCCCCAGTGGGAGGGAAGGGAGTTCCCCAGTGGGAGGGAGAGGGTCCCCCAGTGGGAGGGAGAGGGTCCCCCAGTGGGAGGACGAGGGTCCCCCAGTGGGAGGGAGGGGTCCCCCAGTGGGAGGAAAGGGAGTTCCCCAGTGGGAGAGAGGGGAGTACCACAGTGGGAGGGAGGGGTCCCCCAGTGGGAGGGTGGGGTCCCCCAGTGGGATGAAGAGGGTCCCCCAGTGGGAGGAAGAGGGTCCCCCAGTGGGATGGAGAGGGTCCCCCAGTGGGAGGGAGGGGTCCCCCAGTGGGAGGGAGGGGTCCCCCAGTGGGAGGGAGGGGTCCCCCAGTGGGAGGGAGAGGGTCCCCCAGTGGGAGGGAGGGGTCCCCCAGTGGGAGGAAGAGGGTCCCCCAGTGGGAGGGAGGGGTCCCCCAGTGGGAGGGACGGGTCCCCCAGTGGGAGGGAGGGGTCCCCCAGTGGGAGGGAGGGGTCCCCCAGTGGGAGGGAGGGGTCCCCCAGTGGGAGGGACGGGTCCCCCAGCAGCACCGGTGGGGGAAGGAGCTCGGGCTGGAGGGCGGCCACACTCACTGCCCGGCGGTGCCCACAGGGAGTCTGTGTGTCCGTCAGTGCGCTCTCACGGCATCGGCCGCCTCACGGCTGTCACCCCGAGGCCAGGCCTGGCGGCTCGGGGCACCGGCACGGCTCCGGCGGCTGTTTCCCTGCAGGGGCCGCTGCTCCGGGGGCTGCTCAGCTTCCTGGTGCCGCGGGCGCCGTGGCGACGGGGACATTCCGAGAGTTCCTGTTCCGGCCCGTCTCCGCACAGCTGTCCGCACAGCTGGGCTGGGCGCGCCTGGGCCCCCGGGCCTGCCCCCAGCCCCTCTCCCTCCGTGGGGCAGTCAGGGTCACCCCCTTTCCTGCGGTGCCAGCTCCTCACGGCGCCCGGAGCCCTGGAAGGTTCTGGAAAATGGCCAGGGGCCTGCCCCTCACCCTCCGGCCTCCTGAGCCCCCCCACGCTGCGTCCTGGCCGCCTCGGCCTGCCTCTGGGTCCCGACGGGTGTGATGGAGATTTACAGGGAAACGGGAGCCAGCATCACGGAGCGCAAGGCCTGCTGGCTGTGCGGTGACCGGGCACACCATCACCGTCCCGGAGGGGCAGGGCCTGCGCCCAAGAGGCGTGCGCTGGGCGTGTGTTGTATGTGTTTGTTGTGTGTGTTGTGTGTTATATGTGTGTTGTGTGTGTTGTGTGTGTATGTGTGTTGGGTGCGTGGCGTGTGTTATGTGTGTTGTCTGTGTTGGGATATGTATTAGGAGCTGTGTTGGTGTGTGTATTGGGGGGGTGTTGGGGGGTGCGTGTTGTGTGTGTTTGATGTGTGTATTGTGTATATGTGTTGTGTGTGTTGTCTCTGTGTTGGGGTACGTATTGGGAGCTGTGTTGGTGTGTGTATTGGGGGGGGTGTTGGGGGGTGCGTGTTGTGTGTGTTTGATGTGTTGTGTGTATTGTGTATATGTGTTGTGTGTGTTGTCTCTGTGTTGGGGTATGTATTGGGGGCTGTGTTGGTGTGTGTATTGGGTGTGTGTGTTGGGGGGGTGTTGGGGGGGGTGTGTTTGATGTGTTGCGTGTGTTGTATATGTGTTGTGTGTGTTCTCTGTGTTGTGTGCTGGGGGCTGTGTTAGTGTGTGTGTATTGGGGGGGTGTCAGGGTGTGTGTGTTTGTGTGTTTGATGTGTTGTCTCTGTGTTGTGTGTGTTGTGGTGTGTGTTGGGGGCTGTATTGGTATGTGTGTATTGGGGTATGTTGGGGTGTGTTGTGTGTTTGATGTGTTGCATGTGTTGTGCATGTGTCTTGTGTGTGTTGTCTCTATTGTGTGTTGGGGTGTGTGTTGGGGTGTGTTATGTATGGTGTATGTGTTTTGTGTGTGTTATGTATGTTGTATGTGTTATGTGCGTGTTGGGGATATGTGTTGGGGGCTGTGTTGGTGTGTGTTAGGGGTGTTGGGGGGTGTTGTGTGTGTTGTGTATATGTGTTGTCTCTGTGTTGTGTGTGTTGGGGTGTGTTATGTATGGTGTATGTGTTTTGTGTGTTATGCATGTTGTATGTGTTATGTGCATGTTGGGGGTATGTGTTGGGGGCTGTGTTGGTGTGTGTGTATTGGGGGGTGTTGTGTGTTGGGTGTGTTGCGTGTGTTGTGTATGTGTGTTGTCTCTGTGTCGTGTGTGTTGGGGTGTGGGGTTCCATTTGGGCAGAACCTGAACGGAAGCTGTCCACCGGGGCTCCCACTTTAAAAACAGACGTGACGCCCGAGAGCTCGCCTCCCGCCCCCAGACCTTGCCCGAAGCCGCAGAGACATTCAGAGCAAAATCCAGGCCGATTCCCACACTCGCCGATACTGAAAAGCGAGGCAGCATCTCTCTCCAGCTCCCCCCCACACACACACACCAACCGGCCACGGCCACGGCCACAGCCACGAAGGGAGCGCCGTCTCCACGTGGGGACGGAGGAACGAGCCCCAGGAGCGAGGCGGAACCTGCCGGGGCCGCACGAAGGCGAGAGGCCAGCCCTTCCCCGAAAACCAGCCTGAGCCACGTGCTGCCAAGAACCAAGAAAAACGTTTATTGACACCAGAGAGCTGTCCTCCAGCACGCACGCTCTCCTCCTTCCCAAGCCGGGGCGGCAGCCGCGGGTGAAACGTGCGCTCCTTAAGGCAAGAGTCCCTGCGCGAGCGGTCCGTGTTTCCCTTCCCTCCGAGAGCCACTCGCCCCGGGAGCTCGGGGTCAGAGGGCACGGCCGGGGTCAGAGGGCACGGCCCGGGTCAGCGCTGCGTCCGTCCGCCGCGAGAGACGCGGACCACCTCCCTGAGGCGACAACTCTGAGGTCAACTGGCCGTGAGCGATCCCAGGAAAAACGCAAACCGGCAGCAAGCAACCCCGCCGGCCCCTTCGTCCTGCGTGCGGCGAGTCCCCGGTGCTGAGCGGGAGGGGGGCAGCGGCGTCGGCAGCGGGAGCCGCCCGGCCCGGCCCGGAGCCCAGCGGGGCGCCGACGGGCGTATCGCACGCAACGGCCGAGTCCACGCGTGTGGTTCAGAGTTAGCTCTTCCCCATCTTGGCGATCAGCTCGTCACAGATCTTGGTGAGTTCTTCTATCTCTTTGTTCTGCAAGTGAAGGGCGGAAAACAAGGAAACCTCTTGGTGGTTGGAAGCCAAGCCCAGCAGAGCGGTCATTGGATTAAAGAAAAAAAAAAGTGTTTATTGGTTTCAGAGAGGAGGAGAGAGGGAGAGAGAGAGAGAGAGAGAGAGAGAGAGAGAGAAACATCAATGCTGAGAGTCACGGATCGGCTGCCTCCTGCACGCCCCGCACTGGGGATGAGCCCGCACCCCGGGCCTGTGCCCCGACCGGGAATCGAACCCTGACCTCCTGGCTCACAGGTCGATGCTCAGCCCCTGAGCTCCGCCGGCCGGCCGGGGAGTCACTGGGTTTTAAGGGACCTTCCGACCTCTCGGATCGCTGAGCAGTGAGTTAGAGCCGATTATCGCCGTCCCGGCTCGAGCTGTGTGACCTCGGGCGAATCAGACACCCTCTCTGAGCCAGGGTGCCGTCTGAGGGTGGATTCGCCGTCTCTCCCCGAGCATTAAATGTGGTTGAAAACGGAGTGTTCCTCGGCGAAACCGGTTCGGCTCAGTGGAGAGAGAGCGTCGGCCTGTGGACTGAGGGGGTCCCAGGTTCGATTCCGGTCGAGGGCATGTACCTTGGTTTCCGGCACATGCCCAGTAGGGGGCGTGCAGGAGGCAGCTGATGGATGTTTCTAACTCTCTATCCCTCTCCCTTGCTCTCTGTGAAAAATCAATAAAGTATATTTAAAAAGAAAAAAGAAAACAGAGCATTCCTCAGCCAGGCGACCCCAGGGTCTGGCCGGCCACGCCCCAGAGGCCACGCCCCGGCCCCGCCCCAGCCCCGTACCTTCTGCTCCAGCGTCCGCTCCAGCGCGTCCACCCGCAGCTGCTCCTTCCGCAGGCTGGCCTGGTAGGCGGCCTGCTCCTGCTGGGCCTTGCCCCGCACCTGGGCAATCTCAGCGTTGGCCCTGCGGGGTGAGGGGCACTCAGAACGACCCCCTCCCCTGTCTCGGCCTCCCCCTCCTCCTCCCCACCAGGCGGGGGCGCACTGGCTCCAGCTCTCGGCGACAGAGGCCCAGCACAGGCACCCAGACACACCCAATGCCGAGGGGCGTGGGTGGGCGCCCTGCTCGCGCCCTTTGCTCATCGCAGCTCACGCTGCGTGCCGGCCGATGGCGAGCCTCGCGGAACTCCGAGCGATGCCTCCCGCCCGCCCGGCATCCGGCCCCGGAGCCGCCGCCGTTACCTGTCCAGCTTCTCCTCCGCGTGCACCTTCAGGGCCTGGTACCGCTGCTCCTCCTTCTTCACGCGGGACAGGTACTCCTGCGCGCACTTCTTCAGCACCTCCTCGTTCTGCCGACAGAGGTCACGCTCAGCCCTGGGCCACGCCCGCCGGGCGGCCCGTGGGCTCGAAGGGGCGTGAGGTCCTTCGGGTGTCCCGGTCCGCCTGAGACGTGACTCGGAGCCGAATAATCTACCGACGGCCCAGCTCTGGCCGTGTGACCTCGGGCACGGGACACACCCTCTCTGAGCCCCGGTTCCAGGTCCAGCCCACGGGGGAAACGCTGAGGACCGCCGGCAAGCCCAATGCCGGAAACCGATCCTTGTCTCACTCACAGAAGCCCGGGAGGCTGGTCAACGACCTTAATCCACCCCAGGAACTCTGTGACGAGGGCATAACCTCGGCCGGCCAATCGGACTCCCCAGCCTCCCCCTCACCCCCCGCGCCCCGTCCCCCCTCCTCCCTCCCCGACCGCGCACACACCTTCCGGAAGCCCTCCAGCACCTCCTTCATCTTCTCGTATCTCCGGAAGAGGTCGGCCAGGGACTTCTCCACGGAGTTCAGGTCGGCCAGGGCCTGCTCCTTCTCCAGGACCAGCTGCTGCACCGTCTGATGGGAGACCGACTTCTCCCGCTGCTCGTCCTCTGGCGGGAGAGAGGCGCGGAGCCATGGGCCCACGGAGCCGGGCCGGGCCTCAGACCCACCGGGCCTCGGCTGCGCCTGAGGGCAGCCCGGGCTCAGCGAGTCCCTGTTCTGAGCCCCTCCCCCCCCATGCTCCGGGAAGCGACCCCAGGGCCCCGGGCGGGGCGGTATCGCACGGGGTGGTCGTCAGCCGCGGTTCTTTGTCCTGACGGGGACGTGGACAGGGGCAGCCCCGGAGGGTCTGCCTGGCTGACGGCAAACTCACCCGCAGGCAAGAGAACCCTCACCACCGGGCTGTGTGTCGGGCGGGAGGGACAGGCGCTGGGGTCGGGCGGGGCTGGAGTGGGGAAGGGGGAGAGTGAGGGAGCGGGGAAGGGGCAGGCCCGCCTGAGTGCGGTCACGATAAAGAGACGGCCCAGCTCAGGGGTTGAGCATCGGACTAGGAGCCGGGTGGCCAGGGCACAGGCCTGGTGGAGGGTTCCGTCCCCGGTGGGGGCGTGCGGGAGGCGGCGCATCTGTGATTCTCTCTCCTTGTGGATGCTTCTCTCCCTCTCCCTTCCGCTCTGACGTCCGTAAAGATGCTTTACGAGCCAAAGCCGGTGTAGCTCAGTGGATAGAGCATCGGCCTGTGGACTAAAGGGTCCCGGGTTCGATTCCGGTCAAGGGCATGGACCTTGGTTGCGGGCACATCCCCGGTGGGGTATGTGCAGGAAGCAGCTGATGGATGTTTCTCTCTCATGGATATTTCTAGCTTTCTGTACCTCTCCCTTCCTCTCTGTAAAAAAAATCAGTAAAACAGATATTTTAAAAAATGTTTTCCAAGATGAAGAGACAAAGGCTGCTTCCCCTAAAAACATCTCACACTCGCCAAAGGCCGTGGGGGGTAAGGCTGAGGGGAGGGGGTGGAAAGGGGGGATGAGAATCGGCATCCATCCGTGGCATGTCCCAGGTGGGGAGCACACTGGAGGACCCCGGCCGGGAAGATGTCCGATGTCCCCTCCGGCCCAGCGTCGGCACCCACCACCGCGGGGCCGTGAAGAGCCGCAGAGCGCGGACCTGGATGCCAGGCTCGGCCAGCTCCCACGGTGACACCGGGCCGGTACGCCAGACCGCACACGAGGCCTCCGACCCCCAGAGCCCCGAGTCGGTGCCGTGACCCTCGGAGGGGGCGGACGTTTGGCCCCAAGAGAGCCGCCCATGGTCCCCCCCACCATAGAGACGTCGGAAAGGGTGTTTCACCGAGTCGCCAGCAGCCACGAGGTTCTTGGGGTTCGGGGCCTCAACGCCCGGGTCCCGGCACCCCAGACAGCACCCAGCCGGCCGGTGCGAGGCGTGTACACGGCACGGGCTCCGTGTGGGGACGCGTATCACACAAGCCTCAGGTTTCCCAGACTCGAGAGTCTGTTCCCCCGTTCCTCCCCACACACCCCCCAACACCCACCCCTTGTAAGAGCAGAACCTCCGGGTCGGGGAGCCCAGGCAAGGAACGCCTCCCGTCTCCTCGTGCCATTACAAGGGCAGGCTCCTCAGAGCAAGAGACCCCAAGCCCGAGGCTCCGCCCCCCGACCCCGTCCCCGGAGAGCGGCCGGCTCTTTTCAGGCAAAACAGGATGAACCGGGTGCACGCAGCCAACACGCAGCCAACACGCAGCCAACACACAGCGAAAGGAACCAAACGGGGCGCACACGGATGCAGGGGGCAGGCGGCGCCACACGGGGAGCGTGTACTTACCCGGCGTGCCTGCGCGGGGTGCAAGCAAAGGGCAGAAGCAACAGAAAACGGAAGCAAAACATGATCAGGCGGTTAGAAAAGCAGCCCCGGGCGCACCCCCAGGGCAGGCGCGAGGCTCCTCCGTCCCGAACCCCAGCCCTGAGCCCGGGCACCCTCTGCGGGAGCACGTGGCGGGGACAGCGGGATGGCGGGACGGTTGGGGGGATATCGGAGCAGGAAGGGCCAGCCGTGGAGGGAGGGGGAATGGTGGAAGCTGGTTGAACTCAGGACACGACTCCGCTCGCTCTGACCGGCCCAGCTCTCAGACCCACTGCCCCTCCACCAGGAGTGCCGGTCAGGTGGGAGAAAACCAGATGCCACATGGGTGTGCGCGCGCGGCCCCCCCTCCCCCCAGCCTGCAGGGAGATGCGTGGCTGGCTCGAGCCTCGGCTGGGACACGAGGGCGGGGATCGGGGGCCCCGATGTGTGGCCGGGGCAGAGAGACACGGGACAGCAGACAGGGCTGAAGGCGAGGCCGAAGGGGACGTCCACGGTGGAACAAGGACAGGCGTGAGGAGGGGACCCGGGGAGACCCACCCATTGGACAACGCTGCCCGGAGGGAGGGACCTGGGCTCCCAGGGTTGGGTGTCGCCTGTGCACCGAAGGGTTAAACGGTTCCATTCCCCCGGGGGGCAGGCTCCGTCCCCAAGGGTGGGGCGTGCAGGGCGGCCGGCCCATGATTCTCTCTCCTGGTGGACGCTTCTCTCCTTCCCGCTCCCTTCTTCCCTCTCTTTAAATCAATTTTTTAAAAAAAAAAATCTAAAAAAACAAAACAGCAAACCGCTGAGCAGTAACAGATGGCTCTGAGGGGCCCTCCTCCCATCTCAGCACTGGCCTCACCGTCATCCCCGAGAGCAGAAGGAAGAAGGTGCTTCCAGAGGAGCCCGGAGCCCGTGGGAACGAGGGGCGGCTTCCCATCCAACCCGGGGGCCAGGAGGCTCTGCTCACAGCCTCACGCGGGCAGGTCGCTGGCCGTGCGTGCCGAGTGTCCTGCTTTATCCCGTCCGCACGGACCCGTGAACGCTCCCTCCAACTCCACAAACGGGGTTCATCCCACAGAAAGCCCCTTCCACTGGGACACGCGACCCCGGAGAAGCGCGGGGTGTGGCGTGGCGTGAATGACACCCCAACGCGTAGAGAGAAAGGCTCCGATCCAACGGGGACCGAGACCGGGGTGTGCGGGGAGCTGGGCTCCCGCGTCCGAAGGAGGAAGAGATTTCTACGTATTGTCCGTCCTCAGCCGAGGACGTTCTCCGGTGGATTTGTCAAGAGAGTGGAGGGAGGAGGACAGACAGAGACACGTCGACGTGAGAGGGACGCATCAACCGGCTGCCTCCCACACGGGCCCCCACCGCGGCTGGGGATCGGACCTGCCACCAGGGTCTGTGCCCTTGACCGGAATCGAACCCGAGACCCTTCGGTGTGTGGGACGGGCGCTCTAACCACCGGACCGCTGGCCAGGGTGGAAAATATTTTTTTTTTAAACTGATAACGTGGACCTAAGCCAGTGGTCGGCAAACTGCAGCTTGCGAGTCGCATGCGGCTCTTTGGCCCCTTGAGTGTGGCTCTTGCACAAAATACCACGTGCAGTGCGATTGAAACTTCGTGGCCGGTGCACGGAAATTGGTTTTCGGCTCTCAAGAGGAATTTCGATCGTCGCACTGTTGGTATTTGGCTCTGCTGACTGAAGCGTTTGCCGACCACTGGGCGAAGCCAATAAGTAGATAAGCAGGAACTACCCCCTCTCGAGGTGACCACTCGCATCCACACGGGGCTTGGAGCTCTGTGGACCCGGCCTCACTGAGGAGAACCGACCGACTCTGGGCACATCACCCCGGGCCCGGGCCCCCGCAGGCCGCAACTGAAGCCGAAGCCGGCTCCGGGAGACTGTGGGACGCCACAGCCCCCCCAGCCCCTCCAGGCTCCGTGGAAGCTGCAGGGTGCTCTGCCAGGTGAGGCTAAATGACTTCAGGGTTCAGAGCCTGGCCTCCTCGCCTCTCCCCGGAGCAGAAGCCCCCCCAGCACCCCGGGAACCCACCCCAATCCCTTCCTCAGGAGGCGGGCCGTCCTGGCATATCCCACAGTGGCCATCGGGGTGAGGCCTGGCCCACTCGATGTAGTCGGGGTGAGGGGCATCGGGCAGGTGTGCTCAGGAGGCCCAGCCCCCCTCCCTCGGCTGGGGCAGAGCCAGGGACGCCCCGGGGCGGGACACCCACCTATCATCTGGGCGATGGTCTTCTCGTACTCGGCCACGATCTTCCTGCGGGAGAAGCGGACACGTGTGGGAACCGTGACGACGGGACGGGTCTGCCCTTCCACACGGGGCCGCGTGCTGGACGTCGGCCACCGGACCGAGGGCCGGAGGACACGCCTGGGCTCCCCTGTCCCGGGCCACCTCCAGCCTCTGCCCCCTCCTCACCCACCCACACAGCTCCGTGTCCTCGTGCCCGATGCTGAGGACACCACGCCCTGCACGAAGCCTTCACGGTCTCCCCACCACCCACTGAGACAAGCCCAAAGGCCGAACCGTCAGCCTGCCCGCCTGCCACCGGGCCCGGCTCCTCCCCTCCTGACCGCGGCCACGCCACTCACAGCACCGGGGTGCAGGCGAGCAGAAGGCTCCCGCGGGCCTCACCTCCATGCTGTGCCCTGCCGTGCGTTTCCCTTCTCCTCCCCCCTCCCAGCCTCTCTGCTTCCCCCAGGCCCAGGGCAAACGCCTCCTCTGCCCGCAGCCTCCCCCCCGATTTCTCCTCGGGACCCATGGCGTTTTAGCCGACTCTGTCCAGGACACGCTAAGTCACACCGAGCGAGGGGTCGCCCCACTCTGCGGGTCACTGAGACGGAAAATGCTGCTGAAACCGGTTTGGCTCAGTGGACAGAAGGTCAGCCTTCGGACTGAAAGGTCCCAGGTTCGATTCCGGTCAAGGGCATGTACCGTGGCTACAGGCACAGCCCCAGTGGGGGGTGTGCAGGAGGCAGCTGATCGATGTTTCTCTCTCAGCGATGTTTCTAACTCTCTCTCCCTTCCTCTCTGGAAAAAAACCAATAAGATATTAAAACAAAACAACACAGCACACACACACAAAAAAACGGAAAATGCTTGGGAGGGCTCCCCAGAAACGGTGCCGGCGGCCGCCTGAGGGGGGTGGAGCACGAGGCCAAGAGGGGAGGGGGGTTCTCATCGTGCACCTGTGATCGCATCGCTCGCCTCCTGCCCGTGCTGCTTCCGTCAGAGTGAGAATCTGACCGGGACGGAGGGAGAGTGAGAGAACCCCGCCCGGCCGGGGCTGCCTCAGTCAGCGTGAAGCGCACACGCACGCCGGCGGGACTCTGACCCGGGACGAAGGGAGTGGAGAGGACCCCGCCCGGGGCCGCCACCGACCTCATCTCCATGACCTCGCGCCGGCTCTCCTCGTACTTCGCCTTCCACTCGGAGACCTCCCGCTCCTTGGCGAGCACCTGGCACCGGGAGAAGAGGGCATGTGGGCGGGAGCGCCGACCCGGGGAACTCCCAGACGGGACGCGGGTCCGGCGACGCCACGTGGAATGAAATGTCCTCCATCAAGGAACCGTTTCCCGAGCTTCCCGGATGGCGAGGCGGAAGGGGGCCACGCACCAGGCCTTCCGCAGCCCACCCGCCGGGGCAACCGGAGGCGGTGATTTGTTACAAACCAAACGACCGTCGAGGCTCATTAAACAGTCGAGTGGAGCCCGGCCAGCAGGGCTCAGGGGCCGAGCACCGACCCAGGAACCGGGAGGTCAGGGTTCGATTCCCAGTCAGGGCACAGGCCTGGGGTGCAGGCTCGATCCTCAGTGGAGGGTGGGTGCCGGAGGCAGTGATACATGATTCTCTCTCATCATGGATGTTTCTCTCTCTCCCTCTCCCTTCCTCTCCGACATCCATAAAAATCTATTTGAAGAAAAAAAAAACAAAACAGGAGAAACGGTCGCATCAAGAAGATCAAAACCCACAGTTTGGGCCTCCAGCGCCCGCGGCGGTCAGAGGGGAGAGTCGGGGTCCGGAGGCGGACGTGGGCACCCGCGTTTACCGACACGGGGGGGGCGAGCAGGGCCCCGGCGCGGGGCTGGCCCGCCGACCGCCCCCCGGAGCCCACCGCCCGCCGCGTACCTCTGCCCGGGCGACCTGCAGCGCCGAGTCCAGGTCGGGCGGCGGGAACAGGAGGCCCGGGGCCTTCCCCGCCTCCGCGGCCCCGATGCGGGAGTAGAGGGCCGCCTTGGAGATGGAGACGTCTGCTGGGTGCCCGGCTTCTCTCTGCGGGACGGTTTTTAATGAAAAAAACAAAAACGGTTCACGTCAATCCTGGGACGGGGGAGGGGGGTGGCGAGGGGTGGGCTGCCTTTGTCCGTCGCGAATGCCCAGCTGTGTGGTTTCCAGACAGAACGCGTCTCTTTGAGAGAAGGTGCACCCGCTGGGCAGACAGAGGTGCTGGCAGAGGCCTCCGGCTCCCGGCCCAGAGCCGGGTGGTCTGGTGGCTGCTACTCGGCGACGGATCAGACACCAGGACCGGGCGCCCGGCGGGAGACACGAGGGCCTCCGCCAGCGGCTCCGCTGCCATAGAACCCGAAGGGAGCCGAAACCGGGGTGGCTCAGTGGATAGAGCGTCGGACTGCGGACTGAAGGGTCCCGGGTTCGATTCTGGTCAAGGGCATGTACCTTGGCTGCGGGCACATCTCCAGTAGGGGGCGTGCAAGAGGCAGCTGATCGATGTTTCTCTCTCATCGATGTTTCTGACTTTCTATCCCCCTCCCACTCTGTATAAAAATCAATAAAATATATTTAAAAAAACAAACCCAACGGGAATGATGCTGAGGCCCAGCCCACGCTGCAGAGCCTCGAATGAAGGCGGATCGGGGTGTTTTTTATCCTCGTCCGAGATTTTCCCACTGGCTCTTAGGGAGAATGGAAGCGAGAGGGAAAGAGAGGGGGACGTCGACGTGAGAGCGACACATCGATCGGCTGCCTCCTGCCTGTGCCGTGACGAGGGCTGGGGAGGAGCCTGCAACCGAGTTACGTGCCCTTGACGGGAATCGAACCCTGGACCCTTGGGTCCGCAGGCCGACGCGCTACCCACTGAGCGACACTGGCCGGGGCCGGTCTGGTTGTTTCTGTCCACGTTTCGTTTGGAGGCGTTGGTTTCGCTCCGTCGGGAAGAGGGCGATTCCCGAAGGCCCCGTGGCTGTCCGCCCACGCCACCGTCCACAGGCGGGGTGCCGGGCGCGGAGAGGGCGGAGTCACGTGGGAGCGACGGTGCCTGGCGTCCGTGTGTCGGAGGGAAAAACTGGCCAATGGGACACCCACACCGGCCGGTTAGACCCCGAGGAGGGGCGTGGTTCCTCTCCCTCCCTTTCCACAAAACGCTCGGCCACTCCCCACGCGTGGGATGCGGTGTTAGGAGCACGCTCCCCCTCCCCCCACTCTTCGCAGCCAGGGGTCAGTCCAGCGTCACTGCACACGGCACACCGTTAACCTCCGTCCCATCCGTTAACCTCGAGCGCTGCCGTGTCGCCAGGCCGCCCCCGCCCCCACCCCCGGGTCTGACAGGCGTCGGCCGTGGGCTGGCAGCGTCTGCCTGGGGACCGAGGAGAAGAAACGGAGCGGAGAGCCGGCCGCCTCGGCGCCGGCGCCGGAGGAGGAGCAGGAGGAGGACGGGCTCGGGAAGAGCTCGGAGAGCACTATGCAAATGGCGGCAGAGATGACCGCACCAGCAGCCACCAGAAGGGGGCATACCTGCAGGACCGGGGCAGAGTCTCCCGGGGCCCAGACACAGGCCCGGGACGCGGGGCGGAGTTTAATGGAGGGGAGCGGAGACCCCGAGTTAGGCCCCGAGTGGCAGACATGCAGGCGGGCAGCCCAACGGTGAGGGGGTTCCCGCAGTGAGCTCCTGCTGCTTCTGTCCCTCTGCCCCCCCCCCCCACTCCCCTCGCCCCCAGACTTGAGTATTTGGGATGCAAATGACAAATGCCTGTCAGAGAGGGGAGCACGCAGACCCTAGGGACACGATGTCTCCAACAGGACATGGGGCGCCCCGACTTCTCCGCCCGAGGCCCCAGTGAGGCCGTGGCCAGGCCCTTGTTCCGGAGCCCAGGAGCAGGCCGACCCGCAGACGGGCCGGCGACGGCATCAGCCCCTCTTGGGAGGGATCTCGGAGTCTGAAGGGTGGCAAGGTCCACGTGTCCTAAGAGGAACTTCTCAGAAACCAAACAGAAACGGGACCAACACGCGTGACTGCGTTTACGGAGGAAGTTCACGGACAGGACTGCTGGCGAGGACTAGAACTGTTCCCGTCACTTTTTTAAAAATGTTCTTCTTGACGTCGGAGAGGAAGGGAGGAGAAGGAGAGAGAAGCATCAACAATGAGAGAGAATCACGGACTGGCTGCCTCCTGCACGCCCCACGCTGGGGATGCAGCCTGCAACCGGGGCCTGTGCCCCGACCGGGAATCGAACCCTGACCTCCTGGCTCACAGGTCGGCGTTCAACCCCTAAGCCCCGCCGGCCGGGCTGTTCCTATCACTTTTGACGTAAAAGAAGGTGTTCTTTGGGGGAAATAAGCAAAAAGCAAAAAGACAAAACACCCACCAGAATAAGAAAATTGCAAAACAGAAAAAGCACTCGATACCCATCTTAATCATCCCGTCCGTCCCAAGTTGAAAAAACTCGGGGACCTGAGAGATTCGGCAAAGGTTCCCAGACGGGGTTCCGGCCAACCCAAGTACACCGCGCTCCGCGGTGCAGAAGCTCGTCAGCTCGAACTCTATGCCGATGGGCGGAAACCGGGCTCGGCAGGGACCGACGGTCGGGCAGCCGTCTCCAGTCCTTTGTGAAACACCCCACCCAATGGAAGGCTAACATGCAAATCAACCAACGGCAGAACGACCGGTTGCCACGACGCGCACTGACCACCAGGGGGCAGACGCTCAACGCAGAAGGAGCACCTCTCAGCCAGAGCCGGGCTCGCGGCTGGTGGGCGCAGCCATGGCGGTGGCGGCGGTGGCGAGGGGCGGCAGTGCTGATGTCTGACTCGTCCGTTGGACAATCCGAGGGCTCTGGACTAGGAGAGGCCCAGGCAGGGCCAAAGGGACCTCCACAGGTGCACACATTTCACGCACCGGCCGCTAGGGAGAGGATAGAGGCTGCCTCCCTCCTGCGACAGCAGTGTGTCCTCGGGCCGCCCGGGGTTTCAATACGGGACAGGGGAGCCCAGATCCCCTTTGAATCACGACCCGAGTGTCTGCTGGGTCATGGAATTCACGCCCCCTCCACCAGCTTCTCTGACAACCCAGCAGTTTGCTGTTAGCAGCAGTTACTAAGGTTGTGTCTCCCCGAGGTAAGATCAGATTTAAACGAAGCTTTGCTTTCCGTACACGGCCCTCGCTTCCTGCTTTAGGAGAGCCGCCAGCATCACTAATCAAAATGAGAGACGCCCCAGCCGGCCCCGCCCCTGAGCAGCTCTCCTCGTTTCCACTGTTCTCTGCTGAGACCCAGGGACCCCGCTGCGGCCCAGAGGCAGCCGGCCGCCCTCCCGCTGCAGGTCAAGTGAAAGCCGCCGGAAGGTGCAACCGGAAACAACCCCCTTTTCACGTGCTGCTTGCTCCCCGCAGGAGGGTGCCTCTCACACCACGGGGTTTCACTGGTGTCTCAGCCACGGCTGAAGGCTGTGCTGCCAGAAAGACTAGCAGAGTCACCGCAGAGGAAACGTGGGCAAAGAAAAGAGCAAATTCCCCCACGCACCGTTTCCCCCGTGTCAGCAGCTCCCGGGGCAGCCAGGGCCGTGAGCATCCATGGACAGAGACCACTGACAGAGAGCCATGGACAGAGACCCACGGACAGAGAGCCATGGACAGAGACCACTGACAGAGAGCCATGGACAGAGACCACTGACAGAGAGCCATGGACAGAGACCACTGACAGAGAGCTATGGACAGAGACCCACGGACAGAGACCACTGACAGAGAGCCATGGACAGAGACCCACGGACAGAGACCACTGACAGAGAGCCATGGACAGAGACCCACGGACAGAGACCACTGACAGAGAGCCATGGACAGAGACCCACGGACAGAGAGCCATGGACAGAGACCCACGGACAGAGACCACTGACAGAGAGCCATGGACAGAGACCCACGGACAGAGACCACGGACAGAGAGCCATGGACAGAGACACAGACCACGGACAAAGACAGGAACAGAGACCATGAATAGAGCCACAGAGAGCCCCGGACAGAGAGCCACAGGCACGTGAGTGCATTATGGCAAAGGGATCGCCAGGCCGGGTCAGCGACAGGAAGTGGCACTCACTTCCCGGAGCCAAGGTGGCTGGCTCGTACACAACGTGGCCCCAGTGGCCACGGCAGGAAAAAGGTTCCTTCCACGCCACACCATCCCCCCCACCGACGTCTCTCTCAGCCTGAAGCCCAGGAGGGGCCGCTGGCTGTCCCTCCCGCCCACACTCAGGGCGTCCATAGACGGCATTTTCTAAATCACCGAGACACGTGGCTGGAGAATAGATGCGGCCGACAGGAAGTTAGCTGCTGGCTGATGTCTGTCCCCCACCCCCACCCCCCGCCATCTCTGGCGTGGCCTCGGGGGAAGGAGGCGGGGTACCAGGCACCCCGACCGCTCGCTGCCTAATCCAAACCACTCAGTGGGACAGCCTCACCTCTGCCTCACACCTCGGACAGGAACAGCCCGCGTCTGCGTGGCCCGGCCCTGAGCGATCCATTCGGCCTTGAAGCCGCTCCCCACGGAAATGAAGGAATGAGTCCCACGGGGAAGGTAACGCTCGCCGCATCGAGCTTCCTAAGGATTTCGTTTTCGGGGACATCAAACCCAAGTCTACGGTTGTCAGCCAGAACAAGGACACTCCACATCCAGACTCCTGTCCCTGCCGGGGGTCCTGACCTATCCCATCCGGACACCCAGTGTGCCCACCTTCCTTCACTGGGGGCCTCTGGCCCCCTCGCTCCCGGCTCCAGGGAAACTGTGTGTGGGGCTCGGGGCAGGGGCAGCCACCAAGCCCGTGATCCTGCACCGAGGACGAGGGACGGAGACATCACTGGCCCTGCTGGCCGGGGACCTGCTACTGGGGATGGACAGGCCCGGGCTCTCCCTGGAGATGTGAGTGCCAGGTCCCCTCTGTCTGGCTCGTGGCTCCGTCTCCACCCCTACCCCCACAACAAGGTCTGGACCACCTGCCGAGGAGCCGCTGCAAGCGAGCCTCTGACCAGGCAGCAGAAGCATAGGGGAGGGCCAGCTAACGGCAGCAGCGCTAACATCCTGCACACCTACTGTGTGCAGCAGTACTAACATCCTGTGCACCTACTGTGTGCAGCGGCGCTAACATCCTGCATGCTCACTGTACGCAGCGGAGTTCACATCCTGCACGCCTACTGTGTGCACCGGAGTTCACATCCTGCACACCTACTGTGCGCTGGCCACAGCATGGCTCCCCGCACGTCACCTACAGTCCCTCACAGCAACGGGTGAACTCACTGCGTTCACCTCCCCTCACAGACGGAGACACTGAGGCTCAGGGGGCCTTTCTCACCACATCGGTCCGGGCGAGCGGGCGCACTGGGTCTGGCCCTGGACCCACACGTCAGGATCCCCGTTGCTCAGCGCAGGGTGGGCCGAGCCTCACAGGCCCACACACCGTCTCACGGGTCATCGGCAACTCGCTCAAATTGTTAAGAACAAACCGCCCGCAGCCTGAAGCCAGGCAGACCACTCTGCATGCCCCGCCCGGGTCCCGCGGGGGTCCCTCGGGGGTCCGGAGCGGGCGCCCCCACGCGGGGTTAGGTCTCAGACACGTGCTCGGGGTGTGTTCGCACACGCATCAAGCACCGAGCTTTCTAGAAGACTCTACTCGGCCGAACACCAGCCATGCCAGCCCGGCTGACGGTTAGCAGGGAGTGCGGGCCACACACCATTCTCCAGGCAGGCGGGCGGGCGGGCGGCCGCCCCGGTACCTTGGCGTCCGGGCGGCTGCGGGAGGCCAGCGCGATCTGCCGGGCCAGCTTCAGCGCCTCGATCCGCATGATGGCGAACTCTAGCTCCTCCTGCCAGAGGGGTGGGGTGAGCCGGGCGATGGGTCCCGCCGGGAGGGGTGTGCGCAGGGGGCCATGACGGGTGCCGGGGAGCACGCACCCAGCTTCCTTTCACGTCGACTCCACAGCAGATCATGAAACGGTGTTTAATTTCCTTTTTCTAAGGTTATTACTTTTTAAAAAGATACTTTTTTTTTTAATTGATTTCAGAGACAAAGGCAGAGGGAGATGGAGAGACAGAGAGATAGAAACAACCACCGCCATGGAGAACCACGGATCGGCTGCCTCCTGCACGCCCCCTTACTGAGGATGGAGCCCCAAACCCGGGCGTGTGCCCCGACTGGGAATCGAACCCCGACCTCCTGGGTCACAGGTCAACGCTCAGCCACTGAGCCCCGCCGGCCGGCCTCCTTGTTTGGAAACCTGCCTGAGTATCACGCTTACGGCCATGGGACGACCTTTTAAACAAAAACCAGCGTTTTCACTGTCCTGTCCCCTCTGGTTTCTTTCCTTTCCTTCATTTCACATAAAGCTGGCTCACAGCGCCCTCCGGGGAGGTCCCCCCAGCGCCTGCTCAGGGCCTCTCTTTCAGCTCTGAAGGACGCGGAATGAAGTTTAAATTTTTTAAAATATATTTTATTAATTTTTTTACAGAGAGGAAGGAAGAGGGATAGAGAGTTCGAAACATCCATCAGCTGCCTCCTGCACACCCCCCCACTGGGGATGTGCCTGCAACCAAGGTCCATGCCCTTGACCGGAACCGAACCTGGGACCCTTCAGTCCGCAGGCCGACGCGCTACCCACTGAGCCACACCGGGTTCCGCTGAAGTTTACATTGAAAGCACAGACGAGGCCACTGTCCTGGCTGCAGGGCAGCCCCAGCCAGATGCTCTCTCTCCGAGAGCCGAGAGCCGTGTGCCTATTAGAGCGCAGCTTCATGGGGACCTCACAGAAAGCCGCATCCTGGGGACAGATCGCCAGCTGCTCTGGGCTTTTTCTTTTTATTGTCTAAAGTATTACAAATAGTAGTACATATGTCTTCTTTTATTGTTTTCCCCCCCTTGACCTCCCCCTGGCCTCCCCCAGCCCCCAGCACAGGCCCTCACCTGCCCCTGCTCTGGGCTTTCTAAGCTTCTGAAAGAAACAAGGGACCCGGCTGCCGGAGCCGATCACTGTTTTAACGACGGAGAGCTGTGGACGGGGAGTTTGGGGGGCTGGTCCACCTTGACTGCTCTGAGGGGTCGGAGCTGGTTACTGGATGTTGGTGGCTGAAGCAGCCCCCACCTGTCAGTCCTAAGTAGATTCACTGATTGGCTTTTACTGGTGTTTCCTGCCTGGGGGAGACGGGTGTATCTTGTGATCTTAATCTTAATAAAAGGGATGGTAAAGCCAGAGCGAGCAATAGTCCTCCCACTAGAGTTGGGCTACCTCCTGGCCCCCATTTCCAAATTAATGTTTTTCTAAGTCTCTTTTGTGTGCGGCCTTTTCTAGAACCTGAACCCTGAACCGGGGACCCTGAATCGCTCGGGACGTGAAAAGGGGTTCCCACATTTGGGGCCCACCCAGGGACGCCACACCCAGCTTCCAAGCCGAGACACACGGTCGGTTCCCTGCGCAATCACGCAACCCTCATCATCGCGGTGTCCCAGGTTCGAGCCCCACGCTCACCAGCCCCCCGCGGGGGTGGGGGGTGTTTCCTGGGCCCCGTTCTCAGCAGCCACTCGACGCCCCCCCTCCCCCCCGGCGTCGGGGCCGCCCAGGCTCCCGCTGCACCGGGGTTTCCCCGGACTCCCCCGAGATCCGAGCGGGTCACCCACCTGCAGCTTCTGAGCGAACACGGGGGGGTTCTTCTCCGCCAGGTCCGGCTCCAGGTAGTCGAGCGCGCCGCAGAGCGAGGCGGGGTCCGCCAGCCTGCTGAGCAGGGCGTCCGCGGAGGCGAAGGTGCCCTCGGGAGCCGCCTGGGGGCCGCGGAGCGGCGGGGAGAGCCGGGGAGAGACAGGGAGAGACGGGAGAGAGAGTGACGCCGGTGCCCGCCAGGACCCGCACCAGCGGGGGGCGCCTCTGCCTCAGGTCACCGGGAGCGTCCACCAGCGGCCGGCAGTGTCCTCTCCTCCGGGCTGACCCCGAGCGGACAATGGCATCTGAGGGGCCGGCCCAGCCCCCCCCAAAGCAGCCTTAGCCCCCTGCCCCCTTCACACGGCGGTCACTCCCTAACTGGTCCGTTTTTTTTTTGGGGGGGGGTAACCATTTTCTTATTTGTCTGAAAAGCGTGGTGGGCGGGGACAAGCCAGGTGGCGGGTTTCCCAAGCGTCCGTCAAGGAGGAGGCCCCTCCGGTGGGAACATGGAAGGACGTGAGGTTTGGGGGAGGATGATCCCCCCCCACCCCACCACGCCGGCAGACGAGAGAGAGCCCGGAGTCAGAGTCAGACTCTGCAGGCGGCGAACCAGGCCCAGGACGAGTCTGTGAGGCCGAGTCCCAGCCAGGCGCTCTCTCTGCTCAGCCGCATTCTCCGACGGACAGACACGCAGTAGGTGCTCAGTAAACGCGGTGCGTGCGGTAGGCGGTTCACAACACGGAACAAGACACAAGCTACACCCTCGGCCCCAACCCCCCCCCCCCCCCCCCCCCGGGCAGTGGTCGGCAAACTGCGACTCACAAGCCACGTGCGGCTCTTTGGCCCCTTGAGTTTTTAGCCAAGGCCAGTTTAGGGGGTGCCCTAATTACGTTAATAACAACGTACCTACCTATGTAGGTTAAGTTTAAAAAATGTGGCTCTCAAAAGGAATTTCAGTCGTTGCACTGTCGATATTTGGCTCTGTTGACTAGTGAGTTTGCCAACCACTGCCTTGGGGATGGGACGATGAGTTGGGAGGTGAAAGCAATAAAGTTCACCTCCTCGAAGATGGTCCATTTGAAATGTGCAAGGGGCGGGGGGTGCGGGGGCCTGTCACCCCTGCTCTATGGACAGCAGGTCCCTCCAAAGAGAGTCCCCCTCACCCTCCGCGCACCCCGCCCTCTAATGACAATCCCAAAGCAGCTGCCCAGCCTTAAGGGGCGCAAGGAGGGAAGTCAATAGCCTCGAAGGCAGACAGAGCCCTGCGTTGGGGGAGGGGAGGGTTCCTAGGCTGGCTGCTGGGGTGTAGGTGAGTCTTGCTCAGCACCCCTGGGAGACGGGTTCCAGCTGGCCCGGCCTCTGCCCGGGGGACCTTGGCCCCTTGACCCCACTTACCATTTCGATGCTCTCGGCAGCAGCACCCACGGCCCTGGCCTCCAGCTCCTTCTGGGACGGCTTCTCCAGCCCCGGCACCAGCACGTGCGGCTCCTGGCTGGGGGCCAGTCCCCGGGGGGCCGGCGGGGGGACCTTCGCCCCAGTGCTCACAAGGGCTTCTGCCTCCTCGAAGCTCGACCTGAGGAAGCAAAGGGCACCTTCTGTCTTCTCACTGCAAACCCCGCCCCCATCAGCATCCGAGGAGCCCTGGCCGTCCAGGCTGCGGCCAGAGGGGCGGGGGTCCTGGCCACCAGGGGCCTGTGGGTGGGACAGTCTGGGGGAGCTCAGCCCACGTCAGAGCCTCCCACAAGGGAGGTCCGGGCACAGATGTCCTGGCTCAGAGGCAGGAGCTGGGGGCTGGGCTGCACCGGGCAATGGCAGGTCCCGTCTCCTGCTCTGCGGGTGGAGGCAGTGCCTCTGTGAGGCGGGGGGAGGCCTGCCACGGCTGCCACGGCTGCCACAGCACCGACGTGGCCGCAGTCACATCACCACCACCCCTCTTTCCACTCAGGGCAGACCCTGGGCTTCAGAGGGCAAGGCAGAGCTGCGGTCCCTGGCCGAGCGGCTCCGTGGGGGCACCCTCCCAGGCCCCTCAGGGCGCGGCTGGATTCCCGGGGGGGCACACGCCCAGGTTGCGGGCGGATCCTGGGCCAGCCGACGTCTCTCTCTCCCGTGGACATTTCTCATTCCCGCGGGGAGGCCCCCCACAGCCCAGCACACAGCCCGGCCCCCACCTGGCGAAGGCCGACATTCGCTTGGACGGGCATCGTCAACGCCCGTCGCCCTTGGTGTGCCCGCCCCGACAGGTGCTGCCCTGGCGCTTCTGTTAGGCCTCCTGGAGGCCCCGCACCCCAACGCGCGGCCGGGGAGCCTGCAGCACCAGGCGCCCCGCTGCGTCCCCTCGGATCCCCACGGGGTCAGAGTCACGGTGACCCCATGTGACAGAGGGCCCGTGCTGTGTGCGGGGTCCCGCAGCCCGTGAGGGGTGGGCGGGACACGGGCTCGGAGTGGGGGCCGCTCCCCCACGGGACGAGGACAGCGGCCGTGGGAGCATGGGGTGCACAGAGGGGCCCCCACCCCCTGCCACCAGGAGTGTCGCCTCCATCCCCAGGGCGGCAGCAAGCCCGCCGTGCTCCCTCCGTGTGGACACGGTGCCAGGAGCTGCCCAGCTATCCGCACGCGAGCGTGTGGGGAGGCAGAGCCTGCTCTGAGCTCGGGGCCCGTCCGTCCCCCTCCCCGCGGCGACGGCGTGCGTACCCGGAGCAGGGCGTCGGGGACTCGGACGTCCGGGCGGGCGGGGACTTGACCGGGCTCCCCTGCGCCGTGTCGAACATCAGGTACAGGGCTGGCTTCTTGGGGGCGTCGTCCTCGTCCTGTGGGGAGCAGAGCCTCCCGTCAGCTCGGCCCCCGCTGGCCTGGACCTGCCTCACAGGGCGGCAGCCTGGTCCCAGGAGCACACGGCTCAGCGGGAGGAGCCTGCCTCCCCTCTTTCCCGGGAAAGAGGGAGGAGCCGACGCGCTGGCTCCGTGGGGAGAGGGGGGGAAGAGGAGGGAGGGCACAACTGCCTGCAGGTGGGGACACTTTTTAAATATATACTTTTATCTGTTTATTATTTTAAACACGTACTTCTTACTGATCCCAGAGAGAAAGGGAGAGGGAGAGGGAGAAACATCAATGATGAGAGAATCATTCATCAGCTGCCTCCTGCTCGCCCCCCACTGGGGATGGCACCTGCAACCCAAGCACCCAGGAGCTGTGGGCATTGGGGAGCTGGGGGTACCCAGGAGCTGGGGGGACCCGGGAGCTGTGGGCATTGGGGAGCTGGGGGACCCGGGAGCTGGGCGGACCCGGGAGCCAGGGGGACCCGGGAGGTGGGAAACCCGGGAGCTAGGGGCATCGGGAGCTGTGGACATCGGGGAGCTGGGGGGAGCCAGGGGGACCCGGGAGCTGTGGGCATTGGGGAGCTGGGGGACCTGGGAGCTGTGGGCCTTGGGGAGCTGGGGAGACCCGGGAGCTGGGGGACCCGGGAGCTGGGGGACCTGGGAGCTGTGGGCATTGGGGAGCTGGGGAGACCCGGCAGCTGGGGGGACCCAGGAGCTGGCTCCGAGGTCGGGTCCGAGGGCGCTGGGACCAGAGGGGCCGGCTGTGTTGCCAGGACAGTCAGCTGGGAGAGCGCCCACCACCGCTGAGGCAGGAGCACTTACAGGCAGGGAGGAGCCGATTTTCTCCATGTACTCGATTTCGTAGGCGTTTCTGTAGTCCAGCTCTGCGGGGAGATGGGGGTCAGTGCCAGTCAGGGACAGGAACAGGCACAGGCACAGGCCCAGGGACAGGGACAGGGACAGACAGGGACAGGACAGGCACAGGGACAGGCCCAGGGACGGACAGGGACAGGACAGGCACAGGGACAGGGACAGGCACAGGCCCAGGGACAGGGACAGACACAGGGACAGGACAGACACAGGGACAGACACAGGGACAGACAAAGGGACAGGACAGGGACAGACACAGGGACAGACACAGACACAGGCACAGGGACAGACACAGGGACAGACAAAGGGACAGGACAGGGACAGACACAGGGACAGACACAGACACAGGGACAGGGAGGAGCGGGGCGGGCCCGGAGCAGGAGTGCAGGCTGTTCCTCCAGTTTCCAGCCCGGACGCCCCAACACTCCCCCTCTCTGGGCTATGCCATGGGTGCCACGGGTGTCCCAACCAGGCCCGGTCTGACGGACAGATCCCAGCCCCGCCCACAAGCGTTCAGACCCAGACCCTCCGGGCACTGTTCCAGAGTGTTCTACGTGAACGCGTGGGCTGCCCGTCCCAGTGACGTCTGGACCTGGACCCTCGCCGTCCCCCCTAGCACAGGCCGTCCCTCCTCCCAGGGGGAGGACAGCGACGCCCTCGCTGGGGAGAGCGGCTCTGAGCCGCCCGTGACCCCCGGCCCTGCCGGGCCTCCAGGGCCGGCAGACCCAGCGCTCAGACGGAAGACCTTTAAAAACGTCGGCTCCGTTTACGTCCGTGTTTGTGAACCCTCAGCTGCGGTCGTTTCCCACGGACTTTTAGAACGAGTGGGAGGACGGGGAGACAGAGGGAGACATGGTGGGGATCGAGCCCACACCCCGGGCCTGTGCTCTGAGCGGGAATCACACTGTGACCTCCTGGTTCCTAGGTGGACGCTCAGTCCTGAGCCGCGCTGGCGGGGTTTCCCCGGCCCGTAGTCCCCCAGGGGCTGGGTCCCCGGGTCCCTTACCCTCTTTCCCCCAGGGCCAGGGCCCCCGAGTCGCTTACCCTCCGTGGGGGAGCTGAACTTGGTCTCGCTGACGAAGGAGGACAGGTCCGAGGGCTGCGGGAAGTCCTGCTTGTCAGCCTCCAGGTCCACGGTCATGCACGTCCACTTCTGGCTGGTCACCGCCAGCTTCTCCTCATCCGTCGCGTGGACCACGGCCGAAATCACGGGCGGCGTCTCTGGCGTGGCCGCGGGCGTGGGGTCCTGCGGGGAGGAGGGGAGCCGTCTCTCCTCTCTGTCCGGCGTCCGCCCCTTCCCCCACCACCCCACCCCCGGACCGCCCCCGTGAACGAGGGCGTGGAAGTGCCAGTGTCTCCGGACACAGCTCTGTCCTTTACGATAAAGTTCCTCTCCTGGTGGCTTTTTCCAAGGGGGCTGGGGCCTTAGAGAAAAGGGGACGCATGGTTACTGGGCGTCTCGGCCATTTGAGAGGTTCCTGCTCACGCACTTGAGGAAAAGGACTTTTACTTCCGGTAATTTTATTGCTCTGTTGCCTGGGGTGTGCCCAGTCGCTATGGGCTGACAATCCCTGACCTTGCCTCCTTGCCGGGTGGGGACAGAGAAAGGGCCCCGCCTCCATCCCCACAGGGGTGTGCAGCTGAGCAGGGAGGGCGGGGCCAGGCTGGCACCCAAGCCCTTGTCCCAGCCCGTCTCTCTCTGCAGCCCCGCCGGGCAGGGGTTGGCCGGCTCCCCACACTGGCTCCGATGGACGGAAGGGCCCGGCACGTCCACCGGAGGGAGGACAACCTGCTCCCGGCAGGGACGGGGACCAGACGTGGTGGGCGGAGCTGGTGAGCGGGAGCCGGGCCTCGGGCAGGGAGACGGTGTTCTTTACCTCCCACTGGGCGTGGATGACAAACTCCAGGGCCTCTGCCCGGCCGTGGGGCTCAGCGGCTGAGCGTCGGCCTATGAGGTCAGGGTTCGATTCCCGGTCGGGGCACAGGCCCCGGTTGCAGGCTCCATCCCCAGTGGGGGGCGTGCAGGAGGCAGCCGATCCATGACTTTCTCTCATCACTGATCTCTCTCTCTCTCTCTCTCTCTCTCTCTCTCTCCCCCCTTTCCTGACATCAACAAAAATAAGTGAAAACTCAGTGCTCGCCACACATGTCCAGTGCCTCCCTAGGTGCCCCTTTATCTCCACGGGCTCCCCCCGTGACATTCTCTCAGCAAACGGCCGGGTCAGGCGGAGGTGGGGATCCCCGAGGGGCCTCTAGAGCAGCAGCGCCAACGGGTGGTCCTCGAGGTCCGAGAGGCTGGGACCACTGCTCGAGAGTCCCCGACATCCCCCTGAATGTCTCCCTGCTCTCGGACACATTCTGACCCCCCCCCCACCGCACCCCCCAGGGAGGGAGGAGGCGGAGAGGGACCCATTGGCCTCACCTCGGGGCCCGCGGCTCTCTCGGACCCGTCCCGGGGACACGTACCTGAGAGGGCGGATCCGAGAGGGGGGCCCGCTTTGGCGACTTTTTCACCCTGAACGTGTCACTGGAAACAGAATGGGAAACGTGAACACAACCAGGTCCGGAACCTCCCGGACACAGAGCAGACCGGAGCCACCGCCTCTGCTGAGCACCTGCCAGGCCCCCCGCCGCCACGCGCCCAGCCCGGGGCTTGCTCTGCAACTCGACCGGGCCTGGAGGGTCGGGAAGCTGGACCCCACAGAGGGCATGGGGGGCTGAGCCGGAACCTCGAGCTGCGCTGACCCAATGATCTGACTCCCCCTACAGAGCCCGTCTGGGCACACAGATCTGCGTCCTGCCCCCCCCCTCCGCCATCTGAGCCCAGCGCCTGGGGGTGCCGGGTCCCGGCCAGACACGGGGGCAGCTCATGTCAGGCAGGTCGGCCGTCTCCGAATGGATCTGCCGAGGTTTTTAGGGAGGAGGCCTGGGTTTGGAGGAGGGAGTCTGGGTTTTGGGGGAAGACCTGTGTTTGGGGGAGGAGACCTGGGTCTGGGGGAGGAGGCCTGGACTAGGGAGGAGGTCTGAGTTTGGGGGAGGAGGTCTGAGTTTGGGGGAGGAGGTCTGGGTCTGGGGGAGGAGGTCTGGGTCTGGGGGAGGAGGTCTGGGTCTGGGGGAGGGGGGGTCTGGGTTTGGGGGAGGGAGTCTGGGTTTGGAGGAGGAGGCTTGGGTTTGGGGGAGGAGGTCTGGGTCTGGGGGAGGGAGGTCTGGGTCTGGGGGAGGAGGTCTGGGTCTGGGGGAGGGAGGTCTGGGTCTGGGGGAGGAGGTCTGGGTCTGAGGGAGGAGGTCTGGGTCTGGGGGAGGAGGGTCTGGGTTTGGGGGAGGAGGTCTGGGTCTGGGGGAGGGGGGGTCTGGGTTTGGGGGAGGGAGTCTGGGTTTGGAGGAGGAGGCTTGGGTTTGGGGGAGGAGGTCTGGGTCTGGGGGAGGAGGGTCTGGGTTTGGGGGAGGAGGCCTGAGTTTGGGGGAGGGGGTCTGGGTTTAGGGGTGAGCTGGCAGACTCCTTCCTGGGACTCTGAGCTTCGGGGGGGGGGGGGGGCCTGACTAGCGGCAGGGCTGGAGGGGAGGTGGTTCTTGAATTCCAGTGAACACCAGAGCGGACAATGAGCCTCTGACCCGCTCTAGCCGCGCCGTTGCAGAGCGCTAAGTGCGTTCACTTTCCAGGAGGAGATGGGGTTTTTGTTCTGTTCTTATGACTTTTCCTAACGACAGGGAACAGACAGGACTCGGGGTGCCCTCCTCCTGTCTCCTCAGTTACCCTCGGGGGGTGGGGGGGAGGGCAGGGAGCATCAGGGAGCCTCCTGAGGGGCCAGAGGTTAGCACATCGGGTCCCCGCAGCCGCCTGGGAGGTGGGTCAGGATGGAGGCTGCTCCACCTGCCGACGGCCCCGCCTCCTGGCCTCAGTCCCTGCCAAAACAAGGGCTGGGGGTCGGGGAGCCCCCATCCTTAAACCCCCTCCCCTCCCCGGTCAACCAATGGCAGACCCTGGCTCCCAGCTTCTCCCTGTGTCTCGCCAGTAACGCGCCCCACGGTGGCACCCGCTCCCGGAAACACTACGATGGTTATTTGCTGCATGGATGCATTGCGAAGCGCACAGTGGGACCGCAGCCCAAAGCGTCCAGCTGTCCATGCACATACACCCGTTAATTTATGTTTTTCACGTTGCTAAGCAGCTCTAAGGTCCTAATCTCCCTGGGGCGGCAGAGAACCTGAGGACTCCACCCTCTGGGGGGCTACATGCGCCTGGACCAGGCCGGGCCCCCCATGGGGACAGGGAGGTGGGAAAGTGCTGGCCTGTGCCCCCGGGACCCCCCACAGCACCCTCCTGGCTGGGGAGGCAGAGCAGCAGAGGCCCTGGGCGGTCTGCTCCGGTCCCCCAACTACCCCCCACCCCCCAGGACCAGGACCCCAGGCGGCATGCTGACACCCAGCTGGCCCGAGCAGCGGCAGCGACTCACTCAGCCCTGCCACCCCCCCCCCCCTTGGCGCTGTCCGCCCCGGGGCTCCCGTTCCGCAGACCCCCATCTGGAAAAGCCCCAACAGTCTGCTCCCGTGTGGGCGGGACCGGCCGCAGCCGCTGCCCAAGCCGGCAGGGTGCTCCTCCCACGTGAAGCCACAGAACGTGAAGCCACAGAACGTAGGAAGCAATGGCCTTGATCAACGCACAACGAGAATGAGGGGAGCGGGAGAAGCGGGGGTCCCGGCGGACGGATAGCGAGCAGGGGGACACCCGTTCCGAGCAGACGCCGGGGTCACCGCTCACAGCCACGCAGCTTCGTGACCCCCCACACACACACGTAAAACACGGAAGCGTGTGCGCAGCAGCCGAGGGTGAGAGCGGACGGGCGTGGAGATGAGACGGAGGGGAGCGTGCAGCTGCGGGGCAGCGTCCGTGATGGCTACTTACAACAGAGAACACACAGACATCACGTCTTCCACCATCCTGAGACGGGGGACAGAGAGACAGACAGGCACTGACACACACAGCCGTCCGCGGGGGCTCTGGGGAGCGGGCGCTTTCCGGAGGGGGCCCCCCGAGAACCCTCCCTGCGGTCCCGGTGACCCCATAGGGCTGCTGCCAGGAGCCTGGTCCCCAGCGCCCCGGCCGCCCGCCCTGGAGAAGGAGGCACGGGGGGTGGGGGCATCCCTGACCCCAAGCTCTGATGACGGGGGGGGGGGGTGCCTGAGGAGGAGGGGATGGAGGTGGAAGGGGTGGAGGAGGGGGGTGCCTGAGATGGAGGGGGTGCCTAAAGAAGAGGGGATGGAAGAGGAGGGGTGGAGGAGGAGGGGGTACCTGAAGAAGAGAGGGTAACTGAGGAGGATGGGGTGCCTGAGGAGGAGGGGGTGGAGGAGGGGGGGTGCCTGAAGAAGAAGGGGTACCTACAAGATGGCTCTTGAGCCAAAGATGACAGAACGAGCCTGCAGCCTGAGGTTTCAGACTTCTCTTGCTGGGGGGGCTTAAAATAAAGCTTCTGCCCTGGCCGGTGTGGCTCAGTGGGCGGAGCGTGGCTTGCGGACGGAAGGGTCCCGGGTTCGATCCCGGCCAAGGGCATGTGCCTCGGTTGCAGGCTCGATCCCCAGCCCAGGCTCTGGTCTGAGCGTGTGCAGGAGGCACCCCATCGATGTGTCTCTCTCACATGGAAGTTTCTCTCTCTGTCTCTCCCCGTCCCTTCCACTCTCCAAACACCAATGAAAAAGTATCCTCGGGTGAGGATAACGAGTAGGTAATAAAGCTTCTAACAGACTCTGTGGAGGGCCCAGCAAAAGCCTGTTGGGGTAACCGATCTAAGAAGAACCCTGCTGGGGAGACCGGGGTTGCTCCCCCTCCCCCACCAGCAGGAGCAGGGGGACCCCAGGCCCCCGCCCGAGAGCGTCTCCTGAGGGAGCTCCCTGCTCAGAAGCCAGATAGGAGGCCGGGGGCGCCGCCCCGATCCCGGGGTGCCAGCAGCCACGGCCGGTCCCGCCATTCCTGGCGCCTCAGGTGAGAGCAGGGAGCCAGGCCCGGGCGCTCCCATGGGGGCTGGGCAGGCGTGCCCGGGGTGGGACGTGCCGGTCACCCGCCCGCACATGTACACGGCCCGCAGGCCCCACAGCCTGAGGCCCGAGCGGAAGGCGGCTCTGCTCCTTCAGGCCCCGACTCCTCTGGGCTGCAGGCCTGTGGCCTCCCGTCTGCAGGTGCTGCCTGGGGGGTGGGGGGGTGCAGTCACAGCGTTTCCCCTGGGGACAGGGGCTCAGCGTGCTGGCTCCCCGACCAACCTCGCTGAGGGGCAGGAGGAGGCCGTGACCCGAATGGGATCTTAAAGGGCCCCCGCCCCCCGCAGCCCGCACTTACGTCTTCAGCGGCGTCTTCTTCTTCTTGGCCGGCTTGCTCAGCCCGTCCCCATCCCCGCCGGGGGTGTCGACTGGGATCTCGAAGGAGGCGGGGGACTTGGACGGCGAGGCGGGGGCCAGGCCGGGGTCGGCGGGGTCGCCGCAGGCGTCGGGGGCGAAGCCGTAGGTCGGCGGGGGCAGCTTGGGGGACTCCTGCATCTTCGAGGTGGACGAGAAAGGGTTGAAGTCGGGGTCGTCCCACTTGTCGATGTCGAAGGTGTAGGAGCCTTTGGCGACCGGGATATCGGCGCCGGGTTCCGCGGGGGACCTGGGGGGCGAGGCGGGGGCGCTGTCCAGTTTCTCGGGGGGCTTCTTCACCTTCGGCCTCCGCAGGGGCATCCTGGCGGCCGGCTTTTTGCCCGGCTTTTTGGCGGCAGGGAGGGTTTCCTGCACGCTGTCCTCGGAATAGTCAAACTCCAGCCTCACCGGGAGCCCTCTGGCGGGGGGTTCCTCGGGTGCCCCGCTCTCTGCTGGGGTTACCCCCACTGCTTCGGGGGCCGGGGCCTGGGGCACCGCTTTCCTGCCAACAGGGGGCGAGTTCTGCACCCTGCCCCCCGCAGGGGGGGCGGCCCCGTCTGTGCCCCCCACGTCCACGGGGCCGGCAGCGGTGGGCACGGCGGCGGGTTCCAGGGGCGCCTCCTCGGTGGAGGCGGGTCCTGGAGCTTCCAGGGGGGCAGACCCGGTGTCCGTCTCGGGGCCACAGCTCTCCCCACTGGGCCCGGGGCTCTCCTCGGCCGGCGGGGCCTCCCGCACGGCCGGCGTTTCCGGGGGCTTCTTTGGGGGCGGCTTCCGTCTCAGGGACGGCGGCCTTGGCTTCTTGGTCCGCTTGAGGGAGCCGCAGTCGCCGGGCAGACCCACGCCGTTCGCTTCGGGGGCGGCGGCGGCCTCGGCGTCGCCGGGGCAGGGAGCACCATCGAGGTCGCCGGCCTGCAGGCTGAGCGAGCGGGGCAGCGCGGCCCTGGCGGGGGGCCCGGCGTCCGGGGGCCTGGGGTGGTCGACCAGCTCGATGCAGGCAAAGTCCAGGTTGTAGGCGCCGCTGCTGGCTATGGGCTTGTCCTCGTCGAACACGGCCGAGCAGGAGTGGGCGGGCGGGCGCCTTGGGCTGCCGTCCGCGGGGGCGCCGCTCGGGCCATCGGGGCCGGGGGCTGGCTCGGCGCCGCCTGAGGACACACAGAGCAGCCCTGAAGGACACGCACACGCGTGGCTCGGTCCCCTCTCCCGCCCACGATCGCCCTCTCGCAGAGCCCCGCCGACCTGGCCCCCCCGGGGCATGGCCCCTGCCCACCCGGGACGGCTCCAGACCCCGCCAGGCCCGCCACTGCCGCCGGCCCCTCCTCCGGAAGCAGCCCCACTGGCCGCTGGGCATTCGACCAGGAACAAAACCCACAAACCCTTGTGCTCCTGGGGGGTCATGCTCTTCGGGGGGGGGGGGGGGGAGACAGACAAGAAGCAACCAAGCAGCCAAAACCAGTGTTGCTCAGCGGATAGAGCGTCGGCCTTCGGACTGAAAGGTCCCGGGTTCGATTCCGGTAAAGAAGCATGTACCTTGGTTGCGGGCACATCCCCAGTGGGGGGTGCCCAGGAGGCAGCTGATCGATGTTTCCCTCTTCTCATCGATGTTTCTAACTCAATCCCTCTCCCTCCCTCTCTGTGAAAAATCAATAAATTTAAAAAAATAAAAAAGCAACCAAGCAGCCCAGCTGTGCGGCTCAGTGGTGAGCGCTGACCTAGGACCCAGGAGGTCAGGGTTCGATTCCCGGTCGGGGCACAGGCCCGGGTTGCGGGCTCCATCCCCTGTGTGGGGCGTGCAGGAGGCAGCCGGTCCGTGACTCCCTCTCGTCATTGTTGTTTCTATCTCTCCCCCTCTCTCGATAAAAATCAATGGAAAAACATTCTTTAAAAAAAATCAGCATCTCAGATAAACGGATAAAATGATTAGCAGAAATATGTGCCAGGTCCCAATTCCTGGTTGTTTAGTGAACATCTCGGGTTTCGTTTGCCGGGTCTGGCTCCTGCGCGCGCCCGACTGGCAGGTGCCCTGGCCTGGAACGGAACCACCACCTCCTCGTTCACAGGGGCCACGGGGACGGGGCTAGGGCAGAGCAGGGAGGAGGCGCAGGGCCTGCCAGGAGACCCCGCCCTCCTCCGTCCACGGAGCGCACATGCCGGCCGGACTGGGGAGCTGACGGCTGTTGTGAGGAGAGATCCGGTCTTTATTCGCGCCCAGGTCTCTATTGTTTGGGGTGCTGTTTTTTTTTCCCCCGTCCCTTTAGCACAGGCGCCCTGAAGAGGAAGCCGCATGCACGGCCTTTCCTGCTGGGCCCTTTCTTCCCCAGGCTCCTGGGTGGGGGGTGGGGGCTCCCTCCTCCTCCGCCTCTGCCAGCAGGCGCCCCTTACCCGGCGCGGGCCCTCGCTGTGGGCGGCGGGCACGGGGCCTGGCCTACCGGGGGCAGCAAAGCAAGTGGACGCCGTGCGGCTGAGCCCGGGGCTCCAGCCGACAGAACCCCGACCGAGAATGTTCTTTTATTTTTTTAAATATTTTTATTGCTTTTTTACAGGGAGGAAGGGAGAGGGAGAGGGACATAGAGCCAGAAACATCGATGAGAGAGAAACATCGATCAGCTGTCGCCTGCACACCACCTACTGGGGATGTCCCGGCAACCGAGGTACATGCCCTTGACCGGAATCGAACCCGGGACCCTTCAGTCCGCAGGCCGATGCTCTATCCGCTGAGCCACACCGGTTTTGACCCCAGAGTGTTCTCACTGACAGTCCGCCCACAGGGTTTTCCCAGGAGAAGCACTCGGGCCCGGTCCACGGCTCTGAGGGTAAGACGGCTCCCGCCAAAGCCCCCTGGACCTCGGCCGGCTGGCGCGGTCAGCGGTGGAGCGTCCGCCCACGAACTGGAACCCCGTTCCATCTGGGCAGGGCACAGGTCTGGGTGCCGGCTCGGGTCCCCGGTAGGGGTGGGGCGGGGAAGCCCATCGATGCGTCTCTGGTCATTGATGTTTCTCTCTCTCTCCCTCTCGCTTCCCCTCTAACTCAATAAAAACGTGTTTTAAAGGAACCTGCAGTCACTGGGCCGTGCAGACCAGCTTTCACAGGACAAAGAGCAGAATCTGAGACACACACCCCTCTCTCGGCCCCGACTCCGGGTGCAGGTGAAGCAGGTGAAAAGGCAGCCAGGAGCCCCCCAGCCCCTGCAGTACCCACTCCCCTGAGCTCCGCTCACATCCCACAGCCCCGAGCCCGGCAGCCCCAGTGGTCAGCGGGCCCAGGCCCCCCCTCGATTCCCCCAAGCAGGGGTCCCTGTGTCTCCCTGGGGCGCGGACCCCGGCTTACCTGGTTCCTCCGGGGAGGGGGGCGCGCTGACCTCTGGCTCTGGGACGACCTCTGGGGGCGGCGGGGGCGGGGCTGGGGGGGCTTTGACAGGGGTCGTCGACTCCGGGGTCTCAAAGGCCTCTTCCGAGTCGGAACTCCTGATGGAGAAAGAGGGGGAGACGCAGGTCAGGCAGGGCAGGGCGGCGGGATGCCAGGCAGCCTCTGGGTCCCCAGGGGAACCCGGCTCCCTGCCAGCTCCACGCTTGGGACGTTCGAGGAAGGGCGCTTGTGCACGTGACGCCCGGAGGGTCTCGCCCCCACACTTCCCCGACCAGGAGCCGGGCTCTGCCAACCAGCCGAACATCCTTCCGGGACCCGGATGTGAGGAGCAGAAACCTCAGAGAGGCTGTGGGTGGGGTCCCAGGACGACACACAGGGAGGCCACGTGGCTGAGCCCGGGGGGAGCGAGCGTGCGACTACCTCGTGGCCCTGGGCCGCCCCGGCTCCCACCGCACGCGTCGGGGAACCCCGACGAAATGACGGAGCCAGCCTGCCTCCTCCCGGGGCGCCTCGAAGGACCAGCAGCCGGAGTCCCCACTGCTGGCCACTGCCACCCGCAGCCCCCCACCTGCTCCACGCCCCTCCCCCCGCCTCCAGGAGGTGGGACACATCTCACAGCATCTCCCCGATGATCACCTCCCCCCCGACAAAGCCCCCTAATTCCCTGGTCCAGAACTCTGGGACCTCAACCTCTTAAAGACGCCACCAAAGTCAGATATGCGCGGATATGGGGGGCTTCTTGGGCATCCAGCAGAGACCCCCCAGGGAGACCCGTGCATCTGCCCCTCACCCCACCCCCCACCCCCCACCCCGCCCATGTGGTGGGAGCACAAATCGCCCCGCTCTCCCCTGCAGCCAAGCGAGAGGCTGGGGGCTGACGTGCTCAGGTTCGAGCTGCGGAATTCCAATGAGGCCTCCCAGCCACTCACCGCCTGCAGAGGAGGGGTGCACCCAGCCCCTCTGAGGCTCCAGCCTGTTCACCAGGAACCAGTGATTCTGCATCAAAAGCCCAACGGCCACCTCGGCCCATGGCCCGGCATTCCCTCGAGCAGAGCCGCCTGCCCGGTGCATATTTCCAACCCTCTCCCACCGGCCAGTTTAATTAGAGATGTGGGGGGCGGGGGGGCTGTTTCATTAGCTCCTTCCCCTCCCGGGTCCCGGCTCAAACATTCCTGGGAGCAGGGGCGGCTGCATTCCGCCCACAGCTGCCCACAGCCGGCACCGAACCAGAAGAGCCGCTCCCCGCCGGCATCCAGGCAGCTCCCTTGGCTGCTGGGGGGTCTTCTCACAGAAACTACGGCACACGGCGCGACCCCGCCCGGCCCCGCGCCCTTCCAAAGGGAAGAAGCAAAATCACAGAGCTTGGCGTGAAGATGCACCCGACAGAAACAGAGCCGGCCGCCCGTCTCTGAACGACAGGAAACACGTTCACAGAAGACGGCACGCCGCACGCCATTCTCCGCGTGAGGGAACGCCAAACTCGAGACGTTCGGGTCGGTATCCGTGAGCACAGCGTGAAGGGACTGCCCTTCACGGCCAGTCACGAAGCAGGTGGCTCCACGCGGGACAAGCGTCGGAATAACCGTCGTGTTCTGCACCGGGCC
This sequence comes from Antrozous pallidus, assembly GCA_027563665.1. Taxonomy (NCBI): domain Eukaryota; kingdom Metazoa; phylum Chordata; class Mammalia; order Chiroptera; family Vespertilionidae; genus Antrozous; species Antrozous pallidus. The sequence continues at coordinate 126,502,159 of CM050510.1, forward strand.
CCGGGCCCCCCATCTCACAGGCGCCAGGGCCCGGCCCGGGGCACACGGCTCCACCCGAGGCCGACTGGCTAGGAGACCCGGGAGCAGGGCTCACCCCAGAGCCTCTGCCTCTCACTGCCCTAGACCTGTGGTCGGCAAACTGCGGCTCTCGAGCCACATGCGGCTCTTTGGCCCCTTGAGGGTGGCTCTTCCACAAAATGCCACTGGGGAGGGCCCCCCAGGGAAGGGCACCTGAGCATTCTTTAAATCAGTGTCAGCTGAATCCAAGGGCCAGGCAGAGCCGCGTCTTGGAAACACATCCACCAAGAAGGCTGGATGCGTCATCAGTGCTGACTCTTAACTTGCTCCAGGCTTTGGGGAGAGGACCTTGAAATGTAAATCCAATCTAACCCGGGAATGGGCGAATGAATAGAGCTTGGGCCCACCCAATCTCCTTTGACCCTAACTTTTGGTGTAACTTCCTGGTATTTGGGGGACATAAATAAACACGGCTTCGTGGGCTCGGAGAGCCTGTCTCTCCACCAGAGAGAACAGAGGTTCCACCCCGCCCCAGCGATCATTTCTATTTCTGAGTTTTCTCTCATGTCTCAATCCCCAGCTCCTCTACTCAGAAACTGGACCCACTCTCTTGTCCACGCTGGACGTGGAAAAGAGAGAAAACCCCTATGTACCGCGGCCTGGGCGAGTCTGTTTTGAAGAAGCGGCCGTTAGAAGAGGTTTACGTTTTTAAAAAATGTGGCTCTCCAAAGAAATGTCAGTCGCTGTGCTGTTGACAGTTGGCTCCGCGGACGAATGAGTTTGCCGACTGCTGGCCCTAGAGAGGCTCCAACCGCCGTCAGCAACGGCGCCGTTTTTCCAAACGAACAGCACGGGGGCACCCCGAGCGGAGAGAACGGACACGCCGGGCACCGGACAAGCTCAGTTCACAGCGCATCTCACCGAGTCCATCAGCGACGAGCGCTGAGCTACCCGATGACCTCACCGTGGGGCCCTCAGAGGGTCCGGGGAGGCCGGGGTCGGCTGCGGTCTAGACCAGGCTCTCCCGGGGCCACGGGGTCCGCGGTGTCCTCACCCAAGTGTCTGCCTGCCTGTCTCTGTGTCTCTGAAGAGTATTTGCTCCCTCTCCTCTCTTTGCATGTGTGTGCATGTGTGCATACACATGCCTGCATGCGTGTATGCCTATGTGTGCATCTGTGTGCCACAGCCCCTTGCTTCTCAGTGCCTGCCCCTCCCCCGCCGGTCGCTGTGCGACAGGAGCCTGTGGAGGCTGCGTGGCCAACCGGGTCCCACGGCATGGATAACGAAAGCTCCTGCGTTCTGGCTTTGTAACCCCCGTTTACGAGTTTGCCTTCAAATCGGTCCCGTACGGCCTCGCAGGTTTCTGTTCACAGCAGCCGTCAGGGGAGGCTGTGACGGTTCTCACGGGTCGGATACCTTCACCCGGACGTGGTCGTCCTGGTGCCACGTCGCCCCACGTCAGTATCCCCGAGGCACGCGGAGAAGTCACGGTGTCTGAGGAACACACCCGCCCCTGACATGCGGGCTTCGTTTGATCAAAATGGATTTTGATTCATTTCAGAGAGAAAGGGAGAGGGAGAGAGAGAAATCCACGATGAGAGAGAATCATGGATTGGTCACCTCCTGCATGCCCCACATTGGGGATCAGCCTGTGCCCTGACGGGGAATCGAACCTGGGATCCTTCAGTCCGCAGGCCGACGCTCTACCCACTGAGCAACACCGGCCAGGACTCCCGCTTCTCTTTAAATCAGTTGGAATTTGTGGGTTTTTCCTGCTGGAAACAGAGGTGCCTGGCTAGGGCCACAGGGAAAACTATTCTGAGAAGAGACAGTCAGGCTGGAAGGACACAGGGTTAGGGACCCTCGTCACCCCCACTCCCCACACTCACACACCAGTGGCCTCGCACACCACACCCTCTGAGGATCCTGCCTCGTCCTCTCCCAGAGTGGGGCCCATGGAGACCGATGCTGAGGGGGCCCACGCCCAACAGCCCTGCCCCCGAGTGTCCTCAGGGCCGCCTGCTCTCCAGGCCCAGGACCTCTTCCCGAGGAGGTTGGGCGGGGGGGACCGCGGACCCCGTGGGTGCAGGTGTTTTCCTGAAGCAGCAGCCGCTCCTGCCTCTTTCGGAGGGAAAAGGCTGCCAGGCCCCCTGCCCTTCCAGCCCCTTCCGGGCTGAACGACAGACCCCAAACAGCTCCCCCAGGCCGCTGGGGCCCCTGGGACTGGATTGCTCTGAGCTGCAGAGACCAGATGGGATCCCCGTCCCTGGTGCCTGTGGCAGCAGCGGAGCACACCCCCCTGGGGCAATTGCAAGCAGGCTGGCAGCTTCACTGTGAGCCCCCATCCCCCTTTCCAGGGAGGGCCTGACCGAGGCCCTGGAATGACCTGTCCCTCTCTCCCCTGGGGAAGGGGCCGCAGTCTGATTATACCCCTGAGGGGAGGGGCCCACAGTCTGAGTACGCCCCTGGGGGAGGGGCCCACAGTCTGAGTATACCCCTGCGGGGAGGGGCCTGCATCTGAGTATACACCTGGGGGGCGGGGCCCACAGTCTGAGCTATGCCCCAGGCCTGGGAGGAAGCCTTTGAGTTGAGCTCACCTAATGCCCGAGTCCAGTGGTCGGCAAACCGAGGTTCATTTGCTGCTCTGTGGACTAATGAGTTTGCTGACCACTGTCATATACTACCCTTTACCTCTTTGCACACAATATGCCACAACTGCCTAATCCTCACAGCTTTGAACTACACGGTCACGTTTAGTCTAGTCCAGTGGTCGGCAAACTCATCAGGCAACAGAGCGGCAAACCTCGGCTCCCGAGCCGTGGTTTGCCAACCACTGCCCTAGTCCAGCTAAAAAGACACTTTCCAGCGAATTGGAAGTTAAAACGCGAAGATGCCACAACACCCTGACTCACGCGGAGGGACGCTGCCGCAGGGAAGATCTGACAGCGCGCGTGCGAGGGGGCGGGCCGGGGTAAGATAGCTTTCTTTTAAGACAGAGCCCCCCCGTGAGGTCCCAGGTCCCGGTGGGTCTGACGGTGAGAGTCTCAGGCTCTGAAACTCTGTACCTCGGCACCAGAGATGTGGAGATGCAGGGGGGATGTGGGCGGCTCTCGGCCTGAGCTGTCGGCCCCCGAAGCGTTCAGAGCCCCCTGGGACCTGCCTTTGTGGAGCGGGTGGCTCAGCCCAGCCCAGCGCAGGAGCTGCTGCTGCTTCCATTTAAGGAGAAGGCCGAGGAAGAAGCAGACCCAGGGGATCACGCTCTTCTCAGCAAGGCGCGTCGGCAGGGACAAAGCCAAGAAAAGCCAGCACCCCCAGCTCACCCCCAGCAGCCCCCAGGTGTGTGCAGAAGACGCACCAGCCCACCAGGTGCTGCCCACTAGGTGCCCGGAGCGGCTCTCCTGGAGGGCTATAATGCAGAACAAAGGTCATTTGCTGCTCGTCCCCCAGGCCTCCTCATTGGCCCCTGAAGTGCCACCAGAGGCTTGTCTACCGAGTGAGGAGCAGCTTCCTGGGGCGGGGGAGGGGGGCCTGGGGGGGGGGGGGAGAAGCAGGCAGGAGGAGAAGCAGGCAGGGGGGAGAAGCAGGCAGGGAGGAGAGTGGCGGGAGCTGAGAGCAGAGGTTTGGGAGAAAACAGACATCTAAAGAGAGCAGAGAGCAGAGCAGCTGGCTGGTGCAAGCTCCCATTGGAAACCCCCATTAGAAACCCGAGAGGAGATGGGAGTGAGCAGCTGAGATGAATGGGATGGATGCAAGCAGGACGTGAAACAGGACACCTCATAGCTTTAACCCACGAGCAGAGAAACACAGAAGGCGGCCCAGGCCACAGACGGAGGACAGGAGATAGGCACAGGGTCCTGAGGGAAGGGGACAGGCCGCACCAACCAGCTATGACCGGGGCCCAGCAAACTACAACCACTTCCTGCTGCTGCAAACCAAGTTTCACCGGGTCATCGGTTTACTAATGGTCTGTAGCTGCTTCTGCTTCTGACAGCAGAATGAAGTTGTTGCACCCGAGACCACACGGCCTCCAAAGTCTAAAACGCCTACTCTCTGGCCCTTTACAAAGTTCACTGACCCCCTGGTTTAAGACACCTAGAGACCTCAGTTTCCATCCATGAAATGCCAGCTTTGTAGGATTGGTGGATACAATCTATAATCAACTACAACAATAAAAGCATAATATGCTAATTAGACCACACATCAGACTGGACGGACGACTTTCCAGGTGAAGCTGGGGCTGGGAGGGAAGCCGGGGTCCTGGGTGCCTGCCAGTGGCTGGAGAGAAGCCTGGGTCCCACGTGTAAGAGGGAAGCCGGTGCCGGCAGCTGAGGGAAGGAAGGCCTACTCTTGCACAAATTTCATTAATCGGGCCCAGTGCATGAAATTTGTACATGGGTAGGGTCTCTAGGCCTGGCCAGTCATCAGGGCCGATAGGGGCCTCCCTTCCCCGCCTGCCAGCCGGGGCCTTCCTTCATTCCACGCCGTGCCCTGGTGGTCAGCACACGTCATAGCAAGCAATCAAACTCCTGGTCTCCTGGTCAAACTCTCTTGGGGACAATTTGCATATTAGTTTTTTATATATACAGAAGAAGATAGGATTGATGGATACAACGTTTTGATAATACAGCATTAGTGGATACAATGCCCCTATAACATAGGATTGGTGGCTACAATTTTCTATAATGTAGGCTTGATGGATACAATGTTTCTATGGTACAGGATTGATAGATTCAATTGTAGACACAATGTTTCTATGACATAGGATTGGTGGATACAATGTTTCTATGTTGTAGGATTTGGTGGATGCAATGTTTCTATGTTGTAGATTGATGGATACAATGTTTCTATGCTGTAGGATTGGCGGATACAATGTTTCTACGCCATAGGGTTGGTGGATACAATGTTTCTGTGATGGGAAAACCTGAGTCTGCTTTGTAGGGTCAGAGGCAGAGCTTCACTCTCAGGGCTGACCCTGCAGCGCTTCCATCTATTTCAACATTTTCTGATGCAAACAACATGCCTGCTCTCCAGAAACAACCGCCAACGTGAACTTGTAAACCGCTTTCAGTGTGGATGGTCAGGTGAAAGCAGTTCTGACTACCTTGGTCCTTTATGGCCATGCAGGCACCCCAGGCTCCCGTCCGGCCAGACACGGGGGCATCAGTCCATGAACAATCATTTTTCACAGCACAACTGTTCACAAGGCCTGAGTCTTCATCACTCCTCTTAAGGGAGTGGATGGGATTGTTTGACAGTTTTTGCTTGCCCACCAGGCACCCTGCCCCAGTTCAGCCAATCCATCTGCCAAGAACAGCCAATCATATTTCAGGCTCATGTGGTTCCTAGGCAACCAAAACTACTGCCACCGAAATACGCCCCCGACAGACAGAAACATGGGGACGAGGGCAGAAGGGTCAATGGGGAGAGACCAGCTCAGAATCCAAGGACCTGGGTGTCACACTGTCCACAGTCACTCAGCACCCACAATCGGCAGGCGCCCCGTCTCAGCGCTCCCACAGAAAGAGATGACATGACTCCTTTTCCAATGGTAGTCACCTGAGGGCCTGGGGATGTTCTCGCCGTCAGACTTCACAGAAAATCTGCAGGTCAGTCCCACGGAGAAGGCAGTGCAGGGCCGGGGACCCCAGCCCACGGGCACCTGGCCCCAGGGGTGGGGCTGACATATCTCAGAAGGAGAGACCAAGAAAAAGTGCCTGCTGGGAGCTCAATGCTTGTGTCCCCCCAGAAATGTGTCTGTTGAACCTCTAACCCTCAACATAAATAGGTCATTAGGTTATGACAGTGGGGCTCTCATCATGGGATTGGTGTCTGCTGGAAGCCGATCATTGTTTTAATGATCGCGAGCTATGGACAGGGAATCAGAGGGCTGGTCCACCTTGATTGCTCTGAGGGGTTGGAGCTAATTACTGGATATTGGTGGTTGAAGCAGCCCCCACCTGTTAGTCCTAAGTAGATTCACTGATTGGCTTTTACTGGTGTTTCCTGCCTAGGGGATACGGGTGTATCTTATGATCTTAATCTTAATAAAAGGGATGGTAAAGCCAGAGCGGGTAGTCGTTCTTCCACTAGAGTTGGACTACCGCCTGGCCTCCATTTCCAAATTCATGTTTTTCTGAGTCTCTTTATTCATTTGTGTGCGGCCTTCTCCAGAAACCCGAACCCTGAACAGGGGACCCTGAATCACGCGGGACATGAAAGGGGTTTCCACAGTGTCCTTATGGGAAGAAACCCAAGGGCTGAGCTTCCCCCTTCTCCCCCGACCTGTGAGGACATAAGAGGTTCATCCATAAACCAGGAACCCTCTCCCGACACCAGAACCGAGGACACGGTTCTCCCGGGTCTCCCGGCCTCCAGACCGATGGGACACGGATGTCTGCTGTCTAAGGCCCCAAAAGCCCTGGTCTCTGCTATTGAACCCGGACCATAGCCGCCTGGGAGGGTCCTCCGGGACTCCATTGCCCAGACGGCTCTTCACTCGTCCAGTTTCAGGGAAGGAAAAACGACGCATTTGTCCAACAAGAGCCTCCGCAGTGAAACCTGCGTCCAGATGTGGAGGAGCTGCCGCAGCCACAGAAGAGCCGGCCGTTCAGATAAGCGACTCAGCCAGGGCCCAGCCTAGGGGACCGTCCCCCAAAAGGCCCGGATCCAGGGGAACGCCCCACTCAGACCTCAGCACACTCTGTCCCGTAGTCACTCCCCCGGGAAAGGGGGCACAGAGGCTGGGGCTGGGGGAGCTGAGCCCCAAGAGGTGAGAAGACGTGTCCTCACACCAATCGGCATGTTATTATCCCGGTCTCTTATCCTGTGACAGGCCTGGGCCCTGAGAACGAGCGAGGACCCGGTGAACGGGTTTCCGTTTGGAGACTTTTAAAGAAACGGGCTGAAACGGCCCTACTCTCCGGAGGCTCCAGTCCTCCAGGGCTGTCCGTATGCCCTCGCATCTGACCATACACTACACGTGGAGGGAATCAGGGCAAGCGAGGGCTCTGGTACTGAACGGGGAAGAGAGATAGAGAGAGAGAGAGAGAGAGAGAGAGAGAGAGAGAGAGGAGAGAGAGCCCTCCAATGGGACCAGCCTCCCCTGTAAGATGAAGAGGATGCTCTCTCGAGGTGCGGGGTGCAGGTCGGGGACAAATGACCGGGCACCTGCCCCTGAGGGAGCCGCTGGAAACCCACAGGGCTCGGCCCTGCGTGATGTCACTGCCCACTCCCCACCGGAGCCGGGAGGGCCCAGTGAGGGCCCCACAGGCAGCACAGCCGGCTCTCAGCCGAACCAGGGTCTCAGGAACACCCGCTTCACCACCGTGTCCCCCACCGCGACCTCTGGGCCTTTTCTCCTTTGGGGGAGGGAGTGCAGGCGGGGGGGGGGGGGGGGAGGCTGGAGGCTCAGGGTGCACTGCAGCCCGGATCAATCGATGGACTCGGGGAGCCCTTCCTCCACGCCCGGCCGGAGGCTGGGGAGACGACGGTGCAGAAACGGCAAATCCCACAAACACGGCCCAGGACGCATCCCACTCCAGGCACATTCGCTCTGTGGTCTGGAGAGGAGATGGGACTCCTGGACCCACGGCCCAATGACAGGCGGTGGCTCCTGGCCTCAGCTTTGCCCCGTCCACCGAGAAGGGGCTCAGGCCGCCTGGCTGCAGGTCGGCGAGGCCCCATGCCACCCACTAGCCACACAACTGGCTGCCCCCACATTGGCTGGACACGGGGCACCGGGGCGACACACGTGTTTCCCCCCGCCCCCGGAAACCCCACGCGGGTGCAGAGCCGAGATGCGGCAGCAGAGGTGGCCTAGGGACCTGGCTGTTCCTCCCCACGCCTCTCCCACCCTCCAGGAAACCCCCTGGGGGGTGCAGAGCTGAGATGCGGCTGGAGGCAGAGGTGGTCTAGGACCTGGCTGTCCCCTCCACACACACAACCCCCTCCCCTGGAGGAACCCCACGCCGGTGCAGAGCTGAGATGCGGCGGCAGATGTGCTCTGGCCCCGGCGGTGCAACAGCAGCACCGAGGCCCCGGGCCCCCCTCCAGGCCGCGGGCACGGGGAGGTGGGGGAGTCGGTAACAAAGCCCGCGGCCCCAGGGGCGGCGGGCACTCACATGGCCTCGGGAGCCTCCAGGCTCGGGTCGCAGGCGGGGACTGGCTGCAGGGACTGCGACCCTCCCATCGTCGCTGCGCCCTGCGAGCTGGCTAGGCGCGAGCAGGGCCGGCCGGGCGCGCGTCCTGCAGCCGGGAGCCGGCGGCGGGCATCCGGGCGGCGGCGGGGCTGGGCTCGGCCGGCCCGGAGCCCGGAGCCCCGGGAGCGGTCCCCTCGGGGTGTGCGCGAGGGCGGCCCGGCCCGCGGTTCTGGATGCGGGGTCCTCGGCGCCCCGGGTCCGAGAGGATGTGCTCCTAACCCGCCAGCAGCCGGGTTCGGCCGAGCGACGCGGTGATGTCATCCGCCCCGGGCAGCCCCGACTCCCGCATCCACAAAGCTGCAGCTCCTCCGGAAGCGCGGCCGGGGGAGGGGAGGGATGGGGGGGCGGGGAGACCCTCCCTCCGCACCTACCCGCCCCCCAGTCCCCCTCCCCAGCGCAGGGCTTTGAAATGCAAATACTGCGGGCGGAGCCGGGCCGGGGGTGTGGCCACGGAGCAGGGGGTGACTCTGGGCCGCTGGTCCCCCGGTGGAGGGAGATGGACTCTCCCGTCCGCGGAGGTGGCTGGCCCGCAGGTGAGTAGGCCGCCCTGGGAGGGGAGAGATCGCAGGCTCCGCCGCCGCTGCCTCCGGACGGGAGGAGGAGGGAAAGGAAGAGGGGGGGACTAGGCCCTGGGCCGGAACCGGAGAGGACTAAGCCGGGCCTGCGAGGTCACCTGGGCTCACATAGCCGGGGAGGCGGACGCGGGGCTGGGCAAGTGAGGGAGAGAGAGGTGGGGCCCACTCAGGGTCTGCCCCCCCCTCCGTGGGCACCAGGTGGGTTCTCCGTGGAGATGGGGGAGGCCCCTCACGCTGGAGGAGGCACACAGCAAGGCAGCAGGTGGAGAGGTGCCACAGAGGCCTGGTTCTGCCCAGCGAGCCGGCCTGACTCAGGGGTGAGCATCGATCTAAGAACCAGGAGGTTAGGGTTCCATTCCCGGTCAGGGCACAGGCCTGAGTTGCCAGGTCCATTCGCAGCCTGGGGTGTGCAGGAGGCAGCGGATCTGATTCTCTCTCATTGTTTCTCTCTCTCCCTCTCTCCCTTCCTCTCTGACAGAAAACAAACAAAAAACAAGAACAAAACAAAGAGCCCATCTCCGATTCTAAACCCAGGTGGAGCCTGCAGGGGTGAATATGACACCCACCCCAGGGCCCCCAGCACCACCCACCCAAGGCCACCACCACCCACTCAGGGTACCCAGGATCGACTCCAGGGCTCCAGCACCCACCCAGGGCCCCCAACACCCATCCACAGCCCCCAGCACCCACCCCGCGCTCCAGCTGGGCAGCCAGGCCCCACCGCCCACGTCCCAGGTCCCCACCCCAGGCTTCCCGCTCAGAGCCCTCGGCCGGGCTCCTGGGCCTCAGAGGCTGGGAGGCACTTTGTCCCATCCAGGGTCGGGGGGCTGGCACCCACCGGGGTACCACGGCCCCTCCTGCCCTCGGTCCAGCCCAGCTCCACTCTGAGCCCAAACCTGACTCCCACCTACACTGCCGGGACCCGCAGGTGGGACCCGGAAAACAGCCGCTGGCCCAGCTTTCCTTCCCCCCCAGCCCAGAAGCACCTCTGGTGGCCAGAGAAAAGAAATGTAAACAACGCGCTCCGAGCATTTCAAAATACAGCCACGATTCGGTGGACAGGCCCAAGGTGGCAGCTCCTGATGGCCCAGAGCTTCCTGGTGGCCACCTGGCCTCAGCCCATGTTTAAGGTCAGCGCCCCCAAAAGCCAGGGAGTTGGGACTTTTCCCAGGACCGATGCCAGGGCGCCTCCAGGATCCCTGAAGCTTGTTCTCGCATTTGTGTGAAAATGGCCACCACGTGGGTCCCGCAGAGAAGGTGCCTGCCAGGGGCCTGGGACCTGCTCTGGACGCACCTCCCGCCCCAGGCCGTGTCCACGTCAGAGCCAGCGGGGGGTGGGGGGCAGGGTCCAGTCGTGGCTCCCCTCTCCTCCTCCACCTGGGGCTGTGTCTCTGTCCAAAAACAGGCCCCTGGGGCCCCCAGCCTCGGGGAGTCCAGAGGGCCTCCCCCCCACCTCCTGGGGAGCTGCGATTTCACCAGCTCCCCCAGAATTGTTTATGAGGAAGGGGCTCTTGCCCTGGGCACCGGGGGGCAGCGTCAGCCAGACTTGTCGCTGGGAAAGTGAGAAGGCACAACTGGAGCGCGTCTGCTCGCTCTCTTCTGTTTTCCCCGTGAAACCACAGAACCAGCCTCGTGCTCCGACCCTGGGCCGGCGGCGGTGGCTGCCACAGGAGAGGGCTCTGAGCAGGCTGGCCTGTTCAGGAGCTGAGCTTCCAACGAGGAACCAGGAGGTCACGGTTCAATTCCTGGTCAGGGCACTTGCCCAGACTGCAGGCTCCAGTAGGGGGTGTGCAGGAGGCAACCACTCAATGGTTCTCTCTCATCATTGATGTTTCTCTCCTTTCCTCTCTGAAATCAGTAAAAACATATATTTAAAAAATGCATTATGTCAGAACCCTAATCCGACGGGGAGGCAGCTGTGGGTGGGGCCTCTGGGAGGTGACCAGGGTCAGACGAGGTCTTGAGGATCCTCCTGGTGATGAGACGAGTGTCTTGGAAGGAGAAATGGGCACGTGAGGTACCCCTGCCCTGCGAGGCGCTCTCCCTCCCACCCCACCGCCGGCCGGCCTCCAGCCTCGGGGCAGGGCTGTGTCACAGCAGCTCACGCTGACCAGGCCCGAGAGAAAGGCAGACAGCTGCTCAGTCAGACCCAGGAAATGCCAGAGAACAGCCCCCCTGGGTTCTGTTACCCCCCCAACCACGCCCCTAAGGCAGAGACCACCCCACACCATGTCCCCGACACCCCACGCCCCCGGACCCCCACACCAGCCTGTTCACTGCTGCCTCCTCCTCCCTCTCTCCTTCACCCCGAACGACGCCACGAAGGCTCCACCGTGGGTTTGCACAACAGAAGCACAGGTGCCGCTGAAAAGCATTAACTGCGAGCAGTGAGCGAGCCTCCCGACCACTCGCGGCCTCACGTGTTCAAACCTGAGCGCCTGCCCGGCCACGGACCTGCCGCCGCCTCCCGATCCTCGCACCTTCCTCCCAGGAGGCCCTGCCTGCGAGGCCGCCGCTCCTCCCGCCCTGCCCCCTCATTCCCCGCCCAACCCCCCGGACACCCCATGGCTGCCCCGCGGAGCCGGGGCACAGAACTCCTTTCCAGCCCAGCCCGTGACGCCCGGTGCTTCTAACACGGCCCCGCGAGACCCCGAACTCACACGGCCCCGCGAGACCCCGCACCCACACGGCCCCGCGAGACCCCGAACTCACACGGCCCCGCGAGACCCCGCACCCACACGGCCCCGCGAGATCCCGCACCCACACGGCCCCGCGAGACCCCGCCCTCACTCGGCCCCTGAGACCCCGCACCCACACGGCCCCGCGAGACCCCGAACTCACACGGCCCCGCGAGACCCCGCCCTCACACGGCCCCGCGAGACCCCGAACTCACACGGCCCCGCGAGACCCCGCACCCACACGGCCCCGCGAGATCCCGCCCTCACTCGGCCCCTGAGACCCCGCACCCACACGGCCCCGCGAGACCCCGCCCTCATACGGCCCCGCGAGACCCCGCACCCACACGGCCCCGCGAGACCCCGCCCTCACACGGCCCCGCGAGACCCCGAACTCACGCGGCCCCTGAGACCCCGCCCTCACTCGGCCCCTGAGACCCTGCACCCACACGGCCCCAGGGCCCCTGGACCACGGCAAGTACTGCAGGACCTGAAGGTGGCTAAGTCCCCCGCGAGCCCTCCTGCTGGCACCCCACAACACCCCGGAAACACGAGTGCACCAGGAACGCACCCCTCTGTCTGAAACACCAGCGATGCAGAGGTTCCAACACCCCACCCCGAGCCAGCCCCACGCACAGGATCAGCTGCTCTGCTCTCCGCGGCTGACCGATGCCCCGGAGGTCAGCGACCCGCCACGTCCCCGCCACCGAGAGAGGAGCCACGTGCCACGGAGGTTCCGATCTCCCCAAGACCAGGAGATGGAGCCAGTCAAGAAGGGGGTGCTGAGCAGCCCTTGGCACCCCAAGAAAAACAACTTGAGCGGCCGGCTCTCTCTGCCCTTGGGCGCAGGGCGTCTCTGTTGCCAGAGCAGCGATGCTCTCCACGCGTGTCCTTAGCGATCAGCCCCCCCTCACCAACGAGGAAAGTGGGTCGGATCACAGAAAAGTGCAGCTGGAGACGCAGGAACGTCTGTGCCGATGATGCGCGGACCTGGGCAGTCCCTCCTCTCCCCCTGCACCAAGTCAGCGCCTGGAGCCCCCCGTGTTTCTGGAAAAGAGAGTCCAATGTGGAGTGAAGGATGTGCACCCTGGATCTGGCAGGAAAGTACGGCCAGGTTATTGGTTCCCCCGGGGCAGCATCCCCAGCAGGCACAGGGGGGGTCAGCTCTCCGGGTTACCGGTTCCCCCAGGGCAGTGTCCCCACAGGCACAGCGGGTCAGCTCTGAGCGGGGGGCCGTGTCTGTTCGGTGAGCCCTCGGGCCCACCCAGCCGGCTCTCAGCCACAACACCCTCTCCTCCTGGGAGCCCCCGTGGTCAGCGTGGCCGCGTGGCCTGAGTGCGGGCTTCCGCCCACGTTCCCGGAAAGCCTAGCACAGCGTCCGGAGCCCAACCGATCCCGCATGGCGCTCTCCGTCGTCCATCGGCTCCGAGGCTGGCAGCGGCTGGGGCCGCGGGAAGGGCAGCCACTCGGTATCAGAGTCTCCCCCACCCCCAGACGTGGGGAGCAGGAAAGGAAGCTCTCCCTGCCCCCCACACCCGCAGCACATCTGCGCTCCCCACAGCGAATGCTGCCCCATGGGGGAGAGGGGGAGACAGACCTCCAGGAGAAAAACATTTGCTCAGGAAGCAGAGACCGGGCTGTGCGGTCCCCCGGCCGTGGGGGCGGCCCAGGCGGCAGGAAGCCGCGTGTTTCGGGAGCCGAACATCTGTTAATCGTAACAAGAGTCTGCTGGGCTCTTCATGGAGCCAGAACCCGCCTGCCCCACAAGGACAGAGGGGGACGCAGCACCAGGTAAGGGGACAACGGCGTGCGGGCGGGGTGGCCACAGGAGGCTCAGGCTCCACGACAGAGCCGCGGACACCGCGTGGACGGAGGGTGTGCCCAGACCGGCCCGGGCGTGGGGCAGGGAGTCCACGGTGCACAGGGAAGCCGTCGCCCTGCACGTGTGGAAACCTCGGGGCGGCCCCCAGAGGAGGACCAGGTGGTATATCTGATCCCCTGGGTCCAGAACTCGGAGACGGCGGAGCTGGCATCAGCGGGAAGGGGAGGCGATGGCATCTCAGTCGGCCCTGTCCTGACCCCGTCCTGTTCCTGTCCCATCCTATCTCTGTCCCATTCTATCCCTGTCCCTGTCCCACCCTGTCCCTGTCCCATCCTATCCCTAACCCTATCCCTGTCCCATCCTATCCTTGTCCCATCCTATCCCTGTCCCACCCTGTCCCTGTCCCATCCTATCCCTGTCCCTGTCCCATCCTGTCCCTGTCCCATCCTATCCCTAACCCTATCCCTGTCCCATCCTATCCTTGTCCCATCCTATCCCTGTCCCACCCTGTCCCTGTTCCATCCTATCCCTAACCCTATCCCTGTCCCATCCTATCCTTGTCCCATCCTATCCCTAACCCTATCCCTGTCCCATCCTATCCTTGTCCCATCCTATCCCTGTCCCTGTCCCATCCTATCCCTGTCCCTGCCCCATCCTGTCCCTGTCCCATCCTATCCCTAACCCTATCCCTGTCCCATCCTATCCCTGTCCCAACCTGTCCCTGTCCCATCCTATCCCTGTCCCTGTCCCATCCTGTCCCTGTCCCATCCTATCCCTAACCCTATCCCTGTCCCATCCTATCCCTGTCCCACCCTGTCCCTGTCCCATCCTATCCCTAACCCTATCCCTGTCCCATCCTATCCCTGTCCCAACCTGTCCCTGTCCCATCCTATCCCTGTCCCTGTCCCATCCTGTCCCTGTCCCATCCTATCCCTAACCCTATCCCTGTCCCATCCTATCCCTGTCCCACCCTGTCCCTGTCCCATCCTATCCCTGTCCCTGTCCCATCCTGTCCCTGTCCCATCCTATCCCTAACCCTATCCCTGTCCCATCCTATCCCTGTCCCACCCTGTCCCTGTCCCATCCTATCCCTGTCCCTGTCCCATCCTGTCCCTGTCCCATCCTATCCCTAACCCTATCCCTGTCCCATCCTGTCCCTGTCCCACCCTGTCCCTGTCCCATCCTATCCCTAACCCTATCCCTGTCCCATCCTATCCCTGTCCCACCCTGTCCCTGTCCCATCCTATCCCTGTCCCTGTCCCATCCTGTCCCTGTCCCATCCTATCCCTAACCCTATCCCTGTCCCATCCTATCCTTGTCCCATCCTATCCCTGTCCCACCCTGTCCCTGTCCCATCCTATCCCTGTCCCTGTCCCATCCTGTCCCTGTCCCATCCTATCCCTAACCCTATCCCTGTCCCATCCTATCCTTGTCCCATCCTATCCCTGTCCCACCCTGTCCCTGTCCCATCCTATCCCTAACCCTATCCCTGTCCCATCCTATCCCTGTCCCACCCTGTCCCTGTCCCATCCTATCCCTGTCCCTGTCCCATCCTGTCCCTGTCCCATCCTATCCCTAACCCTATCCCTGTCCCATCCTATCCTTGTCCCATCCTATCCCTGTCCCACCCTGTCCCTGTCCCATCCTATCCCTGTCCCTGTCCCATCCTGTCCCTGTCCCATCCTATCCCTAACCCTATCCCTGTCCCATCCTATCCTTGTCCCATCCTATCCCTGTCCCTGTCCCATCCTGTCCCTGTCCCATCCTATCCCTGTCCCATCCTATCCCTAACCCTATCCCTGTCCCATCCTACCCCTGTCGCATCCTATCCCTGTCCCATCAGGTCCCTTCCTGTCCCTGTCCTATCCCTGTCCCATCTGGTCCCTTCCTGTCCCTGTCCTATCCCTGTCCCATCCTGTCCCATCCACGCCTCAGGACCGGCTCAGAGCTGCAGGGCACGGGGCCTGGTTAGTTGAGACCATTCCTGCCTTGCCAGGCAGCGGGAGGTCCTGTAAAAACACCAATCTGACCCTTGACCCGCTCCAGGCTTCTGGACGCTCACACCCAGTGTCCCATGAGAAATCTGGGGCTGAGGCTAGAGCAGGAGAGCAGCGAAGCAGACACGGCTGCATAGGGTACAGGCTGCTGTGGAGGACAGGCTGCAAGGCCACACCCACAATGACGGACGGGAGAGGACAGACCCCCAGGAGGACTCTGATCCCTGATGTGGACGCTCCGCCCTCAGAGGGAGCAGGAGCCCCCAGCCGAGGATGTGTCCTCCTTGACCCCTCCGAAGAGGTCAGTGGGGGGGGGGGGGGTCAGAGCGGCTGGCAGGCCCATAGCTCTGACCCCTCCCCCACACACACACATCCTGCTAGCTTTGTTTCCCTGGACACGCCTGCTCACACGTGCCCTCACAGGCAGACTGGGAATCGAACCCTGAACCTGCTGGTTCCTAGGTTGACGCTCCACCCCCCCACTCAGGCCCGCTGGACATTAATGTCTCTTAAAGACATTACTATCAAGGAGGGAGTCGAGCCCTTTCCAACCCCAGAGCCACGCCCAGCCCTCGGCACAGAGGCGGGCCCCCGAGCTGGGACAGGCCTGCACCTCTGAGCCCCTGGCCGCCTCTGGGAGCGGGCAGTGGGGGCAGGGTGGCCTCCCGGCTGTACATGTGGGATCGCCGAGCGGCTGGTTACCAAGCGACCAGCGGCCAGGAAGGGCGAGCAGCGTGCAGTCACCGGACAAGGGAGGACTCCCACGGGGTGATGTCCAACGTCTGAATGGGTTATTTCTGGAATTTTCCACGTACTATTTTGGGCCCCCATTGACGGCAGCCAACTGGAGCCGCGGGAAGGGAAACGGAGGACCAGGGAGGGCGGCTGCCTGCCCTGCTGTCTCGTTAGCGTCGGACTCACACCCGACACCACTCGGGGCGCTGACCTAGGCTCCCCCGTCTCTGGGGTGACGAAAGCCTGCATTGTTGGGAGGCGAAGGAAATGCTTTCGCCGACGCCTCTCTCGTTTTCCCAGAGGTCACAGAGAAGGTCACGGAGAAGGTGCCTCAGCCAGGATGTGAGCAGCTTCCTGGCGGCCCAGCTGGCCAGGCCTCGGCCCTTCCCACGGCCCCCGGGGCCCCTGAGAACGGCCAGGCTTCCCACTCCCTCCCAACAGCAGCTGGTCCCCAAACTGAGATGCAGTGGCCCCCACAAGGGCCAGGGGGACTGGGCCTGGGCCTGTCCCCTGGGGCTGTGACACGTAGGGTGCTCAGCACTCCCGCTCGGAGCCGGGGCCCCTCCTGGCAGTAACCAGAAGGCGCAGTTCACCGGAGATGGGCCAGAGCGACCACAGGAAGCCCTCGTCCCAGGACGAGCCCGGGGTGGCCCCAGCATCCCCCGAGGGCGGTGACAGCACATAGGGCCGAGCAGACCGGGTCCGGCCGGCAGATGGGCGGCAGCCTTATCACCCGCCTCCGGGCACCATCTGGCAGATAGCGCCCACCCCGAAGGGCCTCTCCCCGTTCTTCTAGAATTTCCGAGCGAGGACCGCTCTAGAATCAGCTTTTATACCGCGGCGGCTCCGCAGCTGCTGGGCCAGAAGGTGGTGTTTCCCTGGAAGGGCAGGGCGGGGGCTCCCCCACGGCCGTGAGTCCCGCCTCAGCAACAGGCAGAGGGTCTGCCTCCCTCCATGAGGGCGTCACTCGGCCAGAGGCAGCTCAGGTGAGGGAGATGCCAGGCAGGGGGGTGGGGGGGAGGGCTCTGAGGCTGCTGGTTGGCAGAACTAAGCGTGGGGGCCAGAGCCCGGAGAGTCCCCCCAACAGAGGCCTGGGGTTCGCCACGGCGAGTCCAGGGACGGCAGACACAGCACGCGCCTCGGAACCTCGGAGACGCAGCCGCCGGACCAGGGGTGCCCAGGGAGGCTGGAAGGCCGGGCGGCCACGCTGAGCCGTTTTGAGTCCCAGGGACGAACCCACCACGTGAGCCACGTGATGACAGACACCCGGCCGCCGGGAACCAGAGGCGGAGACAGACCCAAGACGCAGGCCTCAGACGGACAGGATGTCGCTGTTGGGTGTCCCACCAACACTGTGCATCCCGTCACGGCTGAGAGCACCGTTTCCACTCCTTTTCCGAGTTGACCGATTGAAATGACGGGTGAAGCCAGGCCCGGCTCTGCACGGAGAGAGTGCCGCCCGAGGTGCCACCAGACTGTCTTTACGGGGACACGTGAAGTTCACGGTGCAAACCCTGCAACAGCCAGCGAACTGAGGGCGCAAATGCTGAACCAAATGGTTTTTAAAATAATTTTTTTAAATTGTGTCTTTAGCCGAAAGTGGTTTGGCTCAGTAGACAGAGCATCGGCCTTCGGACTGAGGGTCCCTGGTTCGATTCCAGTCACGGGCATGTACCTTGGTTGTGGGCTCCATCCTCGGTAGGGGGCGTGCAGGAGGCAGCTGATCTGTGTTTCTCTCTCATCATGGATGTTTCTCTCTCAACCTCTCCCTTCCTCTCTGGAATCAACAAAAAATATATATATTGAAAAAAGATAAGCTCACATGTGTGAGTGTGTACAGGTTGCTGAGTGAAGCCACTAAGAAAACGCCGTGACATGCATGTCGCCCCGCCCTCCCTGGGCCTGTGCCTCACGTCCCGGGACCCCCTTCTGCTCTGGGCCAAGGACGGGGCGAGCGGGTGGGTGTCTGGTCCGGGGCAGGACTCACGAGACAGCTCCCGGCACTGGCTATAAACGGCTCCTCGCGCTGCTGCCAGAGGTGCTGGGACAAGAGACAGAGAGAGACAGAAATAGCTCAGAGGGAAAAGAATCAGCTTTTATACCGCGGCGGCTCCGCAGCTGCTGGGCCAGAAGGTGGCATTTCCCTGGAAGGGCAGGGCGGGGGCTCCCCCACGGCCGTGAGTCCCGCCTCAGCAACGGGCAGAGGGCCTGCCTCCCTCCGCGAGGGTGTCACTCACACTCTAGTCCGAAACGCCACGCCTCGGTTCCCGACCGGCGCCCCGATAAATCGGCGGGATAGAAAGTGTTAGTGACAGTGAAGATGCTGAGGACGACAGATGGGCAGGAGTAACGTGGGGAGCTGAGGGGCAGGACGGCTGGGTAGTGGGAATGGTTGCCCAGGTACGTACCCATCCCCCATGTCACCGAGTTAGAGGTGAAGCAAACAGCTCTCTGGGTGCCGGCAGACCGCCAGGAGGTCTGCGTTCTTGCGGGATCTCGCATGGCGGGGCTGACTGGGAAAGAGCAAGGCCCGTTCGGGGTCCAGAGCACGGAGCTGGGTGAAGGGCAGTAACGGGAGAGCTCGGTGAAGGGCGGTAACGGGAGAACACACCGTGTGGAGAGCAGCCTCCATCAGGCCAGGGGGTGGGGGGTTCTGAGGGGGGACACAGTCAGGAACGGCGACAGACAGGTGGGCGTGTCCTCCAGAGAAACAGCTGCTCCCCCCCACCCCCCGCCTGAGGTCTGCGTGGAAGCCAGGAGCTGCCCACCCTGCCCTCCCACACACACACACACACACACACACACAGAAACACACAGAGACACATACACACATATACACACAGAAACACACACACATACATACCCACAGAGAAACACACAGAAATACATACACACACAGAGAGAAACACACAGAAATACACACAGACACACAGAAACATATACAGAGAGAAACACATACAGACACACACACACATACACACACACACACACACACACACAGAAACACAAACGCCGCCTCCTAGTGCCCGTGCCCCATGCCGACGGCAGACAAACCGCACTCTGGAACAGGAGACAGACCAGGAATTAGGGAACTTGGCAAAGAAACACAGCGGTGGAACTGTCTCTGCCAGACCTCCTCCTCCTCCTCAGCAGCACCTTCCCGTCCAGCCCTGAAGGCAGGAGGTGGTGGAGGGGCAGGAGGTGGGGTGGGGGCAGGAGGTGGAGGAGGGGAGGGAGGTGGTGGAGGAGGAGAGGGAGGTGGTGGAGGAAGGGAGGGAGGTGAGGGGCAGGAGCTGGGGGAGCCAGGAGGTGGTGGAGGGGGGCAGGAGGTGGGGGGGCAGGAGGTGGGAGAGGAGGGAAGGAGGTGGTGGAGGGGCAGGAGGTGGTGGAGGGGTAGGAGGTAAGGAAGGAGGGAAGGAGGTGGGGGGTAGGATGTTGGGGGGTAGAAGGTGGGGGCAGGAAGAGGCAGCAGGGGAGGGACCCTGCACCTTGCTCCCTGCTCCACCCTCAGCCGGAGTCAGAGGGCCTGGAGCAGCAAAGCCCAGGAGGCTGCGCAGAACTGCAGGTTCCCGTGTTTACATCACATGACCGCACCCCCCCCCCCAAGAGGAGGCAGGCGGGGGATGAGTGTCCCCACGTGAGAGCCTAGCCTGACTCAGAGATGTTGACTTGCTCCAGAAGGCCAGGTGACAAGGGGGTGGGCGGGGTTCTGGGACAGGCATTTCTCTTAAGTTCGGAGCCTCCCCTCCCCCCCTCCCTCCCCATCCCCCGTCTCCCCCTTCCCGGGGAAGTCAGCCTGAGAGCCTGGCCTCTCCTCATGGGCAGACGGACACGTTGGTTGAGGAAGGGCAGGCTGGACGCACAGGGAGGGGCCAGAGGACGGAGGGCTCGGGGTGAGGAGTCTGCAGGGAGCGTGGACGGTAAGGCCGAGTCCGGCCCGGCCCCCCCCCCTCCCCGGCAGAGGCACTTCCCTACAAACGGTTCCGTTCCGGCTCTTTCCCGCCCGTGGTTCCCCAATCCCGGCTGCTCCGCCCTCCCTCCCCTCACAGGGAGGCGCTGGGAAAGGGGGTTGTAAACAAAGGAGCTGACCTCACTGGGGAGGCACGGAGAACAGGCCGGCTGGCCCGCCCCAGATGCTCCTCAGCAGGACGCAAGGACGCCCCATCACCAGCTCCTGGACTCCCCCGTCTGAGTCACCGGTACCGGGTCCACCTGCTGGCCCTCCGCTGCCCAAGGCCCTCCCCTCTGGGCTGAAACCCAGTCCCAGCGGAGCAAGCACAGGGCTGTGAGTGAACACGAGATTCACACACATTCTCTCACATCCACTCTCTCACACACATTCTCACACACACATATTCTCACACTCACACACACACACACATTCTCTCACATCCACTCTCTCACATACACATTCTCACACTCACACACACACACATTCTCTCACACATTCTCACACACACATATTCTCACACTCACACACATACATTCTCTCTCACACACATTCTCACACACACATATTCTCACACTCACACACACACATTCTCTCTCACACACATTCTCACACATACATTTCACATATACACATTCTTACGTTCTCACACACACATTCTCTCATACATTCTCACACACACGCTCTCACAAACACTCTCACACACACATTTCACATATACACATTCTTACACACGTTCTCACACACACATTCTCTCTCACACACACATTCTCTCTCACACACACATTCTCTCATACACACACACATTCTCTCATACACACACACATTCTCTCATACACACACACATTCTCTCACACACACATTTCACATATATACATTCTTACACACGCTCTCACACACACACTCATACACACACACATTCTCTCACACACACCTTCTCACACATGTATTTTTGCACACTCTCACATACACAATCACACACACATTCTCACACACACACACTCTAACAGCTCTCATACACACTCATACATACACACCCTTACATACACTCACACGTACATATTCTCACACATGTACACCCACATCCTCAACTCACAGGCACCCCCCCACACACACACACACGCGCGCGCGCGCGCGCACTGCCAGAAGCATATGCATTCTCACACTCACACGTGCACACACACATAGCACCTTGGCAGCAGCTGTCTCACTCCAGCTCACTGAGGACGGATTACCAATCCGACAAGTCCTCCAGCGTCTGTCTCCATAGCAACGACAAACATAAACACCCGCACGAAGCCGGTCAGGCTGCCAGGCCCCTCAGTCTCAGGCTGGAGCAGAGAGCTGACCCCTTGGGGGAGTGGGGGGGACGACGGGCTGGAGCCCCTTCACGCGTGCCCCCAGCCAAGACCCTGCCTCTCTGAGGCTCCCGTCACACCGGAAATGAAGCCCTGATCCTCTGCTTCCTCCCAGCCCACGCCTGGAGGCCACAGGGCTGGCCAGAGGGGGGGAATGGGGGCAGAGGCCAGCTCCCAGAGGCCTTTGCTGAAGAGAGGGAAGCCCGGGGTGTGGGACCCCGTGCCTGGCCTACCTGCTCGGAGGTGACTGATGAGTGACCGGCGACACGGGAGGCGGGCGGGCGTGGGGAGCTGAGCGGCGGAGTCCGCACAGGAGGAGGCCCTGACCCAGTTCGGGCTCCGAGGCCGCCACGCCCCGCAGAGCCCAGAGCGGCCCCAGGACTCCACGCCCTCCTCTCCCGCCCAGCCTGGCTCTGGCCTTCTCCCAGGAGCCGCCGGCCTGCCTGGACACACAGCGGGAAAGCTAGTCTGGGAGGGACGGGGTCCCGGCCCCACGAGCTCTGCCCAAGCCCACCAGCTGTCCACCGGCCCCCCAAAGTACAGAACCGGACCGAGTCCACTAGCTGTCCACATGACCCCCCCAAAGCACTGAACCGGACTGGGCCCCCCAAAGCACAGAGCCGGACCCGGATGACTGGATGAAACGCCAGCAGCCAGCACGTCCCACGTTGTCTGGGTTCTGGGTTCGGGAAGCCCTGTCCTGGGGCCGCAGCAGGGCCCCCCGGAATGGGGACAGCTCACCTGCCACAGCCCCTTCCCCGTGGGGCCTCCTTTCCGGGGACTGGCCCGGGGGCGGGCACAGGCCTGGGCACACGTGCTGGGGTACAGGGGGTCCCCCCGCACCTCCCCAGCTTCTCGGCCCCACCGCCCGCCCACGGGCCTGGGAGACATAGGGCTGGTCAGGTCAGATTTGAACCGGCTGCGGGCTTCCGGTCCCTGAGGGAGGGGGGCCTGGATGGGGGTGTTGGGGGCGCTTCCACTCACGCTTCCACGGCTCCCCGAGGCAGAGGAGACGGGGAGCCAAGGACAGGGGAAGGGAGGGGTGCAGGTCACGTGCCCACCTCAGGCGGTGACGTAACTAGTGGAGAATTTAAAAGTCCGAGCTCAGGAAGCGCTGGGTTTGGGGGCCCATCCACAGCCGCCGCGGCCCCGCGGGGGGAGGAGGGGACCGCATGGAGGAGCCAGTCCAGGGGCACGCACCCCAGTCCCGAGGCAGGAAGGGGGACCCCCGGCCACAGCCGGCACCCCAACCGCAAACCAAACGCGGGGCCAGGGCGGGATCCCCACCCAGACACCGCCCACGGCGCTGCGGGCAGGTGGGGCCCAGGCTCCCCGACAGACACCACCGCCACCGGGGACCCCAAATTGCACGTCCAGCCACTTCCTCCCCTGACCGGCCCTGTGGGGGAGACAGCGTGGGTCCTGGGGGCTCCGGCGACCCCTGACCCCAGTGCGCACCCCCTGACCCCAGGCCCGCCCCCCACGAGTAACAGCGCACTCACCGGCGGGGCCCCTCCCCCGGGACCAGCTGCCTTGGGCGCGGGGAGGCCGCGGGGTCTCGGGCCGGACGGACAGCTGTGCGCTGTCCCGCGGAGCCCAACTTCCCAGGAACTTTTACGGGGAACTTTCCGGGGCGACGGGCGCGGGCCGAGCGGCACAAAGACCAGCGAGTGGGGCGCCGCCAGGCTCCTCCCCGCTGCTCCCGCCCGCCCGCTGCCCCGGGGCCAGCTGCTCGGCGCCCGCACTCTCCGCCCGCAGCTCTCCGCCTGGCGCAGGAATTCGGGTCCGGCAGGCGGCGCACCCAGGCCCGCAGGGCACGGCGGGGTGCAGGCAGGGGGGTACAGGCAGGGGGGCGCAGACAGGGTGGGGGTGCAGGCAGGGGGGGTGCAGGCAAGGGGGGTGCAGGCAGGGGGGGTGCAGGCAAGGGGGGTGCAGGCAGGGGGTGCAGGAACTGGGGGTGCGGGCAGGAGGACGTAGACAGGGTGGGGGTACAGGCAGGGGGGCGCAGACAGGGTGGGGGTGCAGGCAGGGGGGATGCAGGCAGGGGGTGCAGGCAGGGGGGTGCAGGCAGGAGGGGGTGCAGGCAGGGGGGTGCAGGCAGGGTGGGGGTGCAGGCAGGGGGGCTCAGACAGGGTGGGGGTGCAGATAGGAGGGGGTGCAAGCAGGGGGGCACAGGCAGAGTGGAGAGTGCAGGCAGGGTGGGGGTGCTGGCAGGGGGTGCAGGCAGGAGGGGGTCCAGGCAGGGGGCCGCCCTGCCCCGGGGCACTGGGCTCAGTCTAGGAGCCTGAGTCATGGCCTCTGTCTCAGTTCCCAGTTCCTCAGAGGGGCCTCCCCCTGGGAGGGTCCTGGGTGTGAAGCCGGGGAGGGCCTGCCCAGGCCTGCGCCCCAGCTCTGCGGAGCCAGGGAGGGGGCTGCATGTGGAAAGGTGGGGTGCCCCAGAACCAGGTTCGTCAGGTGGGAGGCCCCTGCTGAGCGCCAGGTCCTGGGAGTGAGCGTGGCTCTGGGTCCGAGGGGATGGGCGCCCCTCTCAGGAGCCGCTGCACCGCTGGAGAGGGCGGGGGCGAAGGCAGACCACTTTGACACAAGCAGGCACCGCTACTTCCAGCAGCTTGTTTGTTTCTGTCCAGTGGTGGTTTTTTGTTTAGTTTTTAAATGTGTGATTTCAGAGAAGCAGGAAGAGAGAGGAACATCGATGACGACAGAATCTGACCGGCTGCCTCCTGCACCCCCGACACTGGGGACCGAGCCCCACCGGGCATGCGCCTGCGCCTGCACCCTGACCGGGAATGGAACGCCTGTGCATGCGCACACACCTGCACACACACACAAATACCTGCACACGCACACATCACACACACTCACCTGCGCGCACGCACCTGCACATGCACACACACCTGCACACACACCTACATACACACACACACCTGCGCACACATATCTGCACAACATGCATGTACACACACATCTGCACACACATCACACACACACACCTGCGAACACACCCCTGCTCCCAGAGAGATGCTTACCCTCCCGAGCCAACGCAGCTCATTACCTCTCCCCAGAAGTCATTGCAGCCTGGCCCCAGAGAGGCTGAGGTGGGGCCCGGCCTCTCACTTCAGTTCAGAGTCAGGAGAGCTTTGCTGTTTCCTATCCTTGGGGACCAAAGGGCGAGGGACTCACAGATGACTCAGCGCTTCCCTTCCTCCTCTTAAAGGAACAGGTGCCCACAACTAAGTGGCCCCAAAAGAATTCCCGGTAGAATGAAGAAGCAGGCTTTTGTCCACTAAAGTACCATTATTTAAAACACACGCACACACACACACCATGCTTCTAAGAGTCCCATGTCTGGAGGCAATTTAAATCGATCCCTGGTTTACATAGCCTTAATGTACCCATTTCACAGATGTGGTAACTGAGGCTCCGACAGACTGATTTGTTTAAATGTGCACCACCAGCGGCTGGTGTAATAAAACCACCCGCTCACACCTGTGCAGGCTCCAGGAGTTTGAGGCGCTATTCCTCCCATGGGAAACAGCCCCTGCCCAGGGTTGGGGTATATACCCTCCTGACACAAGCAGGCACCGCTGTGCTTTGAACCCTACTGGTGTGGCTCCGTGGTTGAGGGTCGACCTATGAACCAGGAGTTCGCTGGTTCTATTCCGGGTCAGGGCACAGGCCCGAGCTGGGGGCTTGATCCCCAGTAGGGGTGTACAGGAGGCA
Organism: Antrozous pallidus; assembly: GCA_027563665.1. Taxonomy (NCBI): domain Eukaryota; kingdom Metazoa; phylum Chordata; class Mammalia; order Chiroptera; family Vespertilionidae; genus Antrozous; species Antrozous pallidus. Next base: position 126,527,206 of record CM050510.1, read on the forward strand.
GCAGATCAATGATTCTCTCTCATCATGGATGTTTCTCTCTCTCTCTCTCTCCCTCTTCCTTGCTCTCTGAAATCAATAAGAAAAAACATTTTTAAGTAGGATGAAATAGAATTCCTGGATCTCTATGAAGTCAAGGCCTTGCACAGGAAATGGAGAAGCAATTATCGAAAGAAAGAAAGAAAAGATGAAGCCAAGAGCTCCCAAATCTCAGTACACGGCAGAGTGGCATCCACACGTAAACCCTCAGGCCCCCACAGCCCTGGTCCCGGCACAGGCAGCACGATGCCTAGGCCGCAGGCCTGCCGCCCTCCTGCACGCTCTGCCCTCTCCAGGGAACCACTCCCACTGCGCAGACGAGGAAGGACACGTCTGTGTGTGCACTCCCTCCCTCTGGGGACCCCAGAATCCACAGAAAACAGACTGGGTCACAGGCAGGAACGCCGGAAGCCGATCGTTGCTGTGACGATGGAGAGCTGTAGACGGGGAACCTGGAGGGCTGATGGGCCTTAATTGCTCCAAGGGGTCAGAGCTAATCACTGGATGTTGGTGGTTGAAGCAGCCCCCACACCTGGTAGTTTTAAGTGAATTTGCTGATTGGCTTTTATTGGAGTTTCCTGCCTGGGGGATGCGGGTGCATCTTATGATCTTCATCTTAATAAAAGGGAAGGTAAAGCCAGAGCGAGCAGTAGTCCTCCCACTAGAGGTGGGCTTCTGCCTGGCCCCCGTTTCCCAAATTGAATCTTTTCTAGTCTCTTTTTTTCATGTGTGTGCGGCCCTCTCCAGAACATGAACCCTTAACCGGGGACCCTGAGTCACGTGGGACGTGAAAGGGGTTGTTCTCCCACAGGAAGGCTGAACCTTGGCCTTTGCATCCGTGGCTGAATCTTTCTGTCTTAAGGGTGCCTTGGGTCGAAGCTCCAGGCCACAGTCTCTACAGAAAGCGGTCTGTGGGCATGCGCTCGGCACTGCCCCGGGGCAACAGCCCTTAAACCACTCAGGGGTCGCCTTAAAGGCCGCCTGTGGGCATGCCCAGCCCCCACAGCCACGATTCCAGGTACCCACGGGGGTGGCTCGGCCGGCGTGGTCCGTGGCTGAGCATCAACCTAGGAACCAGGAGGTCAGCGTTTGATTCCTGGTCAGGGCACATGTCGGGGTTTGCAGGCTCCATCCCCGGGGGGTGGGGGGGCGTGCAGGAGGCAGCCGATCGATGGTTCTCTCTCGTCATGGATGTTTCTCTCTCCCTCCCTCTCCCTTCCTCTCTGAGATCAATAAAATATATTAGAAAAATGTCTAAGGCAGGACCCCACCTGGAAAGACAGACTCAGGCCGGAGATGGGGAGGGGGAGCAGGAGGAGGGAGAGGGGAGGGCAGAATGGGGGAGGGAGGGGGAGCAGGAGGAGGAGGGAGAGGGGAGGGCAGAATGGGGGAGGGAGGGGGAAGAGGGAGGGAGAGCAAGGGGAAGGGGGGAGCGGGGGGGGGAGCCAGCAGACACAAAGGCAGGCGGCATTTGTGGCAAAACCCCCGGAGGGGTGGGGGTGAACGGAGGGGAGGGGGCAGAGTGTGTTAAAAGTTCTCTCTGGAGACTGAAAGGAGCCCGTTGTACCCAGTTGTATCCACTCTGCCTATTTGACCTTCTCCGCCCCCTGGCCCAGGGCCCCTCCCCAGATGGCCTGGGCCCACGGTGATCCGTGGAGAAATCTGGGCGGCAGGCCAGTGCCGGAGCCCCAAGCGGCTGCTGTGAGCTGGTGGGGGTGTGATGCCGGGCAGCGGTCGACTCGAAGAGAGACCAAGGACACACAGTCTCCTGGCAGGGGTGCGGGCCCAGCACGGTGCATGGCATCCCAGGGGGAGCCCAGGAACTCGGGGCCCCGGGCGATGGCATGTTGTCCTTGAAGAACCACAATGCACCCAGTTTCACAGGCTGATGCTCAGCCACTGAGCAATGCTGGCCTCAACGGGCAGTCAGACATCCCTCGAGGGGTCCCAGGTTGGAGAGGGTGCAGGCCGCCCCCCCGCCGTGCACGAATTTTGTGCGCCAGCCCTCTAGTACACACACACACACACACACACACACACACACACACACAGATATAGATATATAGATATAGATATAGATAGATAGATATAGATGATATAGATATAGGTATAGATATATAGATGATATAGATATATAGATATAGATAGATAGAGATAGATATTTCAAAGAGGAGAGAGAGGGAGAGATAGAAACATCAATGACGAGAGAGAATCATGGATCAGCTGCCTCCGGCACGTCCCACACTGGGGATCGAGCCCGAAACCTGCGGGAATTGAACTGTGACCTGGTTCCCAGGTCGGCGGCACCCACTGGGCCGCACTGGCCGGGCTGCGGAACTTTCTCAGTGGCCGCGCTGAGCGTGAGCCTCGCTGCCCAGCGGCCCTCTGCCGCGGCTCCCGCCCTCTCCGTCTGATCGCCGTCTGAGCCTGGTGCAGGCTCTGTCGTGTCCCCGCTGACAGAGGAGGGGGACTGGGAGGGGTGACCGCTTTCCCTCGGGGCCACGCCTGCGGACCCAGGTTCACACTCGGCCGCCGGCTGCATGCCACACGCCTGACTGGTCCCTGTGACCTCCGGGCTACAGCGACGTCCCCTAACATCAGCCGGGAAGACGCCACGCGGCGCCCGCCCCAGCCCGTGAGCCCGCTGTCATGCTAACAACACGAGACACACTTCACGGTGGGGTCCGAGGAAGCTGCTGCTTTTTCCAGAAGAGTCCCTGCCTGGGCTCCCGAGTCACATTCCGGGCTTCGGGGTGCGCTCCTGAGCCACTATTACACTTCGGGGTGCGCTCCTGAGCCACTCCTTAGCTGACAGGGCAGAGAGAAGCGTGTAGGCGGGCGTCGAGCTTCCAAAAACAGCTGTCGCCCCCGCCCGGGACACAGCGAAATGCCGGCCCGAACCCGGAATACCGCCAGGAAACGTGCGGAGGCAGCTGTCCACACCGCCCCTCAGCCTCACCCCAAATTCCTATCGGGGCCTTGGGCTTTCCCTGCGTGCACCAGGCCCCCTCCCATGCAGGCCCTCGGGCTCGGGCGTGTGTGTGTGTGTGTGTGCACGCGCACGTGTGTGTACATGTGTGTGCGTGGCAGGGCTGGCCCCATATCTAGGTGAAGGAAACCAGTCATTGCCCCATCAATAGAGATGCAAATAGAACAAACAGGAAATCTGGTCAATTTTAATGGCTCTGTAAGTCTGAACTATTCACTCGCTGCTGAGGGGAGACATGGGTAGCTGAAGCAGCTGCCACGTTTAGTCTTATGTTAATTCGTGCTGGCCTATTTCATTGTTGGAACTTCCTGACCTAAAGGACATGGATGTGTCACTTAGCCCTGATAAAAGGGGATAGCAAGGCCAGAGCAGGTAGTGTTCTCCCCCTAGAGGTGGGCTCCCGCCTGGCCCCCATGATTCCCAAAACTGATGCTTTTCCAGTCTCTCTTCATTTGTGTGCAGCCTTCTCCAGATACCGAACCCTGGCATGGGAACCCCGGGCATGAAAAGGATGCCCACATCTAGGAAGCAAAGCTCTACCTGCTGCACCTCTTCCCCCAGGGCCCCCCCAAACTCCACCCCAGTTGGAGAACCTCTGGTCTCGGGTGCAAGAAGCAAACCAAAGACTCATTCTTTCTGTGCGAGCGCCTGTGAGGGGAGAGGGAGCCGATGATTTGGGGGCAGGGAGGGGACTGGGAGGGGGCTAGAAAAGAGCAGGAGGCGTGAGCCCCAAATGCAGAATGCCAGGGGAGCCCTAGCCAGTATGGCTCCTCGTGCTGCGGACGAGCCTGGACGATGGACTTGTATTCCTCTTCCGAGTGAACAGCCAGAGAGTCACGCCCTCTCCCACAGGACAGGACACACTCATCCTGCAGACCCATGTTGAGGCCCCACTACGCGCAGCCCGCTGTGCTGAGGGACAGGAGACCCTGCCCTCGACGGGCAGCAGCCAACCGCCCTCAGCACTGCCCAGCCCTGGGCAGCCACGTCCCGCACACACCATCACACCGGATCCTCCCCAGGGGGACACTCATTTTAAACCCATTTTACAGACGGGGAAACCGAGGCCTGGAGCCGTTCAGCGGCTCGACCGAGGGCCTCAGTGACAGAGGTGAACTCAGATCCATCCGGCCCAAACCACCTGGACTCCTCAGCAAACGAGTTCCTCCCTGACAACCTGGCACATCCCCTCTGTGCTAACACGGTGGTCGGCGTGCGGAAAGGACGGGATGGGGGTGGGCGGGGGGGTGTCCTGGGCAGCTGGGGGTGAGAGGGCTTCACAGCCACTACCTCTGCCTGAGCCCGTCCCGTCTCCTGGACAAGGACGTGGCCCCCGAGGGTCAGCCAGAGGCCACGCGCGGGAGTCCGGGCAGCGTCTCAGCCGCCCTGAGCTTCCTGTCTCTGACGCTGCCTCACACCTTCCCCCACATTTCACATCAGAGGGAAAGGAATTTGGAGGAGGCTGTTGAAATGCCCTTCAGACCCAGAGAGTCCCTGGAGGGAGCGGGGAGGGGATGGGAGGGAGCGGGGAGGAGGCAGGGAGAGGGCCAGGAGGGAACAGGGGGGAGTAGAAAGGGGGCTGAGAGGGGCCCATGAGGGGGCAAGGAGGTGGCGGGAGGACGCAGGGAGGGATAGGAGGGAGTGGAGAGGGGGCTGGGAGGGGCCCGGGAGGGGACAAGGAGGGGGTGGGAGGGGGCAAGGAGTTGGTGGAAGGGGGCAGGGAGGGGACTGGGAGGGGGCTAGAAGGGAGCATGAGGCGTGAGCCCCAGACGCAGAATGCCAGGGGAGCCCTAGCCAGTGTAGCTCAGTGGGTAGAGCATCGGGCTGGGGACTGAAGGGTCCAGGGTTTGATTCCTGGGCAGAGCACATGACCGGGTTGTGGGCTCCACCCCAAGTAGGGGGCGTGCCAGAGGCAGCCAATCCATGATTCTCTCATCATTCTATCTCTTAGTCTTCCTCCCTGTCTGAAATCAATAATTTTTTTTTAATGTAAGGGGAGCTTCTGAGACAAAAAGCCACCCCTATCCCCCCACCCCACCCCCCGCCATGACCCGGAGCCATTTCCACAGAAAACGAGTCTCCACTGAAGACAGAATAGGAACCAAGTAAGAGCATGTGCTTCAACCCAGCCAGGCGGGTGGTTTCCAACACAAACCTCCGTCTCCTGCAGAAAACCAGGACACCCCATGCTCAGAGCGTCTTCCCGCCCGGGGGTCACGCCCCATGACGGGTAACCTCCGGAGACCCCCAGCCTCAAGTTTCAGCGACCTTTCTCCTGCACTCACGCCCATCGGAAACTGCCTGCCCCCAACAGCACCGGCACCCCGTGCCCCAAATCGAGGGGAGTTCAAGAATCCGCACGTCCCACTGGCTTCTCACAGGGTGCTTCCTGCAACCTTCCGCACACACCCTCGGCCGCCAGCACTCGGCCTGCACACCCAGAGGCTGCGGCTGAGCTCACTCTGCAAAACCAAGCTGCACGGGCGGCCTTCGGTGCCCTGCCCCCAAGGACAAGGTCCCTTTAAGTCATGACTGGCACCCCAGAAACAATCTACGGCGGAGGGAGGGGGTGTGTGGAGGGGATCAGCTCTCCTCGGCCAGGGCCATTGGGACATGTACGACATCACTCACCGGCCACACACAGTGATCAGCTTCAGAGTGAGTTCTCCAGCCAAAGCCTGTTTTGCTCAGTGGATAGAGCGTCGGCCTGCGGACTGAAAGGTCCCGGGTTCGATTTTGATTAAGGGCACATCCCCAGTGGGGGGTGTGCAAGAGGCAGCTGATCGATGTTTCTTTCTTTTTTTAAAAAAAATATATTTTATTGATTTTTTACAGAGCGGAAGGGAGAGGGACAGAAAGTCAGAAACATCGATGAGAGAGAGACATCGATCAGCTGCCTCTTTTACGCCCCCTACCGGGGATGTGCCCGCAGCCAAGGTACATGCCCTTGCTGGAATCGAACCCGGGACCCTTCAGTCCGCAGTCCGACGCTCTATCCACTGAGCCGAACCGGTCTCGGCTGATCGATGTTTCTAACTTTCTATTCCTCTCCCTTCCTCTCTGTAAAAAATCAATAAAATATATATTTTTAGAAAGTGAGCTCTCCATTCGGTCAGGCACTGCATTAACTCACCCCTAGGGCCTTGGCAGGGCCAGTCCCCACCCGCTCTGCAGCCTCCGTTTCCACCAGGCCTCCGGGGCTCGGGCTGGGTCACTCACCGCAGAGCCGGGGGCTTGCCGGAGGGGGGCTTGCCAGAGGGGGCACCGGCCTCCGGGAGGGAGCAGTGCCCTCGGTGCGGCTCAGACCAGCGGCCCGGAGCTGTGTGGCCTCCGGGGAGGCTCAGCCCCTCTGGCTCTCGGGTTTCTGGGCTGTAAGATGAGGATCTGCCTTCCCCACGTCCTGGCTCTGATATTTCAGGAGCCGGAGCGCGGGCGGGGCGCCTCCTCAGAGTGCGCCCTGGGCCTCAGCCCTCGGAGGAGCAGCTGCCCCACATCCTGCAGGAGGGACCCCGAACACCCAGCCGGGCCTGTCCACTCCCCGAATTCTCTCTCTCTCTCTCTCTCTCTCTCTCTCTCTCTCCCCCCCCCCCCCCCCCCCCGCACTGGCCAGGCACCTCCGAGGCCAGCTGGGAGTCCGGGCGTTGGCCCCTCCCTCCAGGGTCCAGCCTCCAGGCCGGCCTTGCGGCTCAGAACCTCTGGTGTCAAGACCATGGGGGGGGGGTGATTTGCCTCATAAAGGGCACCCCGAACGCGTGTCCCACTGGGGCGGCCGGCTCCCTCGCCCACAGGGGCGCTCCCTCCCTCCCACAAATGGCAGGTTTCAGCCTCTTCGCCGCCACTCTTGGCAAGAGGTTAACCCCAAAGGCCTGGCTTTGCCAAGGAGGGGAATGCATTCCTCGTGTGTGCAGGGCTTCGCCTGGCTAAGGATACAATATTGCCACTATGGCTCTGCCCGGCTAAGGATACAATGTTGCCACCGAGAGGCCACCCGAGGAGGCTGCTAACCCAGGGGATGGGCGGCAGCTTGGAGGGGAGGGCAGCTGGCAATGAACTTCAGCAAGTTCATGGTCAAAGCCCAAGTGGGCACAGTCGCCTGCCTTAATGACAACAGCATGAGCATCGCTCCGATGATGATGATAATGATCGTCATAATAAAAATAATTACCCCTGAGACGTAAGTGCTCACCGCGCGCCGGGGAGGCAGAAGCAAAGCTTCTGTGCATATCATTTTGTTATTTTTAAATACATAGTTTTACTTATTTTAGAGAGGAAGGGAGAGGGAGAGAGGGATAGAAACACCCATGATGGGAGAGAATCAGGGATCGGCCGCCTCCTGCACGCCCCCTACGGGGGACCGAGCCCACAACCCGGACACGTGCCCTTGACCTGGAATAAACCGTGAGGCAGGCGCTCAGCCACTGAGCCACGCCGGCCGGGCACGCATGTTGATTCCATGTAATCTCCATGATAGCTCCACGCGGTGGACACGCATTATACAGCAGGGGAACCGAGGCTGTGCGTGGCTGGGGAGCTTGCCCACCAGCCTCTGCCTCTGGTCCCGGCTGCCGGAAGCCGGTCATTGTTTTGATGACGGAGAGCTGTGGACGGGGAGTCCGGAGGGCTGGTCGACCATGACTGCTCTGAGGGGTCGCAGCTAATCACTGGGTGTTGGTGGTTGGAGCAGCCCCACCTGTTCGTCCTAAGAAGATTCACTGATTGGCTCTTACTGGTGTTTCCTGCCTGGGGGAGACGGGTCTATCTTACGATTTTAATCTTAATAAAAAGGGTGGTAAAGCCAGAACGAGCAATAGTCCTCCCACGAAAGTTGGGGTCGCCTGGCCCCCATTTCCAAATTAATGCTTTTCTGAGTCTCTATTCATTTGTGTGCAGCCTTCTCCAGAAACCCGAACCCTGAACCAGGACCCTGAATCACGCGGGGCGTGAAAACGGGTTCCCACACCCGCCCTGTTTCCTAGGACGGGAGCCGCCCGCATCTGAGAGGCGCCGGGTGAATTATTCAGCGGGCGCTGGGCGCACCCCGGGCGCCGGCGTATCGGGTGCCGGGGACCCGCCGAACGGTCCAGGGGGACAAGACGCAGCGTCCTCCTGTCCGGAGGCTGGACCCGCTCCCCGCTGAGGTGACCATGTGTCTGAGCAGCACACGCCTGACAGAGCGTGCGAATCCCACTCCACCCGTGTTGCTGTGGACTCCAGGTCAGGTGAGGGCTCTTGGTGGGGGGACAGACAGAAAGGGGCAGAGGTCGGACGCTGGAAACGGTGCCCGGAACCCGATTCCCACCGGCTCTGAGCCCCTCCCACCCAGACCTTGGGTGTATTCTCCTTTGGCTTAATTGCCGGGTGATTTTTTTTCTAAAAGATATATTTTGATTTTTCAGAGAGGAAGGGAGAGGAACAGAAAGTCAGAAACATCGATCAGCTGCCTCCTGCACAACCCCCACTGGGGATGTGCCCGCAGCCAAGATACATGCCCTTGACGGGAATCGAACCCGGGACCCTTTGGTCCGCAGGCTGACGCTCTATCCACTGAGCCACACTGGTCCTGGCTGCTGGGTGACTTTGATTCAATGCCTTTAATACAACAGCAGCGGCCGTTTGTATATGCACTCACTACACGCCAGGCACCAGGCCGGGCCCTTTGGAAACCCCCAGGTCCCTCTCACACCGAGTCTGCGGGTTCCCCCATCACACAGGCGTGGAGACTGAGGCTGCGCTCGCCTGGGGCCCCGACAGGGGTGGGGAGCCTCGGGAGGAACAGGCCTGTCCTGGCTCGGGTGCCCACCCCCTTCTGGGAAGAGACGGCTCCAGGTGGGAGGCGTGTCCGAGCCGTAGCCTGTAACGGCCCAATATTTCTCAAAAGGACGTTTAAAGAGAAGCATGCCCTAACCGGTGTGGCTCCGTGGATGGAGCGTCGGCCTGCGGACTGAAGGGTCCCGGGTTCGATTTCTGTCAAGGGCATGTACCTTAGTTTCGGGCACATCCCCAGTAGGAGATATCTGGTCAATGTTTCTAACTCTGTCTTCCTCTCTGTAAAAAAATCAATAAAATATATTTTTAAAAATAAATAAAAAATAAAGTGACAGAAGCGGTGGGATAGAAAATCAACCCCAAAGGGCCTGGGGCGGGGGAGGGGGGGGTGCCGCTATCTGGCTGTCTGCCGAGAGGCACGCCACGGCTGCCTCCCCTTCCTCCAGGCCTGCCCTTCAGCGCGGGGTAACTTTAGAAGGAGGAGGAGAGACGGAAGAAGCAGACCGAGGGGGAAGAAGGCGGCACGAGCTGGAGGGAGGGGGAGGAGCAGGCCCGGCTCCTCCTGTCCCGCCAGGCTCCGTGGGCTGGCCGGGCGCCAGCGGCTGCTCTTGGTTCCCCGCCCTCCTCTCCATAAACTTTTCACCCCACCACCCCCAGGAGCCGGCTGGCCGGCCTGCGTCCACACAGACCTCTCCACAGGCACTGGTCACGGAAGAGGATATTTTCCAACCATTTTCCCAAGTGGGAAAGAAAATCCCTTTTATTTACTTGCTTATTAAATATGTTTTTATTGCCCTAACCTGTGTGGCTCAGTGGATAGAGCGTCAGCTTGCGGACGGAAGGGTCCCGGGTTCGATTCCGGTCAAGGGCATGTACCTCGGCTGCGGGCACATCCCCAGTGGGGGGCGTGCCGGAGGCAGTTGATCGATGTTTCCCTCTCGTCGATGTTTCTAACTCTATCTCTCTCTTCCTCCCTATAGGAAAATCAATAAAATATATTTTTTAAAATATGTTTTTATGGATTTCAAAGAGGAATCACTGGGGATCAAGCCTGTCTCCTGACTGGGAATTGAACCGTGACCTTCTGGTTCATAGGTGGATGCCCAACCACTGAGCTGCACCAGCCGGGTGGGAACCCCTTTTACGTAAACTTTCAGCAAAAAATACCAGCTTGGCCGTAACCAGTTTGGCTCAGTGGATAGAGCGTCAGCCTGCGGACTGAAGGGTCCCGGGTTCGATTTGGGTCAAGGGCATGTACCTTGGCTGCGGGCACATCCCCAGGAGGGGGTGTGCAAGAGGCAGCTGGTCGATGTTCTCTCTCATCGATGTTTCTAACTCTATCCCTCTCCCTTCCTCTCTCTAAGAAAAATCAATAAAATATATATATTTAAAAAACACCGTGACGATGCCCACAACGGATCGAGAATACACATCTGACCACCAGTGGGCGTGAACAAAATGCCGAATTGTAAACTTCCCATCCACATGGGAGACTCGTACGTACCCCGCGTCAGGACCCGGCCAGCCCTCTGGGGGCGTCGAAGAACCGGGAGGCAGCGGCCCCGGACGTCTGGGGGGCCGCGCTCGGGCAGACACCACGGCTGAGCGCCTGCCACCCCCGCTCCTCGGCTGCCACGTACCCTTGGCAGCTGGGGTGGCGGCTGCAGGTGAGCAAAGCCAGGGACCACCTCACGCCAGATGTTGGGAGCTAACCGGCAAGCACATCCGCGCTGCCTGCACCCACACGCGTGTGAGGCTGTGTTCTCATGCTGCCGTCACCCACACACGAGAGACCGGGTCAGGTCCTGACTGCTCCGTGGTGCTGGCTGGCCCGTGTGGGCAGGGACTGCTAAACTCCAGCAGGCGAGGAGGTCACCCCGCAGGAGGGAGCACCTGTCACCCCTTCACGTTCTGTCTTACACACCCCTGTACGTTCTGTCTTACACACCCCTTCACAGTCTGTCTTACACACCCCTTCACAGTCTGTCTTACACACCCCTGCACAGCAACTAGGAAATTATAGTCCTACACGGAGAGCGACGGAGCCCCCAGCCTGGCCGTGTTGGCTGAACTTCTGTCCGCTCGGCAACCCCGGGACGGGGAGGAAGGAGTAACGGGTCCCTGTGGGCAGGGGGTTCCCGGTGAGCATTGGCCCCCTGGCTGTCAAAATCCTCGCCGGCGAAGCGGCGGGAGCGACACGGCAAGTCTACACAGAGCGCGTGTGCCAGCATCTGTCTCCCAAAGTGCCGGCTGGGCCTGAGGGAGGACAGGCCCCTGTGGGGCGAGGAGGCAGCTGGGCGGGCGGGTGGGGCGCCGGGCGGAGGAGCAGGTGCCGCACATTCCTGCAGCGCCTGGACCAGAGCCGCCTCGGCTACGAAATGCCGGCAGCTGTTTGGGGGGGGCCCGCTGCTAGCGCAGGTGCTCATTCAACATCCAGCCCTGCCCTGCTCATGCACGCATCACGTGTGTGTGCATGCGCACACTCACATACATGCACACATACATGTGCACAAATACACGTGCATGCACATACACATGTGCACGCACACACACCGAGCCAGAGCGCTCTCGCTGGGCACTGTCAAGCAAGCGACAGATGGTAAGAAGGCGCGTCTCTCCCCGGCCCTGTTGGAAAGACCGCGTCCCCTCTAAAGCTCTAAGTGGCCACTGCGCCCAAATCCCGAGAAAACAAAATGGCTTCCGGCCGCCATCGGGCTGAGGGGCGTGGGGGGACCCTCCGGGCCTCGGCACAAACGAATCAGATCCCAAAGCAGAGGCATCGGGCTCCAGGGGGACGAACGGCTGACCACAGCCTCGGACCCCACGGTGCCCAGCCATGGAGCAGCTCACGCCTGGGAAACTGAGTCCGAGGAGGCCAAGGACGCGAGAAAAGGTGTGAGGGGTGCCCGGCGGCCCCCACGCCTGCTCCCAGGTTTCCCCCGCAGCTCAGCCGTCCTGACTGCCAGCGGGTCCCTGCAGACCATCGGAGACGGAACACTAGTTTCTCACACCCGCCCATCTACCTGACCGACAGACAGAGGGCTGGCGGGGGGGAACCCCTGGGAGGGCTAACCCCCGCTTCTTACCTCTCCTCACGGGCGGCCGCTGGGGCCGGGTGGGGGTCCCCGGCGTCTGCAGGTCCTGGAGGTGAGGCGACTCCGGCCTTCCTGTCTCCCGGGGCAGTGGGCTCCTGGGAGCAGCCCGGACCCCCTGGCAAACCCCTCCGGGCACCTGCCCCTGGAAGGTCCCCAGGCGCACAGGCTCCGGTCTCAGCTGTGCTCAGAGCGATGTCGCCCTCTGCGTCCCCAGCACCTCCTGCCGACCGGCCGGGCCCCAGGGGGGCGACCCCTGCCGCTGCGGGCTCCTGTGTTTCTGAGGTCCCGGCGTGAGCACCTCCATGTATCTCCGCCGCCAGGCATGCCTCAGGGGCGGCCTCGGCCCCGGTCCGAGCATCGCCACGGGGAGAAGGCCCCCCCGGGGCAGAGGGGGGCGAGGGCACGTCCCCGGGAGCTCCTGGCGGGGCAGGGCCCCGGGCACCCTGTGCCTGAGGCCAGCGCTGTTCTCCGGAAGGAACTCCGTCGTCCAGATCCGAGGCCCCTTCCCCTCGGCTCCGGGCGGCCACCTGCACCCCGGCAGCTTTCCCCACCGGGTCCCCGGCTGAGGAAGGACCCGAGGCTGCTTCTTCCCGGCCGCTGCCCCCCTCAGGCTGCTGGCTGTCCTGTGGCTCCCGTGGGCGCCCGGCCACGACCCCGCCTGCCTGCAGGGGCGGCTGCTCCGGTGCTGGGTCCCGGGGAACAGGGTGGGACGCCCCGGCCTCGACGGCCGCTGCTGGCTCCTGCTTCTCCGAGTCCTCGCGGGGGGCCGGCGGGCAGGGTGGGTGTCCCATCTGGAAGCTTCCCTGGGCTTGGCGGCCCGTCGAGGTCCTGGCCCCCCACGCTCCTGGAGGCCCCGGCGTTTATCCCGGGGGCCGGTGCACGCTGGGGCCGGTCGGCCAGGGCTCCGCGCACAGACGCCTCGAAGATCCGGGTGATGTGCTCCCTGAAGTCGGGGAACCCGGCGGCCGGGCCCAGCCTGTCCCCGCTGCGCTCGGGGCCACGCTCTCTGCCGGGGCTGGCGGGGGCCGCAGGGGCCGGGAGGCCGGCTCCAGGGGCTGCGTGCTCCTCCCCCGTCCTCTGCTCTCCACTGGCCGGAGGCGGCGAGCTGTCCAGGTCAGGCGCGGGGTCCCCGGGCCCCTCGAAGGCCTCGGCCACAGGGACAGCGCCATGGGCCGCTCCGAGCGGCGAGAGGGAGGCGGAGGTGGCCTTTCCCGAGGCGAACGGGGGCTCTGCCGCAGGACAAGAGCCTTCACCACCCGGACCGTCTTCTGCCCCTTTCCCGGGGGCGCCATCGACAGGCAGGTGAGGGGTGTCCTGGGCAGCCTCCCCAGGGGTCCCCGCGGGCAGGAGGTGCTCTGGGTTGGGAACAGCCTGGGCCATGGGAGTGCCTGCCTGGGCTGTGGGAGTGCCCACCTGAGGAGTGTCCACCTGGGGAGTGTCCGCCTGGGCTGCGGGAGTGTCCACCTGGGCCATGGGAGTGTCCACCTGGGCCACAGGAGTGCCCACCTGGGCCTGGGCTGCGGGAGTGTCCATCAGGGCCACAGGAGTGCCCACCTGGGCTGCGGGAGTGTCCACCTGGGCCACAGGAGTGTCCACCTGGGCCACGGGAGTGCCCACCTGGGCTGCGGGAGTGTCCACCGGGGCCATAGGAGTGTCCACCTGGGCTGCGGGAGTGTCCACCTGGGCCACAGGAGTGCCCACCTGGGCCTGGGCTGCGGGAGTGTCCACCGGGGCCACAGGAGTGCCCACCTGGGCCTGGGCCGTGGGAGTGTCCACCTGGGCCACAGGAGTGCCCACCTGGGCCTGGGCTGTGGGAGTGTCCACTGGGGCCACAGGAGTGCCCACCTGGGCTGCGGGAGTGTCCACCTGGGCCTGGGCCGTGGGAGTGTCCACCTGGGCCATGGGAGTGTCCACCTGGGGAGTGCCCACCTGGGCTGCAGGAGTGTCCACCTGGGCCTGGGCCATGGGAGTGCCCACCTGGGCCTGGGCTGCGGGAGTGTCCACCTGGGCCACAGGAGTGTCCACCTGGGCCTGGGCTGCGGGAGTGTCCACCTGGGCCTGGGCTGCGGGAGTGTCCACCTGGGCCACAGGAGTGCCCACCTGGGCCGCGGGAGTGTCCACCTGGGCCACAGGAGTGCCCACCTGGGGAGTGTCCACCTGGGCCACAGGAGTGCCCACCTGGGCTGCGGGAGTGCCCACCTGGGCCTGGGCTGCGGGAGTGTCCACCTGGGCCACAGGAGTGCCCACCTGGGCCGTGGGAGTGTCCACCTGGGCCACAGGAGTGCCCACCTGGGCCGCGGGAGTGTCCACCTGGGCCACAGGAGTGCCCACCTGGGCCGCGGGAGTGTCCACCTGGGCTGCGGGAGTGTCCACCTGAGCCACGGGAATGCCCACCTGGGCCACAGGAGTGTCCACCTGGGCCACAGGAGTGTCCACCTGGGCTGCGGGAGTGTCCACCTGGGCCACAGGAGTGTCCACCTGGGCTGCGGGAGTGTCCACCTGGGCCATGGAAGTGTCCACTGGGGCCACAGGAGTGTCCACCTGGGCCTGGACCACGGGAGTGCCCACCTCGGCCACGGGAATGTCCACCGTGTGGGCAGAGGGAGTGCCCACGGTGCAGGCAGAGGGCAGCTCAGTGTGGCTGGCTTCATGCGGGGCAGGAACAGGGGCAGGGGCAGGGGCAGGGGCAGGGGCAGGGGCAGGGGCAGGGGCAGGAGCCTCCTCCCTGGAGCAGGGTTGCTGCTCGGGCTGAAGGGTGCCCCTGCTCAGAGTGCCTCGTCCTGGCTGGTCCAGAGGCTGCTGCCCCCCCAGGTCCCCGCTGTCGCCGTGCCCAGCAGTCGGAGCACCCGCCCCTTTCACACCCCACTCCTCCGCGGCCTCAGACTCGCCCACACCGCCTGGACACGCTGCTCCGCGCTGGCTGCCGGCCCCCCGCGAAACGGGCTCCTGCTGGGACCCGGGGGGGCCCTGCCCGGCACGGCTCTCCGCGGTGCCCAGGCCCCCTGCCGGGGGCGAGGCCCGCGGGGGGTCCGCTGCAGGAAGCAGGGCCCGGGGGGCCTGGCTGGCACTGCCTGCCGGCACTGGGCACCCCAGGCAGGCCGGGCTGTCCTGCTGGCCGTGCCCCGGAATAAGCGAGTCCCCGGCCCCGCTCTCCCCACCGGGGGGCTGTGGCCCGTTGGCTGGGACTCCCCGGTCAGCTGTCTCGTGCCCCAGTGCAGAGGGTCGAGGGCCCGTCAGCAGGTCCTCCCCATCCTGGCCCGGCTGCTGGGGGGCCGGGGGGCTCCTCGTCTTCGTTTCCGACAGGCTCCCCGGTTCCCGGGCTTCGGGGTCTCCATCGGCAGCAGCGGGGGACAGGGAGCCCGATTTCGCAGACCCTGACACAGGAGGAAGGTCCGCTCCTCCGGGTCCCCCCGCATCCTGAAGGTCAGGACACTGGGGCAGCCCCTCCCGGGCGGCTCCTGGGGGAGCTACGTGCTCACGGGCTCCCTCCGGCCCCGGGGGTGTGGCGGGGTCCTGCTCACCGGGCCTGTGCCCAGAGCAGGAGGCGTGGACGGCGGGAGCCTGGGCCAGCACCCCGCAGTCCGCCGCGTTGCGAGCTGCAGCCGCTGATGGGGACCCTGGCCTGTCTGTGGGCCCGGGACCCTGCTGACCTCGGGGCTGAGCCGAGGCCGCGCCTGCGAGGAATTGGCTCCCGTCGCTGGTCACCTGGGAAGCTTCCTCTTTCTCCATCTCTGGGTCAGGCCTGCGGCCGAGGAGGACTCGGGGCTGCTCTCCGCCCAGGTCCCCAGGATTTGCCCTGCCAGGAGGCTCTGGGCCCAGCTCCTCTGCCCGGGCACCAGCCCCCGGTGGTCGGCTTGCCTGCTCGGTCGCACCTGGGCTCCCAGGGGCCTCGGCCTCGTCCTGTGGCCCCGGTGACGTGCTGGCTCCCTCGTCCGACGTGCTGGGGGGCAGGGGCAGCACCCCCTGCTGGGCTTCGTGGCTTGGCTCCGTGTCCCAGGGCTTCCCGCTCTCCTGGGGCCCACGGCCGGGGTCGTCTCCCACACCTCTGCGATCGGACAGGGGCTCCTGTCCGGCCGGCCCCGCACATGCCAGCTCTTTGGCCGAATCTGCAGGCACCTCAGGGCTGGATGCCGTGGTCCGGGGCAGCCGGCCGGGGTCTTCTGTGGCCACGGGGGCCGGCACGGCGGGCGGGGCGGCCGGACATGGCTCCTGGCTGCCCACAGGCAGAGCCCTCTCGGCTCCTGGCACCCGTGTCTTCGAGGGGCACTGAGGGCCGCCGGCATCTACAGTCTCCGCCCCAGAGCCCCGTACCCCCGGCACCAGGGCGGGAGGCAACGGGTCCTGGGGGGCAGCCCCGGAGGTGCTCCCCGTGGGGAGGTGGGCCCCCAAGTCCTCGGCGAAATCCTGGCACGGCCTCTCTGCTGAGCAGCTCCCTCCGCCGGGGGCTCTGGGGGCTGGCTCCTGGGGGCTGGGGGGCTCCGGCTTCCGGGGGCACTGCTCCAGGCCTGCAGAGCTCCCCCGGCCAGATGGGGCTGCAGGAGGGCTCGTGGGGGGCGCCTGGACGGGAGCGGCCCCCCGCCCGGAGGCCGGTGGAGCAAGGGCACCTGCAGCCTCTTCCCTCTGGGACAAGGCACCCCCGCCCAGTGCCCCCGCCATCCGCCCTCCAGGAGGTGCTGGCCGAGGTCCAAGCACCGGATCCCCGGAACCGGAGGAGGCTGACTCCGGCTGCTCTTTCTTCGGGGCGCTCTCTCCTCCAGCCCCCGGGCCAGAGGCGGCCGCCCTGTGCTGGGCAGGGCCGCCCCCCGGAGGGCCGAGCGCTGCCAGGCTGTCTCCCGGGGCGTCTCCCTGGGCGCCTGGAGAAGGCTGCCTCGTGGGGCGCTGAGCGAGCGGCTGGACGAGGGGCCAGGCCTCAGGCGCGGCGGGGGGGCTGCCGGAGTAAGCTTCGGGGGGGTCCTCGGCCCCGGGCATGCTCTCCGGCTCCTGGGGCGCTGGCGGGCTGGACAGCGGAGAGCCGCCTGGGCCCCCGGCTTTCTGTGGGTGCTTCCTGGGCTCAGTCACCTCCGGGGACGCGAGGCCGGGATCCAGGCTGCCAACAAGGAGAACAGGTCACCGGTCACTGGGTCCCTTGGCGCCGAGGACAGACCCACACGCAGGCAGACCACCCCAATGCACACCAGAGGCCACACACACAGCATCCCGTGCATCCCATTCCTCCCCACAAAGAGCTCTCCCGCCCCAATAACCATTGCACATGGCATCTCCTTCCCCCAAATCAGCACGGGGCCCGGCCGCGTGGCTCAGTGTGGAGCGTTGACCTATGAACCAGGAGGTCACGGCTCGATTCCCCGTCAGGGCCCTGGCCTGGGGATGCAGGCTGGATCTCCACCAGGGGGCGTGCGGGAGGCAGCTGGGCCATGATTCTCTGTCATCACGGACGTTTCTCTCTCTGCCTCCCCCTTCCTCTCTGAAGTCCATAAAAATACGTTTTTAAAAACTTAACCAGGGAATCACCCAGCTTCCGCCTGGGGCTCTCTGTTGGCCGGTCAGGACGGAGCAGGAAGCCTGGAAACTAACCCACAGAGGCCTCAAGTGCAGACTCGGCGGCTTCAGGTCCGTGTGACCCGTAAGGAGGGCGGGGGCCCGTTGGGGTGCACACGCCCGGTCCTCAGCGTCGGGGAGGGGCCCATCAGCTCCCCGCTGCGCCCTCTCAGCGCGGTGGCCGGACCCTCTGCTCCGGGGCCTGTGTGGGGCCCACCTGTCTCTGGGAGCGGATTCCCCGGTGCCCGTGGGGGTGGCCGCACTCAGCCGGCCGTGGGGGGAGGCACCGTGTCGTGTGCAGGCACCTGGCACTGGGCCCGGAATCCCGGTCCCGGGCAAAGGTGGGCGCCTCTGAGCCAGGGAGCGGCTCCTGCCACACACGAGACCCACAGGTGCCACGATCTCAGGCCTCCCAATCATCAGTTCTGTTCTTTCTTCCTTCCTTCCTTCCTTCCTTCCTTCCTTCCTTCCTTCCTTCCTTTCTTTCTTCTTTCTTTCATATAGTTTATTGATTTTTCACAAGAGGAAGGGAGAGGGATAGAAAGTCAGAAACATCGATGGGAGAGAAACATCGATCAGCTGCCTCTTGCACGCCCCCTACTGGGGATGTGCCCACAGCCACGGTACATGCCCTTGACCGGAATCGAACCCGGGACCTTTCGGTCCGCAGGCCGACACTCTATCCACTGAGCCACACCGGTTCGGCTCTGTTCTTTTTTTTTTTTTTTTAAGACAATATTCAGCCGAAACCGGTGTGGCTCGGAGGATAGAGCGTCGGCCTGCGAACCAAAAGGTCCCGGGTTCGGTTCCGGTCAAGGGCCTCTACCTTGGTTGCGGGCACATCCCCAGTGGGGGGTGTGCAGGAGGCAGCTGATCGATGTTTCCCTCTCGTCGATGTTTCTTTCTGTCCCTCTCCCTTCCTCTCTGTGAAAAATCAATAAAACAGACTTAAATAAATAAAAAAATAAAGACAATATCCAACTTAGTGTAACCAGCCCTTTCAGCCCAAAAGGCTGACATGTTTTGTGAGTAGAGGCACACGCCCCGGAGGAGCTGCCGTCCCGATCTCTTGGTTTAACTCGGGACAAAGCCGTTTGAGAAGGACTTCCATGTGTCTGCCCCCAGGTGGCCAGGAGGGAGCCTCTCACTCACTCAGCTCCTGGAGACTCAGGAATCTCATCTGTTTCTGACTTTCTATCCCTCTCCCTTCCTCTCTGTAAAAAAATCAATAAAATATATATTTTAAAAAAAAATAATGGCGGGCACCAACCGGTGGTCCGCGGGCCACTGGGGCTCCGTGAGGTGTGAAAGGTCGGCGGCCCCCGCTTTAAAGCACATTACCGGAAAACACAGATATTTACGTGACGATTCATAACAGTAGCAAAATGACAGTGATGAAGCAGCAACGAAAATATTGTTATGGTTGGGGGTCGCCCCCTCCCCCCCCCCCCCCCCCCCCCGAGGAGCTGTATGAAAGGTTGCGGCGTTAGGAAGGCTGAGAACCACTGGGCAAGGCTGTTGAGGTCCCTCCCCCCCCCCCTTTAGTGCCAGAGCTTCACCAGGGAAACCCGCCTCTGACAGGCCCTGGCTTCCCCGGGACCCCTGAGCAGGCCATGCTGACCCCGAATGCTCCTTCCAGCCTGTGTCCCTCGTTTCCTCTGGGCGACCGACAGTGCCTCCCCCTGGGGGAGTGGGGGTGAGGCCCGCTGGCTTGGAGGTTTAAGGAAAGGGCAGTGGTACCCCAGGTGGGAGAGGGCACCCCAGGGGTGGGGGTGGGGGGGCGGGTACGCGGGACAATCCTTGACGCAGGCACCCAGGGCTGCTATGCTCAGAGTGGACACGGGGGTGGGGGTGGGAGTGGGGTGGAGGGAGGGGGGAGGCCCCGCCAGCCTCTGCAGGGTTTGGCCAGTGCAGGGCTGAGTCACAACAGCGCCACCGTGTGGCCACTGGGAGGCAAGGCAGTGAACTGATGGGACTCCCTCAGCAGGTCCCGCCTTTAGCATTTACCTTGGGGACCTGGGAGTTTCCTGTGCGGGTCAGAGGGGGGAAGCACCTTGGGGACCACGACCACCCACCGCCGGGGACCGGGGACCCTGACTGCCCACCCCCGGGCACCGGGGACCCTGACCGCCTTACTGCCGAGGATCAGGCCCTGGGGCTGGGGGGAAACGTTTCCAAGCACATGGGAGCAGGCTGCGGCCGCCCCACGGCCACAGCGGTCCTGGGGCCTGGCTCCTACCTGGGCGAGTCTCCACGGCCCGCACTTCGGGGCTGCTCCTCCGGCTTCTTCTTTGCGTTCTGACTGCTCTGGGGTGGCTGCGGGGATCCCGGACTCGGAGCTGATGAAGTCCTCTGAGCCTGGTGGGGGAGAAGGGGGAGAAGTTAGAAAGGAAACCCAACAGGAATCTGAAAACACATCTATCTCTCGGTGGGCCTCGGACCACAATTCTCGAGGGCTAGGCAGTGTATCTGGCCGTCCCACTGAGCACCCACCATGTGGGCAAAGCCGCACTTTGAGGACAAGTGGTAGCCCAGCCCAGGCGGCCCTGCCTTCCTCTCACAGAGAAGAAACCGCGATTCCTGGGGTCACGGTCACTGCGTTAGTGAGGAACCAGGCAGGGACACCTCCCCATGCCCTGAAAACAGAGGGGACATGTCACCTCAGACCCCAAAGGATCTGCTGTGTTCCTGTCGCGCATGTTCCTCCCCTGCCCCCAACCATGGTTTTTTGCTCAGCAGAATTCAGCTGGGAAACCAGGGGAGCATTAGGGACGGAGCCCTGGCCAGTTTGGCTCAGTGGATAGCGCGTCAGCCCCTGGACTGAAGGGTTGAGGGTTTGACTCCAATAAAGGGCATGGACCTCAGATGCAGGCTCGATCGCTGGACCCAGGAGAGGCCCGTGCAGGAGGAAACCAATCAGTGTGTCCCTCCCACTCTCTCTAAAAATCAGTGGAGACAATACCCCCCGGGTGAGGATTACAGCAGCAAAGCGTCCCTCTTTGCACACAGGGCTGCACATGTTCTCTGTTGGGACTCAAGAATCACAGCACAGCCCAAACCGGTGTGGCTCCGTGGATAGAGCGTCGGCCTGCGGGCCGAAAGTTCCCAGGTTCGATTCCGGTCAAGGGCATGGACCTTGGTTGTGGGCACATCCCCAGTGGGGGGTGTGCAGGAGGCAGCTGATCGAGGTTTCTCTCCCATCGATGTTTCTGACTCTCTATCCCTCTCCCTTCCTCTCTGTAAAAATCAATAAAATATATTAAAAAAAAAGAATCACAGCCCAGAGGAAGTGACATGTTCCCATCAGGGTTTTTGGACTTGGAACCCTGTCCCTCCTGGGCTGACAGCACATGGGCCTCGGCTGCAAACCCTCCCGCAGCCCGGCCTCCGTCCCTCACGCACTCCCACACCCCCACGCGTGACTCCGTGATCCTCTCTCAGACACGTCTGCTGCCCTCCAGCCCGAGGTCAAGGCCACTTGAAAGTGGAGACACGGGCACGCCTCCCAGACAGAGGCCGACAACAGTGGGGGTAAGGGGGGGCAGATCTTCGCTCTGACCGGGGGACACGGGCCCACAGGCCGAACTTCCTCCGTCACAGGACACAGGACATGGGCTCAGGCTCATCAGGCCCCCCCTCCCCAAACCCCCCAGCAGGAAGTCAGGGCAGCCTCCTCCCCCCCCCCCCGCCCGCCACTCCCCGCAGACTCTGGGTGAGGACAAGAAGCCACAGCATGGCCACAGGAGGCGGCGCACTTTTCGAACTCCAGTGCCACGTCGCGGTGGGCGGAGCGGGCGGGGAGCCACGTCCGTCCTCTGTTATCCCGAGAGGAGCCGGGCGCGGGGCGGCTGTGTCGGGTCTGCGGCTCTCGCCACGGTCATCACACACCCCACCTTCACCCGTGTCACCCCAATACGTGTGATAATAAGAACACCCAGTTGAAACCGGTGTGGCTCAGTGGATAGAGCGGCGGCCTGCGGACTGAAAGGTCCCAGGTTCGATTCCGGTCAAGGCCATGGACCTTGGCTGCGGGCACATCTCCGGTGGGAGGGCGTGCAGGAGGCAGCTGATGGATGTTTCTCTCTCATCGATGTGTCTGACTTCCCATCCCTCTCCCATCCGCTCTGTAAAAAAATCAATAAAATATATTAAAAAAACAAACAAAAAATTATTTTATAAAAAAAAAGAACACCCAGTGCCTGCACAACACGGCACCTGCTGGACCCACAGCAGCACACGGAACACGGCCACCGATCCGTGTGCCAAGCAGCTTCTCTTCCGTGTCTCCGTGTTCAAGCTCCTTCAGTCCTCACAACGGCCCTGTTTTCCGGGCTGAGCGCGGAGCACAGAGAGACGAAGCCACCTGCCCGAGGCCACACAGCGGGGGCCGGGGGGGTGGGAAACTCGGGCCAGGTGGTGGGTCCTGGGCCTGTGCTCTGGCCCCGACCTCAGGCTGCCTCCTCGCCTGACGGTGGACACAGCTGCTGCGGGCACTGCCACCTTCCTGCCTCGCTCCAGGTAACTAAGCAACGGGCCGTGTCTGCATCACGCGGCCCGGGGTCACCGCCCGGAATAGCGCCTGGCACGGACAGGCATCCCGGAAGGCTGGTGGCGTGTGGGAAACACGATCACCCCCCTCGCCCGGGGCCGCTCTCGGAGCCCCGCTTCTGCCAGGCCTGCCAGGCCCTCGCTGCCGGCCCCAGCTCCCTTCCCCGGGTCAGAGGTGCCCACGGCGTCAGGGCACCGCGGCAGGGCACCACGGCAGGGCGCCACGGCAGGGCAGAGGGCATGTCTGAGCCCCCTGTCCTCCCTGCAGCGGCTGGGAGCCTGGCATCCCCCCGTGTCGACCTGTGTCTTCGCCACCCCCCCCCCCGCCCCCGGCTGAGTAAACAAGCCGCCCCTGGCGCGGAGCCTGCGTCTGTAACAGGCCCTGCGGTGTCCCAGCCCGAACAGCGCACTTTCCCAGGAGCCCCAGTGTTTCGCCATCAGGAAGAATTCCCACCCAACCGGTTTGGCTCCGTGGGGAGAGCGTTGGCCCACGGACTGATGGGTCCCAGGGTTCGAATCCGGTTAAGGGCACATGCCCGGGGGATGAGCTCGATCCCCAGTAGGGGGCGTACAGGAGGCAGTTGATCCATGATGCTCTCCCGTCTTTCATGTTTCTGTCTCTCTCCCCCTCTCTAAAATCACTATACATATATATATCCTGTTTCCCCCAAAATAAGACAGTGTCTTATATTAATTTTTGCTCCCAAAGATGCGCTAGATCTTATATTCGGGGGGATGCCTTATATTACAGCGAGGTCTTATTTTGGGGGGTGTCTTACTTTCGGGAAAACAGGGTGGGTGTGTGTGTGTGTGTGTGTGTGTCTGTGTATATATACACACATACATATATATATTATATATATATTAGAGGCCCTGTGCATAAAATTCGTGCATGGGAGGATGGGGTGTCTCTCAGCCCAGCTTGTACCCTATCCAATCTGGGATCCCTCTCACAATCCAGGACTGCTGGCTCCCAACTGCTCCCCTGCCTGCCTTCCTAATTACTCCTAACCGCTTCTGCCTGCCAGCTTGATCACCCCCTAACCATTCCCCTGCCGGCCTGATTGCCCCTAACTGCCCTCCCCTGCAGGCCTGGGTCCCACCCAAACTGCCCTCCCCTGAAGGCTTGATCACCCCCAACTGCCCTCCCTTGCAGGCCTGATCCCTCCCAACCGCTCTCCCCTGCCGGCCATCTTATGGTGGAAATCTTGTGTCCGCATGGGGGCAGCCATCTTGTGTGTTGGAGTGACGGTCAATCTGCATATCACTCTTTCACAGGACACGATAGGATTTTTAAATCTCGTGACGTTACCTCTTGGACCGGGCCCTCTCTCTAGACCGTGGCTCCCGGTGGTGCCAGCCCAGGGGCTCCCGACACGGTTAGCCCCAGACCAGCGCCTTGCCAACAGGCCCCCTCTCGCTCGAGCTGGGAGGGGAGCAGAGGTCACCCACAGCGTGGGGCGGGGTTTCAGAGCCACGGCCGGCCCCAAACGCGCAGCCGGCCCGTGCTCTGTCCCCAGACAGGCCTGCGAGACCGTCCCGAACGCCTTCACCTCTGAGGCGGGAAGCGGAGACGGAGCAGCTCACTGCAGGGCCCTCCGGTGTCCCCGTGGGCGCTGGGCCAGGCCACCCAGAAGGTGGGGTTCAGGCTTCCCCAGCGGAATGTGCTAGAACGATGAACAAGCTGGAGGGCCAGAGAGAGCTGGGTTCGAATCCCGTTCCCTGAGCAGGGGCGGGGCTCCTTCCTGCCACGTGCCACGTGCCACGTGCCACGTGCCACGTGGATCTTTGCAGCGCCCTTCAAGGCCGCACCAGGTGGCCGGCTCAGCATCAGCCCGACTGTGGGTCAAACAGTTAATGAGCTCGCCCTATGCTGTGGCGGGCCCCCCCCAGCCCCCAACAATGATGCCCTGGGCCTCGTACGGCTCGAGGGCCGGACGTCCCCCACCCCTGGAGAGATACCCACAGTTCGTTTATCCAGTCATCTGCGTTTTTTAAAACATATGATTTCAGAGAGGAAGGGAGAGGAGAGAGAGAGAGAAAGATGAATGAGAGAGAATCATGGATTGGCTGCCTCCTGCACGCCCCTCTCTGGGGATGGAGCCCCTATCCTGGGGCCTGTGCCCCGACCGGGAATCGAACTGGTGACCTCGTGATTCACAGGTCGATGCTCAACCCCTGAGCCCCGCCGGCCGGGCTGACCGCTCTGAACTAGCATCGTCTCACAATATTCCCAGCCACTGTAATGGGGCCAAAAGGTAATAAACAAACAGATGAAATGCACAGCGACCTGAGGAGTGGAGATGCCGCCCTCTCTGTTTGCACACACCACACCTGTCTCCAGAGACAACCCCGGGAACCGCAGCAAACCTGGCACTGATCAGCGAGTTCACACTTTCACAGGACACGAGGGTGGACCCAGAAAACCCAACGCCCCCCTGACAACGCGCCCTGGGAGACCCACCTGACACCTGACCCCACGGACAGTCACTGCGGAGAAGGGAACGCGGGGGCCCAAACCCGAAACGCATGCGGGTGTGCGTGCTGAGAACCGTGACGTGGCGGGACATCCAGAAGACGGACACGGAGAGACGTGCCGCGTGTGCACGGACCGGAGACCGAGCACGGGAAAGATGTCCGTTCTCCCCAGATGGATCTATATAGGTTTAACATCACTCCCGTCCCGGTCCCAGCAAAGGACTGTGTAGGCCTAGAAAAGCTTATTATCCTAAGATTTCGATAAGCCGCCGTCGGTCCTGGGACAGCTCAAGCGGTGGTTCCCAACCTTTCTGATGCCGCGACCCTTCAATACAGCTCCTCACGCGGTGCTGACCCCCAACCATAAAGTTATTTTCGTCGCTACTTCGTAACTGTAATGTTGCTACAGTTATGAATTGTCATGTACAGATCGGTGTTTTCCGACGGTCTTAGGCAACCCTGCTAGCGGTTCTCAACCTGGGGGTCTCGAACTTAAAAATAAATCAAATTTCGACCCACACGCTGAGAACCGCTGCCGTAGCTAGAGACCCATTGCAGGAGGATTCCTGCAAGAATAGGGCTTCCTGTGACCTGAGCAAAGCTCCCTCTTTTCTCCGCTGCCTCGCTCCCTCCCTTCTCCGCCACCCCACTTACTTGCTTCTCCGCAGCTCTGCTCCCTTCGGCC
This sequence comes from Antrozous pallidus, assembly GCA_027563665.1. Taxonomy (NCBI): domain Eukaryota; kingdom Metazoa; phylum Chordata; class Mammalia; order Chiroptera; family Vespertilionidae; genus Antrozous; species Antrozous pallidus. Next base: position 126,552,341 of record CM050510.1, read on the forward strand.
GTGCTTGGCTTCCTTCTAACACTGTCTTCTGTGCCTGAATATGCAAAGCAAGTGCCATCTTGTTTGGGTTAATTTGCATACTCCCTCTGATTGGCTGGTGGGCATGGCTGGTGGGTGTCGTGGAGGTGCCGTCAATTTGCATATTGCTCTTTTATTAGGTGGGGTGATTCATAACAGCTGCAACATGACAGTTATGAAGGAGCAACAGAAATAATTTTATGGTTGGGGGTCACTACCGCGTGAGGGACTGTATTAAAGGGTCGCGGCGACAGGAGGGTTGAGAACCGCTGAGCTCAGCAATCTTGCCACCCCGTCAAGTGAGGGGACTCACACTACCGGCCCCCGCCATGCCGAGCACCGGGGCCCGGTGGGAGGACACACACGGGTCGGGGACGGCGAGGAGAACCGGACACAGACCCACCGGCAGAACCGCTGGCTTGTCTCCGGGGCCAGGGAGTGTAGTGTTTCAGCGCACGGTGCTGAAGGGCAGGCTGCGAGAGGCCCAACAGAAACACGCAGAAACAGAACCTCAGCCTGAATCTCAGACCTTCCCCCCCCCAAAACAGAAACTCACAACGGGGCGCACATCTCACCATAACGCTGTAGGATTTTCAGAGAGAAAAACGTTCGAGAAAACTTGCAGGCTGTCCGGGCCGGACAAAGAGTTCTTCGGTTTGAAACCGAAAGCGCCGTCCGTCAAAGGGGAGCGGACCGACTGCACCCCCTCCAAGCCGCCACCCCTCCCTGAAGACCGGGGTTCAGAGGCCGAGAGCCCAGCCCAGCGGTCAGCAAATGCCTTAGTCCGCAGGGCCTAATACCAACAGGACGACGATTAACATTTCTTTTAGAGCCACATTTTTTTTTTAAACGTAAACTTCTTATAACGCCCCTTCTTCCACATAGACTCGCCCAGGCCGGGGTATTTTGTGGAAGAGCCACACTCCAGGGGCCCAAGAGCCGCAGGAGGCCGGTGAGCCGCAGTTTGCCGATCGCTGGGCCAGCAGGGGGTGGGAGTTGAAGCGTCTGCGGCCGCCTCAGACGCAGGGGTGGTCTCCAGCCGCGGAGAGAACGCTCGGCCGCCGCCGCGGGGAAGAGAAGATGCGGTTAGAAAACAGAGACACGACGCGTGTGTTCGTGCGGAGAACGCGCAGACGGCAGTGAGCTGGGGACCATGTCCCACGCCCCGCTCGCCAGGGAAACATCCTCAGAGCCGCCCGATCGCCCCCCGCACGCCGGCCTGGCCTTGCCGGCGAGGGCAGCACCTGGGAGCCAGACCCCCACCGGCCCGCACCGTGGTGGGCGGGGGAGGGGGGGGGGGGTGACGAGGCGCAGCGCTTCTAGAAACACAGCTCGGCGGTGCCTCTGACCCTGCACACGTGACGACCATCTGCCCCGGGGGCACGCGTCGGGAGAAGTGAAAACACGTGTGTGCACGGAAGCCGGCTGTGTGAGGGCCACCCCGGGAGCCGCAGCTGCCCCTCGACGAGCCAAGGCCTCGGCGAACCGCCAGGCGCCTCGTCCCATGGACGGGGCTCACGGGGAAGGCAGGGGACGCTGGCCCTGGCCGGTATGGCTCGGTGGGTGGGGCGTCCGCCTGCGGACTGAAGGGTCCTGGGTTCGACTCCCTCCAGGGCGCGTCCTTCGGCGGCAGGCTCGATCCGGGACCCCGTGGGGGCGGGGGGGCATGTGGGAGGGAACTGATCAGTGTGTTTCTCTCACGTGGATGTTTCTCGGTGTTTCCCCCACCTCCCCCCATCCTCTCTCTCTGAAAATCAGTGGGAAAATATCCTCGGGGCAGGACGGACCGAAAAGGTAAAAAGGAAAAGGAATGGACATGTGGCCCCCGGGTGAGGGGTGGGAATCCCACGAGGGGACACGGCCCGTCCTGAGGCCTGGACCGTGGGACTCCGGCCGTCTGTACAACACTCAGAATGTCGAAATGAGAGAGAGCAAATGTGGGGTGGCTGGGGGGTGGAAATGGGGAGGCCAGAGGGAAGTGGAGGAGGCTCTGAGGTAACAAGAGGGACCTGCAGTTAGAGTACCCGCCTCACTGTGACCCCCTGACCTGGAGCAGGCAGAGTCCCTCCCCCACTGGGACCCCCCTCACCTCAGGCAGGTACAGTCCCCCCTCCCTGGGACCCCCCTCACCTGCAGGCCGCAGGTCCACCTCATTTGCTCAATGACAGAGATAAGACCACTCTTTGGGCCCCTCTCCATTTGGGAGGCGTGTGCAAAGGGTAAGCTGATGGGAGTGGGGTGGGAGGACAGACACCTCGGGGGAAGGCGCCAAGCTCTCCCTCCACTAAGTCTAAAGCGCAGACCCCCTGACCCAGTTCTCGTGGCTGTCCCAGCGGGTGCGCCTTCGCAAGAATTCTGAGAACGAAATGAAAGCCCTCCACCGCCCTCGGTGCCCCGCGTGGGGCCGGCTCCCCTGGGCAGAGGGCAGAGGGCAGGGGACAGCGGGGGTGCGGGGCCGCGGTCTGGGGGGCCTGCACCCACCTGGCTCTCCGGGGCGCTCTGCTCGTTGCCCATGGCCAGTCCGTGCGTGTCCTCGGGGTGAGCAGAGGCGACTGGAAGACAAGAGGACATCACGTCCGTGAACCCCAACCAGCTGAGCGCTCTCCCCGCTGCTCTCCCGGTGCCAGTCCACCGGCCGGACACGCTGTCTCCGCGTCCGTCACAAACACAGCTCCCGAGGAGGCTTCTGCTGCGATCGGCCCGACTCTTCCCGGGACCCGCTGGGGCCTGACCCCCCCCCCCCCCCGGGGCTGGCAGACGCCTCAGAACGGGTTTGCTGCCACTGAGTTCACGCCACCACACACACACGTCTATCTATACACATCTTCTACACACACACACACGTCTATCTACACACACACACGTCTATCTACACACACACATCTATCTATATACACACACACGTCTATCTATACACACACATGTCTATCTACACACACACACAGTCTATCTATACACACACGTCTATACACACACACATCTATCTACACACACACACAGTCTATCTATACACACACGTCTATACACACACACACGTCTATCTACACACACACCTAACTACACACACACGTCTATCTATACACACACACGTCTATCTATACACGTCTTCTACACACACACACACACACGTCTATCTACACACACACACAGTCTATCTATACACACACAGTCTATCTATACACACACAGTCTATCTATACACACACACGTCTATCTACACACACACCTAACTACACACTCACGTCTATCTATACACGTCTTCTACACACACATCTATCTATACACACATGTCTATCTATACACATCTACACATGCGCGCGCCTATCTACACATACATACATACATACACACACACACACACACACACACGCCGTGACGGGGCGTGTGGGGAGCGTGGCTGCGGGACACGCTCCTTCTAACCGTGAGTGGCAGAACCAGGCCCGGGGCTCAGATCCAACACCAGGGCCGTGAACCCCACTTCTCTGCAACAACAGGGGCTTTTACGGCCTTTCCCGTGACCCCACGTTCCCTGGGTCAGTCTCCTTCCAGCCGCGGGGTTCGGGCTGAGCCTTGGTCCATGAACCAGGAGCTCAGGGTTCGGTTCCCGCTCGGGGCACCGGCCCGGGCTGTGGGCTCCATCCCCGGTGGGGGGGGGGGGGGAGGCAGCAGCCAATTGATGTTTCTCTCTATCCCTCTCTTCCTCTCCAAAATCAATAAAAACATTAAAAACAAACAAATAAAAAACATGCCCCCAAACTGAGAAAATTGCAACGTTAATTCTCTCACTCCCAGCCCTTGAATCCGAAGGTAATTCCTTTAGCCCCACGGTCGGCTCTCGAGCCACAGGTGGCTCTTGGGCCCCTGGAGTGTGGCTCTTCCACAAAATACCACGGCCTGGGTGCGTCTATTTGGAAGAAGCGGCGTTAGAAGGAGTTTAAGTTTAAAAAAATGTGGCTCTCCAAAGAAATGTCAATCGTTGTCCTGTTGGTATTTGGCTCTGTGGACGAATGAGTTTGCCAATCACTGGGCTAGCCCCTTCTGGCCATTCGCCGTGTATAAGACGGACCCCCTCACCCCACCTCAGAATCACAGGCTCACCCACAGCGTGGGAGCTGAGCCGCCCACTAAAACCCGTCTCTCAGGTCACTCCTCGCTCACGTGGAGGAGGCGGCGGCTCCCGGGAAAGGCCGTGTGACGGTCGCTGTGCCCTGGAAGTCCCGTTCCGCCAGCAGGCCGGGGCCGGACTCCCCGCTGGCTTCCAGCAGCCCTCTCCAAAGGCCCCTCCTCCACCAAACCCAGCCCAGCCCTCTCCCTGCAGAGCAGAGCCCCGACAGGCCTCAGAGAGGGGTCCCCCGGACGCCAGGACCCGGTGGGACCCCGACTGCTCCGTGTGACTCTCAGAGCGGCCGGCTGAGTCCGGACATGGCCCCGTACCCCCTCCCCGCACCCCCTGCACCCCCTTCCACTGTCCTGGGCACACGTCCCCCGCCTGCCACTCACGTTTGCGGGGCAGCCTGGACGTGGGAAGCTGCTGGGGCAATGGGCGCTCTCTCTCACCGGGAGCGGGTGCGGTCTGAGCGGAGCTCCCCTCGCCAGCTGGGCACCAGCCTCTCCGCCCGCCCCCCCCCCGGGGGGGCGCGCCCAGCTGTGCCTCATCCTGGGCGGCGGCCGAGCTCTCATTGCACACACCTGCCCGGCCCCGCCCCCTCCGGCTCCCGGCCTCTGGGCTCCCCGCCCTGGCTCTCTCGGAAAGGCTGGCCACCACACCTGCCCCTTCCCCCCTCAGAAAGGCTGGCCACGCAACACCCCCCCCCCCCCCCCCACTGCTGGGCTGCCCTGAGGGCGCAGGAGCCCTGGGAGCGGGCGCAGGGAAGGGACACGTCTGGCTTTCGGGATGGAGGAACGTGCGCCCGGCTCCCTGCGCACCTGGAAAGCCCGTAAACCGCCAGGGAAGACGGAGAAAGCTGTGGGAACGGGGTGGCGCCCTTGGCCGGGCCCCTGTGCGGTGTGGGGGTGCGGGGCACTGCCGGGCGAGGCCGAGAGTCAGCAGGTGAAGTCAGGAGAGCAGCCGCTGGCCCACTGCCGCCGCCCGGACCTGCCCCGGCCAGAGGAGGCCCCGGAGGCAGCAGCCAAGCTGGGGGGAGGGGGTCCTCTTTACAGGTAAACAGCTGGAGCCCAGAGGGGGCGGGGTCCTGCCAGAGACCAGCCGGGCGGGAGGTCTGCAGGCTACACCTCTGGCCAGGGAGGCCGGTGAGGCCCTCCGTCCAGCCGCCCACCCCCGGGCATGCAGGTCCAGGCAGCCAGGACCAGGCGGCCCGGCTGTGGAAGCTCCCAGCGGGAGTGCAGGTGCCGTTTGCTCCCCAGGTGAGCTCAGTCACCTGACCCTGCGGCTCCACAGGGTCAAACCCAGGCACCTGGGCCCCTGCTGTTCGCAGGCTCAGCCTCTCTCCCCCCTCTGCCCTCAGGGCTGGGGCTGGATTCCTGGCTCCTCCCCTCCCCCAGTGGAGCTTCTCAGAGCTCTGCCATGGGCTCCTGAGCCACTGCAGGTAGACGTGGCCGCCACCTGCTCAGTGCTCAGGGCTGGTCGGCCTATGGGTGCCGTTCCCAGTCAGGGTGCACCTGGTTGCAGGTCCCAGCCCCGGTCAGGGTGCGAGCAGGAGGCGACCAGTTGTCTCTCTCACATCTCTCTCTCTCTCTCTCTCTCTCTCTCTCTCTCCCCCCCCCCCTCTCTCTTTCCTCCCTTCCACTCTCTCTCTAAAAATCAACGGGGAACAAATACCCTTAAGTGTGGATTAACGAGGACAAGGATATCACCTTGAAAGGAATACAAAACAATATTGAGCGTAAACTGTGGTTAAAAATAAAATCAGCACAGCCAAAACTGGTTTGGCTCAGTGGATGGAGCGTAGGCCTGCGGACTGGAAGGGTCCCGGGTTCCATTCCGGTCAGGGGCATGTACCTTGGCTGCGGGCACAATCCCGGTGGGGGGTGTGCAGGAGGCAGCTGATGGATGTTTCTCTCTCATCGATGTTTATGACTCTCTATCCCTCTCCCTTCCTCTCTGTAAAAAAAAATCAATAAAATATATTTTAAAGAAAGAAAGGAAGGAAGGAAGGAAGGAAGGAAGGAAGGAAGAAAGAAAGAAAGAAAGAAAGAAAGAAAGAAAGAGAGAGAGAGAGAGAGGCCCGGGGACTTAGCTCCCTTCTCTCTGTTTCTCTCCCTTCCTCTCTCTCTAAAAAAATCAATAAAAGCATATTAAACAAAAAAAAAAAAGCGTAGAGCTGCATACTGATTCCCGGTCCGGGGGGTCACTTGTTTTCCTGCTAAAACAGACACCTGCCGACGCAGTGAAAGATAAAGTTCCCCTTACTCCCAATTGCCATGCGCCCCTTCCCTCGGACAGGAGGTGAGCAAAACCGTATTTCCCATGAAAACAAGCTGTGGAAGGAAACGCACAAACATTCAGACATCGGTGTGAGTCCAAAAGTTGGACTGTTGGGAACTGAGGAGTATCTCCCAGGACTGAGGAGTATGTATGCCCTCGGAATAGGGCTAAATCAAATAGACCCACCTCCACAAGGTCTAAAACGGAGCTTTCACTGCCTCCAGGAATGTAACTGCTAGAAGAAATTACAATCATATTCAGAGAAGGAGAACAGAATCCAGCGTCTACAATGTATCCGGTGTGTACAATGTATCCGGCATCTACAATGTATCCAGTGTCTACAGTGTATCCAGCATCTACAATGTATCCAGTGTCTACAGTGTATCCCACATCTACAATATATCCAGTGTCTACAGTGTATCCGGCATCTACAATGTATCCAGTGTCTACAGTGTATCCCGCATCTACAATATATCTAGCGTCTACAATGTTTCACTACAACATCCAAAACACCACAGTAAACAGCCGGTATGTGAAGAGGGAGAACAGTCGGTATAAGTAGACACAGAGATAACCCAGACGTTTGAATTAGCAAACAAGGACTTCAGATTGCTCTTATACCCACGACAAAAAGAATCTGCAGGAAACAAGCTGTCATGGTGGCAGACACAGAAAATTTCTGGATGGTGTATGTAATGGAGAATACAGGAGGGAGAGGGAGACCTGAGGGAGGAGGGTGAAAAAGAGATCCATTAGCCCAAAGCAGCTTGTGGTTGCTGTTTGGATCCTAAAGGAAAATAAAGCAAAAACAAAACAGACCAAAGGAGACGGCCAGGGACCTATTTGAACACTAAGATAGTCTTTCATATTAAGGAATTATTGTGTATGTTTTAGACGTGGTCATAATATCATGATTATACGCATACAAAAAAAAAAAGTCCTCGTGTTTTAGAGATGCACACACCGCTATGACTGATTGAGTGATGGGACGATTTGCTTAATAACCAATGAAGGAAAGACACTGGGGCGGGGAGGGGGGCAGGTGGGGACATGTGCTGGGGGATAAGGGAGGCTGGGGGGAGGATATTGGGAGGGAAAAAGGAAAACATATGTACTACTATTAAATATAAGTTATACTGCAAAAACTATATATGTATAAAATGAAAGAAAACAAACAAACAAAAACAATATGGAAGTGGGGGAGGGGCAGACATGGACGGAAAGCAGAGACTAAATGAGATGCCTTGGGCTGTATGTAGAGACTTGTTGTACCCAGTAATGGGTGGACTCGGATTCTTGTAATAGTCTCTCTACTGTGTGCGTGTTTGAAAAGTCCATGAGAAAGAATTAAAAAAGAAAGTGGGGGGGGGGCGGGGAAATAGAAAGCCTCCTCTTTAGTGAAGGGGATCCACTCTGGTGTCCCGCCCACCTCGGGGGGTCCCAGGGGGAGTGAGGGAGTTAAGCCACGCCTTCCCGAGCATGCGTCATGTGACCTACCAGTGATTTAAACTGCTTTAGATTTGCATTTTCCGAGCATGTGTCATGTGACCTGCCAGTGATTTAAGCTGCTTTTGATTTGCATTTTCCAAACCAGATTTCCTTGTTGAAGGTCAGATGTGGGACCCAGTGCTACCCCCCCCCCCAATTGACCTCGAAGGTCAAGGGTTGCTTCCCAGGCCCCAGCTCAGCCCTCCTCTCCCGTCCACTCGGCGTGGTTCCTAGGCCTGTGTGTCTGGCCAGGCTCCCTGGCTTCTGGAAAGACGCCTGGGGACCCCTAACCGGCTTGGCTCAGTGGATAGGACGTTGGCCTTCAGACTGAGGGGGTCCCAGGTTCGATTCCGTTCAAGGCATGTACCTTGGTTGCAGGCACATCCCCAGTGGGGGGGGGGGGGGTGCAGGAAGCAGCTGATGGATGTTTCTCTCTAATTGATGTTTCTGACTCTCTATCCCTCTCTGTAAAAAAAAATCAATAAGATGTATTTTTACGAAAGAAAGAAAGGAAGGAAGGAAGGAAGGAAGGAAGGAAGGAAGGAAGGAAGAAAGAAGCCTGGGGACTTAGCTCCCCGTGTGTGAGCACATCTCCCAAAGGGTAACTTCCAGGTCCCCTCCTTCTGGGACCAGCCCATCCGACAGAAAGCCCTGGTCCCCAGGACCCCAGTGGGACCGTATCTTCTCTCTCGGTGCTTCCCCGAGGGTGGAATCTGCAGCCGGGTCATTCCCCTCCCTCCACTGTCGACCCGAAGGTCCACCTCCGTGGTGGGCAAACTGCGGCTCTCGAGCCACATGCGGCTCTTTGGCCCCTGGGGTGTGGCTCTTCCACAAAAATACCACGGCCTGGGCAAGTCTATGTTGAAGAAGTGTACGTTTAAAAGATGTGGCTCTCCAAAGACATGTCAGTCGTTGTACTGCTGATATTTGGCTCTGCGGACTCATGAGTTTGCCGACCACTCCACCCGACCGCTTTCCTGAAGGGGGAGGAGCGTTGTGAGCAGCCCGGCTGGCCAGGCAGGGGCGGTGCTGGGTGCTGGGGGCCAGGACGCTCCCCCGGCAAATGCCAGAGGTGAGCTGCCCGCAGGCAGGGCCAGCACACCGCCAAATGCTCCTCCCACGGGCGCACGCGGTGATCCTGTGACTGCCCTGCCTCCTGCGGTGTCTCATCGCTCTGCTATGAAACAGGAGCCGCAAATAGCTCAACGGGTCCCGGCGAGTACGGGGACCTGCGGCAGCAGAAGCCAGCCCCGGGCCTGGGACTCTGCCCACCGACCGGGAGACACCGAATCTTGTTCTGTTTCTGTTTGAATCCTCACCCGACGTCGCGTTTTTATTGATTTTAGAGAGAGGAAAAAGCGAGCGAGAGGAACATCAGCCAGTGGCCCCCCAGACGCACCCCAGTGGGGGGAATCGAACCCACAACCCAGGTGAGCGCCCTGACGGGGAATCAAACCCGTCGAGGGATGAAGCTCAGCCGACTGACCCGGCCAGGACAATAGGGAACCGTGGTTCCTAATCTCGCAGAGACACCCACAAAATCAGTCCCCTCCAAGTGAGAAACGGGGGGGCCCTCAGAAATGGTCAGCCAGCTTCACCCCACCATCCCCTGCGCGGTCCCCTCACACGCAGCCCGAGAGGGAGACTAGGGCGACCACCGTCCCACATCGTGGGGTCTGATGAGCCTCCCAGGCTGCAGCCTCCTCCACCCCCCACCCCCGCCCCAGGTGCCAAGTTCTGGTGGGACCAGACCGTCCCGAACACTCCAGCCCCGCCTCCCCGCACGTTTCTCAGAGGTGGGCCCTCGGGTCCCATCTCGCTGACTCTTTGGCACCCGCTCCCCGCGGGCTCTGTGGCTGCCCCTGGTGCGGCCTGGAGCAGGTTCCCCCCTTCAGGCCACATCCTCGGGGCGCTCCCTCCTCACAGCGCCTCCCCACCCAGCCAATGGCAAACACCCGACAACATCGGTGACGCCCTGGCGTCCACGGCACTGCCCACGGCGGAAGCACGCACACGTGTGGGCAGCAGGCGGCGGGATCGTGAAAACATGACCTTCCGCCTTCTCAGCTGCGGGGACAGGGCCCTGAGTTTTCCAGCGGCTCAGAGGCTCCCCCCGGGGCTGGTCTGGAGGAGGCAAGCGGGCCTCCTGTGGGGCGATGGACCAGCCACTGGCCGTGGTCTCTGTGCAGGTCAGAGCCTGGACAAGGGTCAGCATCAGGGTGAGCTTGGTTTCCTGTGCTTGGCCTGGTTTCCTGTGCTTGGCCTGTCTCCCTGATCCCCATCCCCATCCCCATCCCCATCCCCATCCCCATCCCCATCCTCACCCCTATCCTCTTACCCATCCCATCCCATCCCCATCCCATCCCCATCCTCACCCCTATCCCCATCCCCGTCCCATCATGATCTGCCACCCGGTGCTGCCCCCCACCAACACACACACACACCAGGGGCTTATTAAGCGACGCCCTCGCCAGCCGGCAGTGCACTGTCATCGCACCCAGGGTCCCCCCCCCCCCCCCAAGTCACACCCCTGGGCCAGTGGCGTTTGGGGACCTGCCTTTGTCCTTCGCTCTGAAAACGCTCATTCTTTGTTGTTGTTTTTAATTGATACCAGAGAGGAAGGGAGAGGGAGGGAGAGAAACATTAAGGATGAGAGAGAATCTCGGATGGGCTGCCTCCTGCACGCCCCCATACCGGGGATCCAGCCCACAGCCCGGGCCTGTGCCCCGACCCGGAATCGGACGTGACCTCCTGGCTCCTATGTCGACGCCCAACCCCTGAGCTGCGCCGGCCGGGGGGCGTTTCTCTTTCTTATGAGCCGGGGATGGGGGCCTCCTTCCTGCCAGGGCCAGTGGACGCGTATAGCTTTGTGTGTGGGCCGTACAGAGCGGCCAGCTTTCAGCCAGGCTGGTCTACGTGGCCCACACTCAACCAGCTCAGCCGGGTGCTCCCCCCCCCCCCCGGGAGATGTGACTCGTTAGACTGAGGGGTGACCCCTGGAGAAGGAACTCGGGGCTCAATGGCAGAGCGTCGGCCTGAGTGCCGGTGGGCCTCGGGTTCGGTTCCCGGTCAAGGGCACGTACCTGGGTGACAGGTGTGTTCCGGCCCCGTGGGAGCACATGGGGGAGGCAGCCCTTCGACATGTCTCTCTCACATTGATGCTCCTCCCCCTCTCTCTCTTCCCTCCCCACTCCACTCTTTCTCTCTAAATATCACTGGGAAAATAGCCTCGGGTGAGATGAACAAAGAAAATAAAGCTTTCCGCCGAGACCGGTTTGGCTCAGTGGATAGAGCGTCAGACTGTGGACTGAAGGGTCCCGGGTTCGATTCCAGTCGAGGGCATGTACCTTGCCTGCAGGCACATCCCCAGCAGGGGGCGTGCAAGAGGCGGCTGATGGATGTTTCTCTCTCATCGATGTTTCTGACTTTCTATCCCTCTCCCTTCTGCTCTGTAAAAAATCAATAAAATATAAATTTAAAAAAAAAGAAAATAAAGCTTCCCGTCTGCATTGCTGTTGGAGCATGCATCCGACCGGACCCACGCACACATGTACATGCTCACACACGCACACGCACGCACGCACGCACACATGCCGCCGTGTGTCCCGGGACTGGCTGCAGGATTCCCCCAGCGGTCAGCTCCTGCCCCACTTCACTGTAACCCGTGGCTCCGTTACAACCCACCCCCATCCCGCTCGGGCCCCCCCAGTTTGGGAGATCCCAGGGCCCTGCTGAATGGGCCGGGGACGCCCTTGTGCGAGTGTGAGAGGCGCGTGCAGCCCGCGGGCCACACCAGCCGGAGGTTAAAAATAACCATTTCCCACAAACGCCAGGCAGGCCAGGGCCCGGGCCCTCCCCGATCACCTTCCATCGAACCGAGGACTGGAAGGCAGGGACATTCATCCTCAGCCTTATTCTCCGGGGACAAGGCCGGGTCCAGAGCGACTGGGCCGCAGCCTCCCTGCTGGGAAGCACGCTCAGTGCCTGAACAGGGTGAGGGAGGAGGCTGGGAAGCTCGGTGTGTGCATTTCGTGTCCCTTCGTCACGAAAAAGAAAGAAAAAGAAAAGCGTGGGCTCCCTCTCGCCTCGGCCGCCAAGCCCGTGCCACGCCGCAGGTCGCTGGAGGGAAAGGCCACCCCCGTGTCTGACTTACCGGGTGCCCGGTGCCTCGTGCCCGGGGCCGGCAGGAGGGGCGGCAAGGCTGTCCCGATCTGCGCTCCAGGCCGCCCTGGCCCGATGTCTGCCCGGGGTCACAGGGAAGCTGCTATAAATGTGCACGGGCTCCCGGCTGGGACGCGGGCCTGGGAGGCAGCGGCCGCCAGCAATCTGACCCCGGCCTGGCCCGGCGGCGGCTTTCCAGAAGGCTCTGCCCGAGGGAGGGAGGGAAGGGGGGTGGTGGGCAGCCTGTGCAGGTTCCCAGAGGCCTTTGTGGCTGCTCCTCTCGCTCCGGGTTTGTGGGCGATCTAAAGCCAGTTTTGACCGCCTTCGCCTGCAACTTCATTGACTGGGGGCAGTTCTACATGTTGGGGAGGACTGGCCACTTTTCAAAACAAAGCAGCCTTATGGGGAGAAAGGAGAAGGAGGAGGAGTGGGGGGTGAGGGAGGAGGAGGGGGAGTTGAGGGGCCACAAAATCAGAAGGCCTTCACGGGAACAGAGACCGATCCTTGTCAGTGTCCACTGACCTCATAAAACCCAGCTGTCCCTCCCGAATGTCGGTGAGCCCGGGGGTGGGAGGGGGAAGCAGGATGGGAGGCCCGCGCTGGACGATGCAGCGGCCTGACACCCAGGGAAGCTCACTGCGGGGCTCACAGGGTGATCCTTCCCCGTGTCTGAGCCTAATCCCTGGCTTCACCACCCCCCGGGGGAGGGGGGCTCCTGGACAGTGACAGTGTAGGCGGCCCACCCGGCAGGCTACTTGGTGGGAAGTGTGGGCTGCATGGCTCAGGGACCCCCCCGCAGCTTGGTCAGGTGGGCGCAGGGACCAGAGCCCATGCTGGGGTCTCAGTCCACAGAGGTCTAAACAGAGGGCTCGCGGTCCCTGTGGTTCCCTGAGCTGCCTCCAGGGGCGCTCTGACCGTGCGCCGCCGCTCCGGGCCGCGGCAGTGCCGGCCTCCCGCCATGAGGGGCGCTGTGCGCCGGCGCCGCCGGCCGACCCGCGGGGAGCACGCTCGCGGCTCTGGGTTTCAGTTTCTGGCGCGAACTTCCGCCCGAGGTGGCGGCGCGGCGATGTCGGGGGACAGCAGCGGGAGGCGGCCGGAGGGCCGGGGCCGGGCCCGCGAGCCGCACCGGGGGCGCCCCCCGCTCCCGCTCCCGGTCCCGCTCCCCGCTGGGGTACCGCCGCGGCGCCGCGCCCGCGCGCAGGGAGGTCCCCGAGCGCCCCGAGCTTGGAGGACGGGGAGCCGTCGGACTCGGGGGGACGAGCTGCTGGACCCCGCGAGCCTGGAGGCGGAGACGGACCATGGCCTGTGCCGCCAGATCCGCCACCAGTACCGGGCGCTCATCAACTCGTGCAGCGTAAGGCGGGGCGGCGCGCGGGGTCGGGGGCGGGGCGGCTGCTCGGGCGGCTCCCCAAGGGCCCCCCGACTCCCGGTGCCCCTCGGGCCGCACGACCCTGCGGGGGCGGGTACCCCGGCGGGACGGCACCGCGGAGGCCGAGCCCGACGGCCGGGGTGAGGTCGGGGGCAGCCCGGGAGAGCTGTCACTTGCGCGGGCTCCCTGCGCGGCGTGTGACCCGCGGGCTCCGGGACGCGCCCAGGCTCCCGGGACGCCCCAGGCTGCGGGCGGGGCGGAGGGAGCCGCTCCCCTGGGTCCCCGTCGCCTGGAGCACGGCCCTCTCCAAGGCGCCAACCGGGCTGGCGCGGGACCGGCGGGGCGGGGCGGGGCGGGCGAGGCGGGCCCCCTCTGGGGGGACCCCCTGGCGAGACCCCCTGGGGAGACCCCCTGGGGAGACCCGCTGGGGGGTGCCGGCCCCCTGCCCAAGGGCGAGAAGCCATCAGTGTGTGTCTTTGCACAGAAAACCGGGAGGACATCCTGAACGCCAGCGACAGGCTGACCGAGGTCCTGGAGGAGGCCAACACCCTGTTCACTGGAGGTGGTTCTTCTCTTTCCTTCTGGCGCCTCTTGCCGCCCGGGCCCTCGCTTTCTCCGCGGCCGCTCTTGGCTGTCAGGTGCTTGGGGACCGGCTCAGTTCTTGTTGTATCAGCCTGTGTGTTGACATTAAACTGTCCCCCGAACCAGTCTGTAGAAGCAGGGCTCGGCCCGGTCCCCAGCCCGGGGAAGCGTCCAGGAACGGGGTAATGCACGTGGCAGGGCCTGGGCTCTGGCCAGGGCCGCAGTTCTGCTGAGAACTTGGCCGTGGCGGGCTACCTTCTCCCTCGGCCTTTGCCTGTGCCTCTTTCCACTCCCTGTCCCGTTCCACGGAGCCCAGAACCCAGTTCTCTGCCCCTGTCCTCGGTGGCTGCTCCTGTCCTCGCCCCAAGCTTCCTCCTCAGTCTCCCTCCCATTCCCCTCTTGTCTCCTTTTATTTTAAATTTTGTACTGTAGCTTATAATTTTTTAAAAAATGTATTTTTTATTGATTTCAGAGGGGAAAGGAGAGAAAAACATCAATGATGAGACTCGCTGATCAGCTGCCTCTTGCACATCCCCTACTGGGGATGGAGCCGACCTGGAATCGTGGTTCATAGGTGGATTCTCAACCCCTGGCCCACACGCCTGGCATGCAGCAGCTTATTTTTAATCTCATGTCCTCTGTCCGATCTTTCTGGATCATCCGTCCTGAGAGGTCACTGCTCGCCACAAGCAGGGAGGCATCTGAGATGCCCGGCCCTCACCCTGTTTCAGCCAGGCTCCCTGACCACTGCAGATTGCCAGTCAGCGCACAGTGGGCCCAGTCAGCGCGCAGTGGGCGTGCAATCTGACCTGCCCCTGCCCGAGAGATGACAGTGGCAGGGCTGGGTTGTTGGAGTCGAGGGAAAGCCCCCTGTGAAGCTGAGGTGACGAAAGTTGGTGGTTCGGTTCCCAGTAGAAGTGGGGGCGGCTGGCTGTTGGGGAGCCTGGCCGGCTTTGCTTCCAGAGTGTGGCGAGCTGGGCCGGAGCCAGTGTTTGCAGTGAGATGAGTGGGTGGTCGGCGGGGACACCCAGTGCTGGCTGGAAACGCAGGAGGGCTGCGGGCGGACCGTGTGACTAACGCAGGTCTCTCTTCTGGACAGTGTCCCGAGCCAGGGAAGCCGTGCTGGACGCCCACTTCCTTGTTCTGGCTTCGGATCTGGGCAAAGAGAAGGCCAAGCAGCTGCGTTCCGATCTCAACTCCTTTGATATGTTAAGATACGTGGAGACTCTCGTAAGTTCAAAGCGACAATCTCTTTTAAAAGGTTTTGTCATCCAGTTGTCTGCTCTGCTTCTGTCCGTGTGCAAGTAGCTGTCACTTCAGAGTTCTTGCAAGAGACCTCACCACAGGAGATGGACAGGAGAGCCGGCTGGGCCGGGGTCGGAGCTCAGGGCCCCTGGGAATCGCAGCTTCTGAGGCTCCGGGCTGTCCGTGCACAGTGGCCACGCTGCTCCTCCTCGGTCCCTGTCAGCTCCTTAAGTTTCCGGTTCATTCTTGATGTCTGGGACCTTTGCCCAGTGCTGCAGGGGGCAGGCTCGCCAGCGACCAGTCTGGGCGGGAGGGCAGGTGTCAGTCAGTCTGAGAATAAGATATTTCAGAACCATATGAACACGATTGGGATTTTTTTGTTTTTTTGGGTGTGTGTGTGTGTGTGTGTGTTTTTCCCGTTATTTATTTTGCTTTGCCTCTCGATGCGTTTGGGTGGCTGTCGTTACCGGAAATGGTGGAATGTCTCTGTGATGGCTCTGCCCCTCAAGCACAGCGAGACAGGCCTCTGTCTCCCGTTATTTCTTTGTCCTCCTCCACGCTCACCTCTGCCTCGGTCTCTGCTGGGACGGTGACCCTCCGACTGGGTGTTTGTTAAATGTTATTCCGTGATTTAGTGCCGTGAGATCTGAACAGATAAATTCATTATTTGTGAAGGTATGAAGGTGTTCGTTGTTGTTAAAACCTTATAGACTTTTTTAAAAATTTAAAATACTAAATTTCAAATCTTACATTTTTCTCTGTTTTTACAAAACCTTTTTATTTTGAAGTTAGTGCGTTTTTTTTAAAGGCACACTCGAGGAGCGCCCAGTGAAGTGACCTGATGTCTTCTTAAAAATTAGTTATTTATCAGGATAAAGCTCTGTACTTCAAATAACCCATCGAAGTAAATCCCAGAAGTCTGAAAGCATCCCATAGGAACCCTAAGTTAACAGCTGTCCAGCATCCCCGTGGGGCAGACCTTCCCAAGTAGGATACCAAGTTTACAGCTGATAAACGGTTAAGAAAAGGTGGCCGATTTGACCAGACAGGCATTGGGACATCCCCTACAAGTGGGTGGTGGCCCGGGTGGAGGGGGCAGAAGCTAGAGATGCAGGGGCTGACCTCTGACCTGCTTCGAGCAGCCTCTTTCCTCTGAGTTGGTTGCCTTCCGAAAGGCTAAGCTCCCGGAGGACTTTGGATGATTGTTTGGGTGGTGGTCGGTTTTAGTTTGATAACCTCTGGACACTTACGGTCGTGCTACGTAACTGCCACGTGCTCGCCTGGCAGAGACAGCGTGTAGCCTTTTCTAGAGCTCCTCAGAGCGGACACACTCCCGCCGCCTCCCCCAGGAAGGGGCTTCCAGCCGTGCCAGGCTCCCTGTGCCCACCGGCCCCGGGTGCTGAGGAGGGCTTCAGGGGCCCGGCCTCTGGGTGCTTGACCACACTGAGCAGGGTCAGGGGTCAGCCAAAAATGAGAATCCAACGCAGCTCGGCTTCCCAGTTGGCTGCGTTTACTGGGGTGATTGCATACGCTGATGCCGGCACAGCGTGCCAGGATCTTACAAATGAGCTGCGTGGGCCAGCGCCGGGTTCCCATCTGGCTCCCCGCCAGGTGGGGCTGGGTCAGTCTTTGCTGTGGGGCCTGGACCAGGGGGATGTTAGCAGCATCCCCGTCCTCCACCCACTCGATGCCGGGAGAACCCCACACCCGGTTGTGACACCCAAAGATGTCCCCAGGGAGGGTCGAGAGCCTGGGTCGACGCCGCCCGCCTTCCCCCCACAGCCTCGTGCACAGAGGACTGTCCTGCCACAGCCGGTGTTTTTGAAAACGGGCATTTATCAGGAAAGGGACCTTTGTCCTCAGAAATGCAGCTGGCGAGTCCGCACACGGACACACATGCCTGTGGCCTGTCCCGCCGAGAGAGGAGAGCGTGTGGCCAATGGTCGCCGTGGCTTAATGCGCTCTCTCTTCGTTTTGCAGCTGACACACATGGGCGTGAACCCGCTGGAAGCCGAAGAGCTGGTCCGTGACGATGACAGCTCGGACTTTGAGTTCATAGTCTACGACTCCTGGAGAATATCAGGCAAAACGGCAGAAAACACCTTTAATAAAACCCATACATTCCACTTCCTGTAAGGCCCTTTTAAAACCCCGAAGGCCAGCCACTGACAGACCTTACGTGTGTTTGAATGTAGGGACAGATGTTACTTGGTGCTGCAGAGGTGACGGTCGGGAGCCATGGTTTAGGACTGTAAAGTGGTTGGAAGCCCATGAAGTCTTGGTGTGGGTTTAACTGGCAGGAAAGGCTGAGGGCAGGACCCCCCGACGGTGAGGGAGCCTTGAGCCCACGCGTCCGGCCCGCTTTGTCTCATCTGTGAAGTCCTCTGAGGGAGACGATGCCTCTCATGGCACCATGAGATGAACACGTGTGACATGCGTGGGTCACACAGTCCCTCGCAGATGGTTACTGTCCTGTTTGAAGGCTGTTTGAGTCACTGCCCGTTTCAGTTTTGGATACATGTTGTTGCTCTGATGTTGAAGTTCTTCTCTCTCCCCAACTGCACTCATTTCTGTCTTAACTTCCTGCTCAGCCCGATGGGGAAACCGCACACTCTGAGGGCTCTTTGGGGGACCGAAGACAAAGAGGGGGATCTTGTTCCGGAGGCACCTTCCCTAGGGCCCCCTTGTTTCTTCCGCATGAGGTGGGGCCTGGGCGTCTGAGTCCTAAGTCCCCTCAGAACCTCGAGACGTGTCTCAGGTGGAAGGCTGAGGGGCCGTGTGGGTCTGTGATGGGACAGGCACCTGCCCAGACCCCATTCTCTGTTAGGGTCCGAAGGTCGGGCCTCTTCACTGTGGGATGGAGTCCAGGTCTTTGTTTTGCTCCTGAAGGCTGGGCTCTGTCAGGCCTATGGGTACGGCTGGCCTTGGGCAGTGTCCCCCTTTTTCCACCAGCCAGCCAGCTCCCGCCGCAGCCCACTGCCCACAGCCCTGTGCCCGCGATGGCTCCTCCCTGGGCCTTGTGTCCTCCCCCCCTCCCAGCTGCGAGGCTTGTTCTCCCTCAGGCCCCAATATGGGAGCCTCCAGGAACTGCTGCAGCCGAGCTGTGCGTGTAGGACCAGGTTCCCCACGTGGGACCCACAGTGTACGAGACACTCCTGCCTACACTGTCCTTTGGTTGTTCATTGTAGGGGCCACAGGGTCTGAATTCTTGGGGGCTTCGTTTCTACTTGATGTGCCTATTGCTGTAGCTTCCGTCTGCATCGGGCCTTTTGGGAGGTAGTGGGACAGGCAGCCCAGGTCTGCTCAGTTAGCCTAAGACAGGTGTGCCGTGGTCTGCCGGTGGGCCTGCCCCGCACACCTGTCCGAAGGCGTGTGCCCACGGGAGCCATTCCCCTTCCCCATGTGCTCACCCTTCCCCTTCTCTGCCAGATGGCAGCCCGTGCAGGGCCAGAGCAGGGTCAGTGACTGCCGCTCAGGGCAAACATCGAAGGGCGAGGAGGGAGCCCATGTGAAGAAGAGCATGGGGAGCGCGGGAAGCGGGGCAGGAACGTGTCACAGGCCTGACAAGGCCTGGTCTGGTGGCGCTCCTGCCTCGCTGATGCCAGTCTGGTCTGAGCGCCCGGGGGACCACTCTCGGTAGTGAGTGAGTTTATTTAGAAATGAACCAAAAAAGGCCTGAGAGAACCTTCTCCATTAGGTTGGGCTCCATCCAAGGAGAGTGCCCTGTGCCAAAGCCGCGTGCCGAGCGCCCCAGGAGGATCTGTGCGTCGGAGAAGGAGCGGGAAATGCCCGTCCAGGTTTGTCCTAAATCTGCATTTTTAAAAGCTCCTGACGTGGAGATAGCCATTGGTATGATGGACACGCAGTTTGGCCATCTTTCCTAGCTGTAGGCTCTGGAATCACTTAAATAATCGTGTTCTTTGAGCCTCTAACCTTTTATTGGATTGACCATTTGTCTTAGTCTTCACGCACCGAGTGCTTCAGGTCTGGTCTAAGCCAGGTTGGAGAGGGGGTGGAGCGTTCTTGTTGGAGGGTCTGTCTGATGCGTTTGGGATGTTCAGCACATCGCCGGCCTCTTCCCACTGGATGGCGGTACATCTTTCCTCCCCGCCCGGTGCCGGCAGCCATATATTGGCACGTGTCCCCAGAGGCCAAACCATGCCCAGTGTGACCGCTCTTCTAAAGTGCCCTTTGCGACGTGCTATTGTACGTTCACCCTGAAGGCAGTTGGTCATGTTACTCCCCTGGAACGAATTAATGCGGAACGTTCCTGAAAAGCTCTCTAAGCTTTAAGACAGCCATCAACACTGCCAGCCCGGGAGAGACGCTTAGCGGAGTTGCATGGCGAAGGGCAGGAGGTCAGCCGGCTTGATGGCCACTTTATATTTCCAGCTAAAAAGGATGGAAGAATCTCAGCAGGAAGCCACAGAGAAGGAAGTGGAAAGGATCTTAGGGCTGCTGCAGACGTACTTCCGAGAGGACCGTGAGTATGCCGCCGAGTTGCAGTAGCGGTCTGTTAGAAGTGTCAGTTCCAACAAGAAGCCATTTTTACTGAAAAGGCATTTTCTTTTCTTTTTTTTTATCTTCACTGTTGAAAGGATGACATATGTTCCCCTTCCCCCCATCGACCCCGTCTCGCCCGCCCGTGAGAGGCATGTTCGGGGCCACGTAATGTTTGAGTCACTTTGATCTGTGGCATGTATTTAATGAGGCTTCTCCCCTCTAGACGTCCCGCTGAGAATGTTGGTGAAGTGCCTTTTTTCTCTTTAAACAATGGGGTGTTTTTCTGTAAAAGTAAAACATGACATAGACGTGAGATGAGTCAACGGTGCCCGTCCCCCCTCTCCTCGCTCCCCGGAGGCAGCCGCCTGTGAAACGAGCTGGGTGGGTTCTCAGATGGTCTCAAAGTTAGGCCATTCCCATGAATAGGCACACAGTAGGAGGTTTTGTGGGGTTTTTAAACCAGACCACAATGCACATGTTCTTCTGCAGCATGACTTGTCCTTGTGGACACTTTCCTCTCAGTGCGTGGGATCCCCTTGTTCTTGTCCGTGATCCCCACTGTACGGCTGTGTCGTAGACACATTGGCCAGCCCCCCTGCAGCAGGCGAGTGAGTTCTTTATGGCCTTCCCGCCCTTGCGAGAGTGGAGAAGCTGGGCCTGACTTTGTCCACAGATGTTAATGTTTTTGCAGGACAGCTTTTGGGGGCTGGCCCGGGGGACAAGACTGGTTTTGAGAGGTTGGCCAAACTGCTCCCAGAAGGGTGTATCTGTTCACACTCCCACAGCAGGCACAGATGTTGGGCTTAGTGGTAAGCAGCAGCCATGCCCCGTCCTGAAGAATTTCTCCTTCTCTGTCTGTAGCCGACACTCCTATGTCCTTCTTTGACTTTGTGGTCGACCCACATTCTTTCCCTCGAACGGTGGAAAACATCTTTCATGTCTCCTTCATCGTAAGGGTAAGACATATTTTTCTAATTGCTTTTATGAGCTTTTAAAAACTAAATAATTAAAGCTGTGGAAGGAGCTGGCAGAGGGGTTTGTACTAAGCAATGTGAATGTAGATCCATTGTTGAAAATCAACACTGACCGTGAGGCAGAAACACCGGCTAAAACCAGTTCAAGATGTAGGTACTTGCTGTTCCGTTCCGCATTTTAGGGAAAGGATGGGCACAGTGTGAACATGGAACTGTAGGGTAGAACAGGGTGGTGTCCACGGTCCACACCCAGGCGGACACATGGCATTCGGTAGCTGTCGTGTTACGTAAGAATCTCCGTTGTCCAGGAGCCTCTGGGAGGGCCAGGTGGTCTGTCACCTGCTCTCATAAACACCGATGATGTAATGTGCGAGGGGGCCCGAAGGAGGCTCACGATTGGGAGAGCCCTGGATTATTTGTTATATTTTCCACATAAACACTGGCAGCCTGCAGTTGCCCACCCTGTGTCTGCAGAGTGTGATGAGGTGGGTGTGGCAACTCTCAGCCGGTGCAGGTGAGTGAGGGGCATGGAGGAGGTCTTACAGCAGTCTGGTAGCTCTAAGCGAGAAATTATTTTAAAGTAGGTAAAGTGCTTTAGACCAGAGGTCGGCCAACTGTGGCTCGAGAGCCAAGGTTTGCCGCTCTGTTGACTGAGTTTGCCGACTGCCTTGTCTTTGTCTTGTCGGATTGCTTTCCAGCACATGTAAGATGAATGTGACCTTAACCTGAGACAAAAAAATCTTGCATTAACTAAAGTTTTCCCAGAATTGATATCAGGTATATTTTGTCAATGGTAAATGATAGAAT
Organism: Antrozous pallidus; assembly: GCA_027563665.1. Taxonomy (NCBI): domain Eukaryota; kingdom Metazoa; phylum Chordata; class Mammalia; order Chiroptera; family Vespertilionidae; genus Antrozous; species Antrozous pallidus. The sequence continues at coordinate 126,573,872 of CM050510.1, forward strand.
TATCCACAATAAAATGTGAGTATGCAAAAAATACATATATTGGTTAAAGAGGCAGACCGTTCGGTTCACGAGATCCTGGGGCGGAGGCTTGTCGGGTGGGAAGGCTGAGGGGCCCGGCAGGCATAGGAAGAACGTTTGTCTTACCCATGTGTCTGCCTCACTGTTGTTACAATTTCCTTGTCTGAGATATAGAACTTTCTGAGTAGTTTTTTCATCCATTGGTTATGGGCTCTAAATTGTAGTCTTCTAAAATCGTTTTTTTTGTGTGTGTTTTAGGATGGTTTTGCAAGAATAAAACTTGACCAAGACCGACTGCCAATAATAGGTAAATGATCTTATGTTCAGAAAAATTAGTTTTAGAGAAAACTTATTTGGTACTAGAGTTTATGTATTTTACTAAATGTAAGGGAGTTTTCACTTTAGGAAACAAAACTCTTGTAATGCTGTATCTTCCTCAACCAACTGAAAATACTGAGACGCGTGGCCATAGTTTAAAACAAGGGGTTCATCTTCATCGTTGATTTGGTTCAACATCTACTGCTGTCAAGCTGAAGAAGAAATCATATAATTTCCCTCAAATTTTAATTTAGAAAGTTGGCAATTGTAGTTATTTTTGTAGCTTTCTTTCTATTTTCTCCTGATGCCAGCTCCTTCTCTCCTGGGAGGACCTTTCATTCTCAGTTGAGTGAGTGCTCCCGTTCAGGACTCGGGTAGAGTGAAGACCTCGAGGGCGCAGCTCCGTGGCTGCTACGCAGAGATGCAGGTTTTCCCAGTGGTAGAATGTGTTGCTTGACTGCATTTTTAAAATGGAAACAAGTGGATGACTTGCTACTATAATAACATCACAACTCAGGGATGCATAAGTCCCAATCAGTAGGTAGTATTAGAATCATCTCAATACAGGTTTCATTCCTGTTACTCATCTGTTCCTCTGTAGCTGATCTCTTCTGATTGAATAACCTTTGAAAACTTTTGTCTTTCAAACAGAGCCTGTTAATATTGAGGAAAGTGAGGGCATTGACCAAAACACCCAAATCAGGAATCAAGGGATTATAGCTTTGAGTTACCGCGACTGGGAGGTAAAGCTCCGCCCATTGCCCACAGGTGGTCCTTGTTCATAAGCCGTAAGCCCCGTTGGTGCCCACCTGTTCTTTGCTCTGCAGGAGATTGTGAGGACCTTTGAGATCTCGGAGCCCGTGATCGTCTCCGGCCCCAGCCAGCAGAGCCTGAGTGCCGACGGCAGCTGAGGGTAAGGCTCCTGGGGGCACCCGGGGCTTTTAGCAAAGCGCTCCTGGGCGTCCGACCACCCTGTTGGGCACATTCTGGGAAAGTGTGGGTCTTGCTGCCCATTGCCTCCCTGTGTTGGTGACAAAGGCTGGGCAGACCTTGTGGTTGATCCCCCTCTTCGGACCAGCAGCCTTGCTGATCTTCACAAGGGCCGTCAGTAGAGGCAGAGCAGTTAGTTCCTGGCTTGGCATTTTTAACCCTGGCATGACACATCGGTGCACAAGTGACTGTGGAAGCCTCCCATCGGTTTGGTTCAGTGTCTGTTAGATTTGCTTACTTTGTGGGCACAAAGCAGAAAAGGAGGTTCACCTCAAAAGGAAGTTATGAAGTGGCCGTTTCTCAGAGGAGCGCTGCTGTGAGGGAACTGCCTTTGTGGGAAGGAGAGCGTTGGGGCGAGCAGCGGCAGGGGCCTCGGACCTACGCTCTGCTGGCTCCGCCCCTTTCTGATGGCGGGCGAGTCGCCTGCTCACACTCAGCCACAGTTGCCTTACCGACAGATTTATAAACCTAGCCATGAAGTGGGAGGTTTCTTTTTCCATCTCAAGTATTCTATGATTTTGAGAGTTAAAATGTAAACTCTTCAGTGGGCCTCAGTCAGCTGAGCTGCTTTGTTCTGGGATCCTGAGGGAGAGGGGAGTGTTGACATGAGGAAGGTGTGTGATGGGTGAGCCGGGCCTACGCGCTGAGGAGGGCTAGCTGTCAGGCTGCATTCATGTGTAAGTCACCTTTTGATTTATAAACTGTTAACCAGCTGTTTCCCCCTCCTCCCTTTTAGGACTCAAATGGATAGTGAAACCCAGAAAGGACAGCAGCCTGTATTGTATATATTGTATGATTGAACATTTTTAAAGGCAGATTGTTTTTAGTAAACTGTAGCTTTTGATAGTTTATGGATTTGTCATGGTTGTCTTTGATTAAAGGAAATTCACTGCCATGCTCACAAGTAGTTGTAGTTCCTCTTTGTTCTGCTATCAGGAGAATGTCTTCCTTCTCCAGTCCTGTCCCACGGGCAGTGTTAGATCGGCAGGCAGTGGCCTACACGTTATGATGGTCATTGTTACATCCTGAGCTGTGAAGTCAGCTGGCCAGGTCCACCTATTAGGCTATACCACAGAATATAGTTTTTGTCGCTAAAACATGGTCAAGGATCATCAGTGTCACGTGACTCAGCCCATGATTTACACACAATCAGCTCCTCAGTCCTCACCAAGCCAGGCTGGACCACCTGCCCAGCAAGCCAAACCGTGGGTCCATCTGCCCACAGGCCTCTGTCCACGAGGCTGCTGACCGCTAGAGGGAGTCACACACGGGCGGATGCTGGCTGCTCCAGGGCCTGGTCATTGCTGGGCCTTCGGGTCTAAGCCCAGTGCTCCCTGAGTCCCTAGTGGGTTCCTTTTCCAGTTCCCGCTTTCTGCATCAGCCCTTGCTCACTCCTTCCCTCACGTCAGAGCTGGAGGGTCTGTCTGTGGAGGGCTTGGGGCGAGCTCCCCTGCTCCTTGGTCTCCGCCTTGCACGTCATCCTCACCCTCTCCACACCTAGTGCTTTCCCCGCCACCATCTCATCTCAACAAAATGACCGGGACCTGTAAGTTCCTGTCCTATCTCCTCTATAAGTAGGACCACTTGCAAAAGTGTCCAGTCTGGACCTTGGCCGTTCAGCACCTCCTCCCACCTCTCTGCTGAGGCTGCTCTATGCCAGACTTACTGGTGATTCCTTTCCAGCTAAGATCCAGTGAACACGCACTGTGTGTTTGACACCTGAAAATGCACTTCTCGAAAAACCACATCCTTGTGTCTGACGCTTCCCTGGTTTTCCTTCCACCATCCTTCTTGCGTGATAGACACATCGCCTCCTGAACCTTCCCAAACGGACTGCACCTCTCCAAGCAGCTCCAGGAGCTGGACCAGAGGCTCCTGAATTCACGCAGGCTGTTCTGACGTTCGGAGAACAGCCCCACCTTTCCGCCCGCAGCTGGTGCTAATGTTCTTCCTTCTTGACTCTTTATCCCCCACACCCCTCCCTTAACGGGTCCCTAACCCTCCCCTGGTCTCTCGATTCCATCCTGCCCAGTTTCTGCCACAGTAGCCCCTCTGGTGCCCGCTTCCTGTCTGCCTTCAGATTTCTCCCTCTTCCCACACGGGACTCCCCGCTGCCTTCAGGATTGAAAGGCCGAGCTCCTCAGTGACGGCCCAGCCTCTTGCCATTCAGGCCTCTGCCTGTGGCTGGCTCACTTCCTCCTCTAAACTAGCCCTTCATTATTGCTAAACAGCCTGGGTAAGAGAATCACATACCATGCCCCCAGTGACAGTGGGTTTCACTGTTTAGTCTCCTCACGGGGCTGTGAGTCACCCCGTCACCACAGCCAGCTTCAGGACATTGTTCCCCTGGCCCTCCTCACCCCTCTCAGCCCTGACCACCCCCTCTGACCCACTCTCTGTCTCTATTTCTATCTTCAGAAATTTGCCGGTTCTGGACATTTCGAATAAATAGAATCACATGTGTGGCCTTAACATTGTAATTTTTTGGTTATTGCCTTTCTCATCCCCTTCATTTCCATTCTGCTTGCTTCAAACACTCCCCACTAAGAGAGGTGAGTGGTTACTTTCTTCAAACCGAGGTGGGAAAGCTGCTACTTCGCATTTCGTACCTTTTGGTAATGACAGAGTTTCCTAACCATGTACTTTTTCATTGTTTTTAAAAATTGTCAACAGAAGTTTACCTGAACAGGTTGATTAGGGGCCACTTTTTCGTCTTTCAGCTTCTAAATTGAAAAACAAAAACAACTGATGGATGCCATCTTTTAAAAGCAAACTAAGGTAATGCCCAAAGCCTTTTTTCCCTCCAGAACTCTTAGTCTGAATAGCACCTGTTCTCATCTTAGTCATCTTGTTTGTGCTCATCTGCAGCCTTTCCTGTGGGGCTCTCCCAGGGCCAGGGCTGTGCCTTGCTCTGTGCGGACGGAGGCTGCTGGGGGTGCAGGTCAGGCTCTCCTCACTGCCCTGCTGCCTGAGGAATCCCGTCCAGGCTCCAGGCCCCATCTATTGCGTCCTCCTCCCTCGTCCCTGTTCTCTTACTAGAGCTTGTGCTACAGAATTGGAGGTGTTCTGTGTTGTTCCTTCTATGGGTGACAGACTGTTCAGAGGGTGGGAGTGGGAGATTACAATATGGTTGCACACTTTAAATAGGGAGAGTCTGTTTCCCTTGGATCTGGGCCGGCCTTGCTAACTTGTTGAGCAACACAGTTTGGCAGAAGTGATGCTCCGGAGGCCAGGCCCGGAGAAGCCTTGCAGAGTTGGGCAGCCTCTCAGAGCCGAGTCACTGCAATAAGTTCAGCCACCACGAGGCCCTGAAACTACACGGGGATGGGACGGAGGGAGAGGGACTAGCCCAGCCACCCAGCCTTCTAGCCCTTCCTGCCAAGGCCTGTAGGGGAAGCATGGACCCTCCAGAATAGCCTGGCCATCACCTGAGTGTCCCCAAGTGGCTCTGGTGGTGCTCCAGGGGCAGACCCTTGCCCAGCTGAGCTCTGCCTGAATTCCTGATGCAGAATTGTGAGCTATAAGAAGATGGTGGTTTTAAGTCAAGTTTTGTGTTTATGGTTTAACTTCTCCCCTCTTCCCTCCATTGTGATTCACTTGGAAACAAAATTAGGATATGGGATTTTACTGCACTACCAACTATGAAACAATGCTGCCTAAAAAAGAAGTACAATCATCTAGAAAGTTTTGATTTTATTTTCTAGTTGACTTTTCAGAAATGGTGGCATCCTTAGGAACTGTCTTCGGAGTGGTTTTTTAATGCTGCTCTCTCCTCTGGGCTTTTCCCTCAGGATGGGCACTTGTATGGGCGCTTCCCAGCGAGGCTGTACGAGGGGGTAGGCTGTGATCCACTCAAACTCCTTCACTTCCTCTTTCCTCACCTGAGGTTTTAGGAGAGGAGTAGTAGACTGGGCGGCGAGTTTCTGAGCCTCTCGTTTGCGATTTCTTTGCTCTCCAAGTTCTCGCCCTCGAATCATGCGATCTCGATGTCTCTGCATCTGCTCTTGCACCCATGCCACCTGGTGCTGTCTGGTTTTAGCTTTGGGTTTTCTCTGGATGTTCTCCGTCTTTTCACCCTCCAGGGTGAATGTTTTGGGGGAAAGTGTCTCACGTGGGCTCTTCTGAGGAAGCAGCCGATACTTGTAGTTTTGGAGGCCTCTAGCTCGCTCTGCCCGGTGGATGTGTTTATCTATCTGGTCCAGCTCCTTCTCAAACACTAGATAGTCCCATCTTTTAGCATCACCTGTTTTTCCACATTGCATTCTGTCTTCCTCTTCCGTTACGTCACAGTCCCATTCTGGAACCACAATGTATTTCCAACCATCTTCCAGCATTTCTTGGTATTGTTGACAGTAGTGCTCCTCCGCTTTGGCAAACCACAAGTCAAAGGACAGTCTATGCTTATGAAGCGTTTTTCTCTCCTGCTGAAACTGTGCACCGTTTCCTCCCGTCTATCGAATGGACGCCACCCCACTGCTTGTCAGAGGGTCGTATCAGAACTGTTTATGTTGCCTGCTCTTTGTCATAGTCCATGGCACGGATCTCAAGTGGCAGCCAGCCCTGCCTGGCACCCCCACACCATGCTCACTTGGAGTCTCTTCGCTGCGTCCGGTCCTCCTCTTCACCCTGCCACTCCTCCACAGGGTCCCTCCTAATTGAAGCCTTGGTCTTACACTTCCTTGAGGAAACAGAAGCAGTCACTCAGGAGCACCCCGCCCCTGGTCACAGCCACCGCCTGGTTCTCCCAGACCCCGTCTTCCTGCCTTTCCGACACTGCCCTTCCCGAGATCAAAAGCCAGTCTTCCAGCTGTGCTCACTGAGCCTCCAGAACTTCCATTTGCAAATGCTCACGTTCCCTTTCCTGCTTCAGCAAAACGTCCCGCTACTGGGTTCCCCCATCAGCATGACGATCTGCGTCAGCCTGCATCACCGTTAAACACAGAGGAACCTCTTGACTGCACCTCATCTCCAGCCTCCACTGCAGTGCTCCCCTCCACAGTGTGATCTTAAGCACTCACCTGCAACCCCCTCTACTTTCCCACCTCTTTTCTTCTCAGTCCTCTTTGGCTGGGTTTCTGTCCCCACCCTTCTTTGAGACAGCTCTCATCTAGGCCATGGGTGACTGCCACCCAGACACATTCAGTGCTCCCACCTGTCTTGTCACACTGACCTCTCAGCAGCTTTCTCTGGAGGTGATCATGCTCCTCCTTGAAATGCTTTCCTTCTGGCTTCCAGGCTGTGGACAAGGGCATGTGACTGAGGCTATCTTGGATCCCTCACTATCCCAGCTATTAGCTGAGTGTCCCCAAATGGCTGACTGACCCTCATTCTCTTCCGACTTCATGGCCATTCCCTCCGGCGTTGCTGGTCCTGTCTTTCAAATGGCATGCCGGGAGGAGAGCGGAGAAACTGTCACTGAGATAGAGCTGTAACAGAGGGCTGCTGGGAAGGGACAGCCTCGAGCATGAACCAGGGACCTCACAGGGCCCGGCTCACGGGGGAAGAGGAATGGATGAGGCTGCCTGTGCCTGCCTCAGCCTCAGGCCCACATACCCTTTACTTGACTCTCCCTACAGAGTGTTGTCTTCAGTCTGCCCTTCTCAGTCCTATCACTTCTAACCTCAAAACACCCCCACCCTGGGGTAGTAGCCTCCCTGGCTTCCCCGAATCCACATGCCTCTCTCTCTGCCCCAGCCAGGTCACACAGTGGCAGGGACCTTTGCATTCTACAGATCTGAGCCTGTCACTTCCTGCCTTGACAGTCCCAGTGGCGTCCTAACCTGGTTCCTGATCACCTCTCAATGGACTGCTCGCTCCCCGGCACAGCCACGCGGACTTCCTGTTCCTCAAGAGCCATGCTCTTCCCCACCTGAGTCCTCTCACCTGTTCTCCCTACAGAGTCACACATGAGGTAGCAGCTCTGATGGCGGTGCTTACGCATGTCACTTCTAGGTTTCAGCTTACCTTTCACTTCCTCAGACCTTCCGAATACTCATTCACATGTAACCCCATCCTTTCATGACACACAGCAGAGTTTGTGGTAACAACCTGCTTTATGTCTGGTTCCTCACTCGCCAGCTCAGGGAGGACACAGGCCAGCAGTGGTGCTCAGTCAACCAACATGGACAGGCAGAGCCCCAGGCCCTTTTCACCTTGGTGACAAACTATCATTGTGTTACTGGCTCCCAAATTCACGGTGAATGTATTTCCTCACCTTAATCTTCTTTTCTAATGGGGACTAGGAACCTACTGCAATTCCAGGATCTTGAGTTCTTTTGGCCCAGGCCAACCTAGAAGAACAAAAAGAGAAGTTACGCTAGGAGTTGGAGAAGGGTCTCGGGAAACATGACCTAGCGTGAGTTGTGTTCGAGAACTGATTTGGGACTGACTTTGCATGTTTCTCTTTCCCTCTCTCCCATCTATTTCTAAAAACATTTTTTAAGAAAGGAACGTTATAAAAGTAAGTATGGACATTTTATGCTTAAATGAAAGAATTTCAAAACATCAAGTCATGACAGTGGTTCCTTTCTATTTCATAGAAAGAACTGAATGAAAATTTCAACCTGCATTTTTTTTATCACTTGTTTCCTAAACCCCAAAAGATACTACTTTAAGCCATGCCACTCAGATGTCAAATTCATGTGATACTAATTCACTCAAAACTGTCAGTTATACCTAGATGTGACAGCATCATACTAGCATAACAGGTTCCTAATGCAGGACAGGCGTATCTCATTTTATTGCACTTCACAAATGTTGTGTTTTTGTGCAAACTGAGAGGAAGACCCTCTACTAGCAGAAGACTCTGACTTGCTTTATGATGGTGGTCGGAACCTGACCCACATGTCTGAGGTACGCTTGCCTGTGCTCTTTGACTATGAGCCAGGCACTGTGTGAAGTGCTAAAAGGCTCCGGTGAAAACAGAAAAGTCTTTTGTTTGACAGGAAAATATGCATTTCATATATATATATATATATATATATATATATATATATATATATTGATTTCAGAGAGGAAGGGAAAGGAAGAGAAACATCAGTGATGAGAATAATTGATTGGTTGCCTCCTGCACCCCTCCAACCTGGGCATTGAGCCCACAACCTGGGCATGTGCCTGACTGCAATCAAACCCGGGACTCTTCAGTCCACAGGCCAACGCTGTATCCATTGAGCCAAACCAGCTAAGGCAAAATATGCATTTCTTAATGCGAATCTCTCTTTAAGGAATCAGCTTAATGAAAATAAAACTTATATAAAGAGAATCACTTGGACTTAGAAGTACTTGTTAAATACTACGTTGCACACTGTTTCTCTTTCGTGAGAAGAGAAAGTGGGAGGGATAAAGAATGTTTATAAGCCAGGGAGATAAAGAATATTTTTGATAAGCAAATCAGGTTGAAACAAATTGAGCAAGACTAGACTTTGTCCTAACATGAGCAAAAGATGGCTTGCGTTTTCTATGAGAAGTATATAAAGGACTAGTCTCTGCCAACAGTATTTTGTCATATACCTAATTTTCATTCTTTGTCCAAAATCATGAAATATGGTTAAATCGTTTTGAGAAGGCCTGCCTGGGGAAGATGATGATGATTCCTGAACCAGTATTATTATGTTATTATTAACCCAAGTCTGTAGTTTTAAGATTCACTCGTGTTGTGCATCCCATGAATTTTGACAAATTTATGACAGGAGTCCATTATTATAATTATACAGATCTGCCAATGTCTATGGGATTTTTGTTATTGCTGAGAACTTTAGTTGAGGTTTTTTTTTTTGCTTAGATACACTTTAATTTCTGTGGAAGGTTTAAGGTCTGTGCCTGGGTTTACTTTGCGTACGGACCCCCAGTCCCTGCAGCGCCATTTGTTGAAATAACCATCCTCACTCCAGGGGACTTTCCTTTGCGCCTTTGTCCAAGACCAGCTGACTGTGTACGGCTCCACTTCTGGGCTTTGTACGCTGTTCCTTCAGTCTACGTCTGTTCTTTCTCCGCTGTTTGATCACTCTAGTTTCATAGTAAGTTTTAAGGTCTAATGTCAGTCCTCTGACTTTTTCTCCTTTAAACTGTTTTAGTTATTCTGAGTATTTTGCCTCTCCAGATAAACTTTAGGATTCTTTTGTTGAGATCCATAAATAATCTCAGATTTTGATTAGGATTCATTGACTCTAAAGATCAAGTTGGGAAGAAATGACACCTTAATATTCATTTTCCTATAAATGAACATGGATTACCTCTTCATTTATTGACACCTTTGATTTCTTTCATCTGAGGTTTGTAGTTTTCCTCATATACTACGTGTGTCTGTTAATAATGCGGATATTGTAATTAAAGAAAACACGATAATTTCAAGAGAAGCATCAAAAGTGTTTTATTCAAAGTAAAGTCCATTGCTAGCTACACATTTCCCCCATCTTACAGATAACTTGTGGATACTATTCTAATAGAACTTTTCTTGTTTTGAGGCAGACCATTCAGAGGCCCAATTTTCCACTTCTTTGTATGTTTTGAAATGCTGCTCAGACAGTGGTGTGCCATCTATGGAAACAAGTGGTAATCTGAAGGAGCAAGGTCTGGTGAATACAGCGGGTAGGTTAATACTTCCCAGGCAATATCTTTTAATATGTCTTTAACTGGTTTGAAGTGTGTGATGGTGCATCATCATGAAGCAAAATTACTTTGCCCAGTCTTCTGGCACATTCTGGTCATTTCACGATCAAGGCGTGGTTCAAATTAATTATTTGTCGTCGGTAGTGGTTAGTATTAATGGTTTCACCTGGTTGTAGAAGCTAATAATACACCACACCTTCCTGATCCTACCAAACGCAGAGCATCATCTTTCTGAAGCAATTGGGCCTTGCAGTCGATATTGATGGTTGACCTGGATCAACCCATGATTTTGTGTGTTTGGGATTCTCAAAATAAATCCTCTTTTCATTGCCAGTCACAGTTTGATGCAAAAAAAGACTTTCTTTCATGCCATTGAAGCACCATTTTACTGATGACTTTTAGGTTTTCCATATGTTTTTCTTTCCATTGATGTGTCAACCATTTTCCTTCCTTTAAAATCTTTCCCATTGCTTGTAAACGATCGGAAATTGTTTGCTGAGCAACCTTTAACCTTTCTTATGCTCACCATAAGCTTCCTAAAGTATTCAGCAGCACTTTTCTTCAAAATATTGAATTAAAACTTCCTGCAAATGCTTTTTGGCATGAAATTGGGCATTTTTAAGTAAAAATATCTATAATGTTACCACCTTCAGGAAATTTGACATATGAAGTTTTGAAGCTTGTTGTCAATACAACAAAATAGCATACATATAAAATTGCATATATATCAACATATGTAACTCCATCTATTGAAAAAAATCCGAATTAACCTGCATACTAGATTTTGTACATATTTTGTTAGATTTATACCTAATTATTTCTTCTTTTGTTTGTTTTGTTTTTCCCCAGGCTAATGTAAAGAGTATTGTTTCTAGTTTCAAATTCCAATCAACATTTTATCTTGCAACCTTGCTATATAAATTGATGATTAGTTCCAAGACATTTTTATTGATTCTTTGGAATTTTTCTTTTGGCCAATCATGTCATTTGTGAATGACGATTTTATTTTTTCCTTCCCAATATTATACCTTTTATTCCTTTTATTTTTACTGCATTAGCCCGGAGTTCCAGTTTGATGTTGAATAAGAGTTATGAGGGGACATCCTTTCACTGTTCCTGATCTTACCAAAAAAGCATCTAGTTTCTCACCATTATGTATGATGTTAGTTGTCATTTTTTGGTAGGTGTTATCAGGTTGAGCAAGTTCCTCTCTATTCCTAGTAGGCCGAGTTTTTGTAATGAATGGCTGTTGGATTTTGTCAAATGCTTTTTCTGTACCTACTGATATTTTTCTTCTTTAGCTGATTGATGTGGATTAATTGCTTTTGTAAGTTAAAATCAGCTTTGCTTAACTGAAATAATTCTACTTGGTGGTGGTGTATAATTGTTTTATACTGTGTTTGATTCCATTTACTAATATTTTATTGAGGATTTTTTTCATCTGTGTTCACTAAAGATATTGGTCTAGTTTTCCTTTCTTGTAGTGTCTTTGGTTTTTGTATTAGGGTAATGCTGGCCTCATAGAGTTAGTTAGAAAATTCCCTTTTCTGCTATTTTCTGAAAAAGACTGTAGAGTTGGTAAATGTCTTCCTTAAATGTTTCATAGACTTCATCAATGAACCCATCTGGCCTGGTGCTGTTTTCATAGATCATAAATCCCATTTATTTATACATAGCCCATTCAAATTATTTACTTCTAGGTTATCATACATATGGGCATGGAGTTGTTTGTACTATTCCTTTATTAGCCTTTTAATGTCTATAGGATCAGTAGTGATGGTCCTTCATTCATTTGACATTGATAATCTTTTCTAGTTTTTTTTCTTAATTTTAACTAGAGGCCAGGTGCATGAAAATTTGTGTACTTGGAGTGGGGGGGGGGGGGATCCTCAGTCCGGCCTATATCCTTGCAGTCCAGGAGCCCTTGAATGTTGTCTAATTGCTATGGAGGCAGGAGAGGCTCCTACCACTGCCACTGCACTCACCAGCCATGAGCCTGGCTTCTGACTGAATGGTGCTCCCCATGGGAGTGCACAGACCACAGGGGGCAGCTCCTAGGTGAAGTACCTATCCCTTGATGGTCAGTGTGCGTCATAGCAACCGGTCTTTCCGCCGTTCGATCAATTTGTGTATTAGGCTTTTATCATATAGGATTAGCCTTACTAGAGTGTTATTAATTTTATTGGTCTTTTCTTTGGGTTTTATTGATTTCCTATATTCAACTTCATTTATTTTTGCTTTTTGTTCTTTGCTTATTTTGGATTCAATTTGCTCTTCTTTTTCTAGTTTTCTGGGGGTTAGATTTGAGATCTTATTTCAATTATATACATTCAGTACTATAAATTTCCCTCTAAGCACTGCTCTTGCTGCATTCCATGTTTTGTATTTTCATGGTCATTTAGTTCAAAATATTTCTCAAATTCTCTTGAAACATCTTTGACTCAAGTGTTATTTAGAAGTGTGTTGTTTAATCTCAAGCATTTTGGTATTCAGCTGTTACTAGTTTTATTCTATTGTGATTTAAAAGCATACTTTATATTATTTCTATTCTTTTAATTTGTTAAGGTGTTTATGACTCAGAATATGGTCTGTTTTGGCCAATGTTCCATGTGAGCTTGAGAATAATGTGTATTCTACTATGTTTAATAAACTATTCTGTGGATGTCAAGTTAGATCCAGTTGACTGATGGTATTGTGTTCAATTATGTCCTTATTGAGTTAATGTCTGATAGATCTGAATTACTGTGAGTGGTGAAGTTTCTATTACAGTGAACTCATCAATTTCTCCTAGCAATTCTATCAGTTTTTGCCTCACATATTTTTGCCTCTCTGTGCAAGGTGCATATACATTAAGGATTGTTACGTATTCTTGAAGAATTTATCCCTGTATCATGTAATGCACTTTTTTATCCCTAATTTTCCTTGCTCTGATGGTTTACATTGTCTGAAATTAATGTAGCTACTCCAGTCTTGATTAGTGTTAATATATCTTTCTCTGCCTCTTTACTTTTATGTGTTTATAAATTTAAATGAGTGTTTTGGGTAGATAATATATAGTTGGGCCTTTTGAAAAATCTAGTCTGATAGACATTTTATTAATATGATGTTTAAAGTGATTGAAAATTAATGTAATTGGGATAATTAAAAACAAAGTTAACTGTTGCTGGCAATTTTAAAATAAAAGGACATTCTAATAGTGCTGCACCCTACTCAAGATGGGGGAAAACTAAATGAAGGTTTGTATTTTCTCATTTGGGCCTCAATGATGAAAACTCTCTCTGATCGTCAGCAAAATAAAGATATTCAGGAACTGCTGTCCTACAGAAGTCTAGCCAGAGTATCTGTTGATCTCTTTTCCTCTTCAATTCACTTTAATCACCTTTTCTTCCTCCTGTTTTTAACTTAATTGTATGACCCTGGGCAAGTTATTTAGCTTTTCTGGTCTGTTTTCTATGCTGTGAACTGTAAGGTCAAGTGAGTTAAACATATGCCTAGGACTTTGGACATTATCACTACTCAAGACTGGTGGTATGCCCTGGCTGGGGTTGATTTGGGGTGTGGGATAAGGTTGGGACCTCAAAAGGACAGAAGTGAAGTGGGACAAGAATGTAGGGCTGAAAAGCCCCGGACCTCCTAGTCTTTGTATTGTGCATGGCATTCTGCTGTTGCATTGCACAGGCCTTTTCATTCAAAATGAGAGCCAAACCAGGAAAGAATTGGGAAAAAGCAAAATCTGTTATAACTGAACAAGATGGATGAAGTCTGTCTTAAGAATATGGTATCTAGTAAGAAGCTGGAGTGGAGGAGCCTAGAGGGGCAGAGAATTGGCTGCACCCTACATACCTACCCCTTGTTTTGTTCCCACTGTGTGCTGCACAAGGTCACTCACTCCTCCTCTCCAAGAAACTCTTCACCTTAACTAGACACTTTTTTTTTTTAAGTGCTGCAATAAGAAAACGAACTTTAAAAAGAAAAGAAAATGAGGTTTATTACGAACTCGGGAGAATAGGTCGGGCAGGCTAATAAGCTGTGCGCACAAGGTAGAGATGAAGGAATATGACCTTGTTGGACACTCATTTTTATACTTTGCCCCGGACTGTTTCTCTCTAGAAGATCCTCTTAGGACCGTGCTTGCAACTGGAGGCCCACGGGCTGAATATGAGTTTGGTTTGGCTGCTCTGTTCGAGAAAATTCTTTTAAAGTAACATTTTAAAAATCGTATTAAAAAAAACCCTAGATTTCGAGCTTTTCTTTACAAGTTATGGTGACGCTGGGCTCCTAGTGGCCTGAGGCAGCGGCGGGCTCTAGCCGGTTCCTCCAAGTCACCTACCCGGCCCTTGGCAGGTGCCCGCAAAGAAAGCGGACGAGTCCACGGGCACTGACGTGAGTGCCCGCTGGTTTGCAAAAGCTCGAGTTGGTTACATGGCGGCCAGTGACGCTCTGAGATGGTGACTTTATCACCGAGACCTACAGGGCATCCCTCTCCTCCTCCGTCAGACGGGCCCCTGTCAGGAAGGGCGGTGATGGAGTCTGCGAGGGCAGCTTCCCCGCCGACGCCCTGAGCGTCCCGGCCCACCGGGGACGGCACCGGAAGAGGCGCCGGGCGCGGGGGCTGGGAACACGTCGCCGGCTGCGCTGCGCTCTCCGCCCCGCCGCGGGCCCCGCGCTTCCCGGAGGTCGCCCTGCGCCGGAAGGCGTGGCCGGCGCGCCCACCCCGGCGGCGGCCATGGCCTCGGTGGTGGAGTACAAGGGGCTCAAGGCCGGCTACCGCTGCGGCTACTGCGGCTCCGCGATGGGCAAGGCGTCCTGCGGTGAGTGTCCCGCCTCGCGTCCCGCCCGGGCCGGCCCCGCGCGGCGAACGCCCTGCCGGCTCCCAATTCCCGTTCCCCCTTCCCACTCGCTTCTTCCCAGACCGGCTCCTCACGCTCCGTCCCCGTCTCACCCACCGAAGATGGCGGCCCCGGTGCGGGAAGGGGCAGCAGTAGCCAAAGACTGCTTGCCCGGGGCCAAGGTGGCGCGGGCGACGTCAGCGCCTCCGCCTGAGCGAGGCTCGGTGCTTTGTGGGGCGGCTAAGCGGGCGACGCGGTACCTAGAGGGGCAGCGGTTGGCTGAGTGAGGGAAGGGGGAAGGACCGGCCTGAGGCGTCCGGGAGGCGCGGTGCATTGTGGGGCGTCGGCGGGCTGAGGGGAGGGGATCCTGGCCGGAGAGATACGGAAGGCGCGGTGCATTGTGGGGCGGCGGGGAAGCCGGCTGGGGGGCGTCGCGGCCATGGCTTCCTGCGCCGCCCTGTCGTCCAGCCTGGTGGAGTACTTTGAGGGCGAGGACTTCTACCGCTGCGGCTACTGCAAGAACGAGACGGGGAGCCGCTCCAATGGTGAGCGGGCGGGCGGCCTCGGGGCGGTCTCGGGGTCGCGGCTCCTCAGCTCGGCCGCCGCCCCCCCCGCGGCTGTCAGGGTGTGAACTGGACACACCGGCTTTCGCAGCGAAGCCCCCCGCGCAGTCCGCTCCGCCGCTCTGACGTGCGAGCAGCCGGGACGGCGGACGGGCGCCGGCACGCGCCGTGGTGTGGGTGACGTGGGCAGGCGGGACGGTGGACGGGCGCCGCCGCCGAGGGCCGGGGAGCAGCTCCCTAGACGGTGCGGACGCCGCGCTGGACCGTGTGGGTGCCCAAAGCGGAGCTCGCACTGGTGCGGCACCGGGAACCAGTGTCTCCGCGGGAGAAAACACGGCCACCGGCGGCCACCGCTGCCGGCGAGGCCGGTGTCACCGCCCGTGTGGAAAGCCGACCAGGCGCCCCTACGCCCCGCCATTCTCCGTCGCCACCTGGGCGCAAAGCCTGCCTGAGTCGGGTGTTCCGGGCGCATCCGGACGGCTTCCTCGGCGGGTTGTTTGTAAACAGCGTGGCGGCCGCCCCCGCCACCGGAGAGTCAGTCCGGGCCCGGCGAGCGGAGGGGCACGTGTCCCAGGAAACCGGCCCGTGGAGCTGCCGTTCCCCCGGGATGCCGGTGTCGGAGGTCCCTCCTGAAAAGGGCGTTGGGGTGCCCGCGGCGGGCGGTGTTCGGCCCTTTTCCTCAGGAAAAGTGTTTCTTTCGGAGGCGGAGGGAACGATCCGCGGAGAAAATAATCAGGACACAGTGACAGTAACGCCATTCGGTGGAGAAAAACCCCAGAACACCGAATGGCCGGGGTTAGCCTGAGGGTGTTCGGGGCTTTAGAATTGTTAGGTGACGTGTGTGTGTGTGTGTGTGTGTGTGTGTGTGTGTGTGTGTGTGTGGTAAGGAAGTTAGTGTGTAAAACTAACGTTTTATTTATTTATTTTTTTTTTAAACTATATTTTGATTTTTCACAGAGAGGAAGGGAGAGAGTCAGAAACATGGATGATGAGAGAGAAACATGGATCAGCAGCCTCCTGCATGCCCCACACTGGGGATGTGCCCGCCCACAGCCAAGGTCCATGCCCTTGACCGGAACCGAACCCAGGACCTTTCAGTCCGCAGGCCGACGCTCTATCCACTAAGCCAAACCGGTTTCGGCTAAAGCTAACGTTTTAATAGTTGTTTTTTTTTTTAAGTTTTTCTGGTAATTCTACTGAGAGAAAATAATGGGTGAAGATGTGGTATGTTTGTTTATAGTCTTGTGGGGGGGAGACCTGCCCGTCGGCCTTGCCCCTAGAGAGATGACTGCATTTGTGTGTTCCCGATTTTAGTCCCAGTCATCTTTGCAGCAGGACAGCAGCCTGTCGGGGAGGTGGGCTTTCCTCCCGCTCACAGGGTGACTCAGGCTGCGCACACTGTTGGGGTTCTGAGCGCGAGTGGGCTCTGAGCACTGTCGGGTGCAGCCCTGCGCTCCGCGGACTCCCTCCCCCACCCCCCCACCCCCGTTTGTAGGCCGGATGCAGTATACTGTGACAACAGGAGAGCCCATGCTGCTTTTAACACATTTTATTTACTTATTTTAAAAAATATATCTTATTGATTTTTATACAGAGTGGGAGGGGGATAGAAAGTCAGAAACATCAGTGAGAGAGAAACATCGATCAGCTGCCTCCTGCACGCCCCCCACTGGGGATGGGCCTGCAACCAAGGTACAGGCCCTTGACGGGAATCGAACCTGGGACCTTTCAGTCCGCAGGCCGAAGCTCTAAACCGGTTTCAGCAACACTCATTTTAATGGGCCTTTCCTTGTGTTCTCACAGGCTTCATTGTTTACGGTTGTGTGATTATTTCACGGTGTCTCGGTAATCCATACATCCTGTAACCGCTCTCCTGTTTGTAGGCATTGTGGTTACCTTTAGTTTTTGTACTTAAAAAGGAATATCATTACATGTTTTTGCCCTGTTTTCAGGGTCAACATAGATAAAAATCAGGAGAATTCATATGCACAAGAGAAAGTTTGCTTTCTGATTTTTCTAAGGAGACTAGCTTAAGTTATTGGGGATATTATTGTTTAAAGGTGTGATGTAATCTGATGGCACTGAGAAGCAGAATTTATGATGTCATGGAGACAATCGACTAAGCTTGAATTAAATGTGATTGCTCTGGTGTGTGTGTTTTTAATTAAGGAGAATATATCATAATTTTCATTGGTATTATGTCAAACCAACAAGTATAAAATATGCAAACTTTTATCCCTCTAGTGTGACTAGATTTTCTTTTTTTGCTTCTGTATTCACATTTAAAAAAAAAAAACTGCTTTGAATTTTAAGAGTGCAGGGTCCAGCCTATGAGGTGACATGTTCCTCGTCTTTCAGGCATGTGGGCACATTCCATGACGGTGCAGGATTACCAGGACCTGATCGACCGAGGATGGCGGAGGTAAATGCTGGAGCACAGGGAGGCTCCTCTGTTACTCAGGTTCTTATAAGTGAGAGAAAAAATACTGTTTTCTTTTAAAATATTTTTCTGCTGTTGGGAAGAGGTTTAAGACTTTTTTTTTTTTTTATCTCTTTATGTATTGGTTTTGTTCTCTTTTTAATGATGTTTACTAGGAAACTTCAAATATATACAGACATAGAAGGTACATTATGATGAAGCTCATGTGTTTATCACTAAGCTTCAGCCGTTGTTAACATTTTGCCAGTCTTGTGTCATTGATTCTTTGTTGTTGTTTGTTAAGTATGGTGTTTTTAAAATATTTTTATTTTATTGATTAGAGAGAGAAACATCAATGGGACAGAGAACATTGATCGGTTGCCTCCCTCCCACACACACACCCAACAGGGGATGGAACCAGCAACCTTTTGGTGCACAGGACAGATGCTCAGCCAACTGAGAGACACACTGGTCAGGACTCATCAATTCTTTTTGGTCCCTGCAATGGACTGAATGCTTGTGTCCTACCAAACTTTATAGCTTCATTCCTAATTCCATTATAATGGTAATTGGAGAGGTAGCTTTTGGGAGGTGATTAGCATAAGGGTGGAGCCCTCCTGAATGAGATTAGTGCCCTTTAAGAGAGCTCCCTGCCCCTTTTCCCATATAAGGGTGCACTGAGAACAGGAGCCGGGAAGCTTGTCTTCAGGAGACACTACTCTGCCTTGCACGACCCAGCCCCCAGAACTGTGAGGAATGGATTTCTGTTGTCTAGAAGCCACTCAGCCAGTAGCTCTTCATGGTAGCAGCCCAAGTGGACTTCTCCCCCCACAAAATAATTTAAACCAAATTTCAGGTGCCCTGCCAGTATACCTGTAATAAGTGTGGTGTCTTAAGAGAGAAGGGTTCTTTTTCCTTTGCAAGATAGCCACAGTACCATTTGCTATACCTTACAAAATTAATAATTCTTTGCCTATTACCTAGTTTTGATTAGGTTTTTTGCTCATCTCAGATATGTGTGTTTTTTTAACAGTTGGTTTATTTCAATCAGAATTCTATTAAGGCCCACACATTGCGTTGCCTTTGATGGCTAAGATTTCTTTGCTAATTATTTTTATGTGGATGATTTTAAAGTAATTGTTAGGTAAAGTTCCTTACACAAGTAGTATGAGCAGTGTTAAGTGCCCTGTGCCAATCAAGAGAGGAATCTAAGATGATCCCTCGGTTCCTGGGATTAAGCACAGCAGATGAAACCTCACAACTTTCCTTAAACTTATTAATAACAACGGAGTTCAAAAGTAGACACAGATCAGGTGCTGAAGGACTTAGTGTCCCTGATAGGGATCTTTTTAAAGGCAGAAGGGAACCGCTGATGGCCTTTGTGTCACACAGGAATATGACGGCACTTGAGTTTTGGAAATCATTTACATTGCAGAGAAGTGTGTGAGATGTGATATGTGATCCGAGAGGCAGAAGACTGGTTCCAGGATGATGCAGTGCTGAGCTGTAAGGCTCACCAGTGGTGAGAGACAGGAGGGTCAGATTGAAGATTTATTTTATTTTTCCCCCAAAATAATATTTTTATTGATTTCAGAGAGGAAGGGGAGGGGGAGATAGAAACATCAATGATGAGAAGCATTGATTGGCTGCCTCCTGCAGGTCTCCTACTGAGGATCGAGCCTGCTACCTGGGCACGTGCCCTTAACCGGAATAGAATCTGGGACCCTTCGGTCCACAGTCCAGTGCTTTATCCCCGGAGCTAAACTGGCCAGGTCTGAAGGTTCATTTTAGAAGTAGAAAGATTGCTGACAGGAAACAGAGCTCATTAGAGGGAGGAATCTAAGATGACCCCTCGGTTCCTGTCTCGGGAACTGAATTGAATGTTTGGGCTGCCATAACAATATACCACAGATGGGGCAGCTTAGCAAAAATTTGTTTTCTCTCAGATCTGGAGGCTGGAAGTTCAAAACCAAGGCGTCCAGAACTCTGGTTTCTATTGAGGCCTCTCCGTGGCTTCACATGGCTGCCTTCTAAACACAGTCACCTTCTGGGGTGCTGGGGGTTAGGGCTTCAACATATGAATTTCAGCCCACAAAGTCATGGCTCTGCCATTAACTGAGCTTTAGAAATCATGAAAGGCACAGATTAAGCTGTTGCACATGGAACCCCTAAGTGTGGCTATCACCTGCGGGAGCTTGCCTCAGTCCCACCGCCTCCAGGGCAGTTATCTCTGCCCTCTAGTGAGGATCTGGGTGGTAGCTCAGGCATGGAAGGAATGGCAGGGCTGCTGAGGAGGTGACGGATTGGCCTGGGAGTGCACGGGTCTAGCAGGAGAAGCTGGCCTTAGCACACCCACGTTGCAAGAAGTCACTTAGGAAGAGTCACTAAACCTAAATGTGTTTCTGCGCTATTGATTAGATTTTTCCCAATTAAGTTTGTGCTTCTATAGTAATCTACTTTGGTATATATGAGAAATATGTAAAAATTAACAAAACTATTTTACAATTTTAGAAGTGGGAGATATGTGTACAAGCCTGTGATGAATCAAACGTGTTGTCCTCAATACACTATAAGGTAAGAATTTTGATTACTAGAAAGAGGCTTCATAATATGAAGGTTGTGTATATATATATTTTTTAGTAGAGTCTTGCTTGTTTTAAAAGTTAATTTTCATTTTAAGTAGGCCAGGCTGAGGGACCCCTGGGATCAGGCCGAAACCGGCATTCTGACAACCTGAGACGGGTCCTGGATTCTGAGAGGGCACAGGCCAGGCCAAGGGACCCCCACTAGTGCACAGATCCGTCACCGGGCCTCCAGTATAAATATGTGAGAAAATATCCTCTTCATTTGGCAGTGTAGTCAGTGATACTATGAAATTTTGGGAAAATATTGGTAAATACTCAAATTACTTTTAGATACCAAATTTTTATAGGTTTAGTTCAGGCTTTCCCTGATGTAGCATATAATTTCACTCTACATACATTCTGGCAGTGCTAGGTTGGATTGGGGGGGAAGAGGAGCAGCAGGAGGGCTCAAACCTGAACTGCCACATGCATTCAGAGTCCACTTTTCTTCACTAGAAAGCTTAAACTAAAAAGTCCTATTTTCCTACAAAGTATTCGTAATCCTTTGGGTTTACCCTCTGCCCCCTCCACCACATCCTAATATGAAAAGATTTTCTCTCTCTGGCCAGGTAGCTCAGTTTTGTTGGTGCCTATCTTTGTAGCAGGCCCTCCTCAAGTGTCTGGCAATTCCAGCTTTCCAGGGTCCTGTTGGGAATCCCGTGTACCCGTGCAGGTCTTGCTTACTGTGGGCTTTGAGTAGGGATCTGGCCGGGCTGTTCTGTTGGGGTCCCCAATGTCAGTGCTTTCAGGTCTGATCACATTGGGAGAGAAGGCCTCACCTCCAGGAGGTCTCAGTGCAGTCCGTTGCTCCCCAAATGCTTGTGGCCATTGTGTAGGAGGCTCTGTCTCCCTCTTTCCTGAAACTGCAGTTTTCTACTGGGTTGTGAGGGAGTCCTCTGTGCAGGGCGGGGGAGGGCCCTGACATCCAACTGCTTTCAGAACCTACTTTCAGGGCTCTTCCTAGTTGTAGATGCACCTTCTTGCATATGCCCCGTGGTGTCTGACACGGTATCAATAGCCCTGAGACCTGAATGGGTAATGCAGAGACAATAGGTATCTATCCTTTGGGCTTTCCTCACTGTTGGTTCAGGGTTAACTTTCTTTGGTCTGCTCTGTCAGCTACAACTTGAACTTCTGCTTTCCAACTTCCAGCATTTCTCTCATCCTCTTTTTTCCTATTGTATTATGTCTTTTTCCTCTGATGCTTAGTTTCAGTGAGATTTGAGGTGAGGTTAGAGGCTACATTAAGCCTTGTCTTTATCCAGAGATCCCAGGCATAAGCTTTGCATAAATGTACTGGATACTGTCCATAACTGGTTTATTTCTGCAAAGTTTGAATTCATTTTTTAAATATTTGCTTTGCTTTCCTAGGTGCCGATCTTTACAGTTTCAGCCATCAAAATCTCACAAGAAGGTTTTGAAAAAAATGTTGAAATTTCTGGCTAAAGGGGAAATTTCCAAAGAAAGTTGTGAGGGTAAGATGAGATGGGCTCTAAAAACGGTTGGCTTTAAAATGATGTGCCTTTCCAGGGTTCTCACTTTCGGTTAGGGAACAGGGTCCTCACCACAGTCAGGTACCACTGTTTCTACGATGACAGCTACTCAGAAACAGCTGTTACTATAACCTGGCCCCCCATGAAGGGTATGAGAAATGGATGCCAGGGCGAGTCTTGCTTAATGAAAGATTGAGGAGTGTTGTTTTTTTTTTAGATATAATGTTCTGGAGTTTATGGAAATTGTCGTTTTCATGGTGCTTTGACAACTCTTCTCTTACTTGATCCCAGTAATATCCTTGTAAAGGAAACGGGAAGGGGTATGCTCTGGAGACCAGGTGCTCACGTGCAACTTGCATATGATTGCAGTCCCTTTGACTGTTCAGTGAGACTGACTGCAGTAAGTTATATTGCCTGAAGTTCTGTTTCTCACTTGTCTGATCAATTTTGAATTATGTGGGAATTTTTAATGCATGAATTTCTTAAAGATAATAACATTTAATTAACTGTGGTTACAGATACTTTGCATTTTCAGTTTTCTTAAAAAAACAAACAAAAAACCCTTTTCTTATAGGCAGTGCCTAAATATGTGTGTATATATATATATATATATATATATATATATATATACAAGAATTGAGAAGGCACCCATTCTTGCTTCCTTCTATCCTAGGAAATGCCTTATCTTGGAGCCTCCCACCCCCATCTTAGCTTGTTAGTTCACTCCCCAAGTATGCTTTGATCCCACAGTGTCCCCGTCCCTTTTTTAAGCACTGGAGAGACAGTGGCCAGCAAGACAGGTACATTCTTTGCCCTTATGCGCTATCCATACGGACCAGGATTCAGGACAGGGTGGAGCTGACTGGGCAGAGCTGACAACAATGAAGCCAGAGGCTCAGGTCATGGAGGTCAAGGACAGTTGGAGCTTTGGGAGCAACAGGATGTTGGCCGAGCTCTGCTCATTGTCCGTTCGTAATCTTACAGGTTAAATAGATCTTGTTGGCTAGTCAATACAAACTATTCAGTGTATGGGAATCAAGTTCTAAGTTTCAAAAACTAATCCTATCTAATAAAAGTAATATTCAAATAAACACCACTCCACTACACCCACAAGCCATGGCCAGCAGCCAATCAGGAGTGAGTATGCAAATTAACCCAACCAAGATGACTGTGGCCACAGAGAGAGCAGGAGGCTTGGGTTTCCGCAGCAATGGAGGAAGCCAGGCTTTTCACATACCCTGGCGGACCCAGGCCTCCACTCAAGGCTACAAAGTTTCAATTGTAGAAGACAAATAAAACCCAGATACCAGGGCCTCTGCTTGGGTCGCGGGGGGGGGGTGGGGGGGAGACACGTGGCTGGCTTGCAAACCACCATAGGCCCCTCGCCCAGGCTGCCCCACGCCCTAAGGGAACCCCCACCCTGATCCGGGACACCCTTCAAACCAGCCAATCCCCACCTGTGCACCAGGCCTCTGTCCTATCTTATAAAAGGATAATATGCAAATTGACTGTCACTCCAGCACACAAGATGGCTGCCTCTATATGGTCAAAGATCCTGCCTCCAGATGGACACAAGATGGCAGTTGGGAGGGACCAGGCCTGCAAGGGAGGGCAGTTGTGGGTGATCAGGCCAGCAGAGGAGGACAGTTGGGAGGGACCAGGCCTGCAAAGGAGGGCAGTTGGGGGCAAAACAGGCTGGCAGGGAAGCAGTTAGGCATCAATCAGGCTGGCAGGGGAGTGGATAGGGGGTGATTAGACTGGCAGGCAGAAGTGGTTAGGGGCAATCAGGAAGGCAGGCAGGTGAGCAGTCGGAGCCAGTAGTCCTGGATTGTAAGAGGGATGTCCCACTGCCCATTTAGGCCTCATCCCGGACATCCCTTGAGGGGTCCCAGATTGAAGAGGGTGCAAGCTGGGCTCAGGGATTACCACCTCCTGCATGATAGTTGCCTGCCCTTTTGATTTTTAATGTATATATTTTATTGGTAGTATTACAGATATCGCCCATTTACTCTCCCCCTCCCCCCGGCCTGTCTTTTTATGTAGCTTTTATGCTTGGTTCTTTATTTGGCTTGTAAAATTTTCTGAATTCCTTATGTCTACAACTCAGTTAATAGGAGTGGTGTACTCATTAGGGTAAAAGCTGTAACACAGAGACGCCAAAGTGTAGGGACTAAACAGTGATAGCAGTCTGTTCCTCCCTCAAAGCAGTCGGGAGTGGTGTGCCAGGCTGGCCATTTTGGGCTGCCCTCCATGTGTTCCCATGGTCCCTCTGGTTTTTACTCATCCTGCCAGTGGGGAAGGGAAAGGATGGAAGTTCAGGGCACCTATTTCCTTTAAGACAAGGGAGGCACCATGGGACGTATCCGTTTGGTTATATTTGTTGGTGGGCACTTGATCCCAACTTGCAGAGGACAGAAGTGCGGTCCCTTCCTGGGCTGCCCCAGTCCTGGCTGCGGCTCTCGGCTCGGAGGAAGGGAGGGTGGATTTGCGGGGGGTAAAGGGACATTGCTCCCCTTTGTGTGCCTCCACTGTGTCTGGCTGATGGACACTGCTGTGTTCTTATTTGTAGATGAGCCTATGGAGCCCAGCATGGAGGATGCTGTCGCTGGAGACATGGCGCTAATCAATAAATTGGATCTACAGTGTGACCTTAGAAAGCTCGGCGATAACCTCAAAGACAGCTTGGAGAGGGAAGAGAAGAAGAAAGGAAAAAGCACCAAGAAAGAGGAATCAAAGGAATTTATTCAGACACAGGACAGAAGTGAGGAGCTGGGCTCCGGGGAACCGTCCCACGCAGTGGAAGTGCACGCTGCAGTGGAAGTGCACGCCGTTCCTAAGCCAGGTACTGCCGTTGTCACTGACGTCTGGTCAGGGCCCCTCTTTGTACTGGAACTGGTGCCGGTCCTCTCTCCAGCTGGAAGTGCATGTTACTCCTGAACCCACAAACCGGGTCTAGTGTAGACCGCTTACTGCCTGGGTTTAGATGGACAAGTCACATCTTTTTAAAACCAGTGTTTAATGACCCTGACAATAGCCTTATTATCTCCAAACACATTTGAAAAGAGCTCCATTTCTTCTTACTACCGTAGGGCCCTCAAGGTTTGAGAACCAAACTTTTTTAGTGAAAAGATATGCTAAATATTTTTATTTTAGTGTTAAGTGAGACAGTAATTTTTGGTATTATGGCCACAGTATAGACATCATAAAATTCTTGTTTATCATAAGTTTTCTTTAGGTAGCCATAATAAATTTTAATTTAAAAATTTTGATATTTTGATATTTAATTTCACTTTTTAAAAGGTAAGATTTTTTTTCTGTGTTTTTACTTATAAAAAGAGTTAAATTAAAAATTTTATTAAGTATTGAATGGGTATATATGTGCTTGTGTGCATGTGTATATAATTCTTTTAGCATTTTATAAAAATAATTTGGATGGTTTTTATGCTTCATTTCTTGAATTTGTTCTTATATTTAAGAACAATGGATTTTCAGTACTATGTAGTACTATTTTAGTTTTTCGTTGCTACATATATAAAAGCACAGAAAACTCTTTTGTTGAATAGTGTGTTTTTTATGTAAGATTTTCATGGCATTTAAATTGGTGTTGGTCAGAGATTTTATCCTAAAAATGAGAATTAGCCATTAAAATATTTTGAATGATTTAGATAATTTCCTTCAACTTTTACTAGAGTCATAGGGTTAGTTCTTTTATTTTTAATTTTTTTATTATAAAAATTACTTGTGTCTGTGACTGGTTTGGCTCAGTGGATAGAGCGTCAGCCTTCGTACTCAAAGGTCCCAGGTTCGATTCTAGTCAAGAGCATGGACCTTGGTTGTGGGCACATCCCTGGTCGGGGGTGTGCAGGAGGCAGCTGATTGATGTTTCTCTCTCATCGATGTTTCTGGCTCTCTCTCCCTCTCCCTTCCTCTCTGTAAAAAAATCAATAAAATATATTAAAAATAAATAAATAAAAATAATTTTAAAATTCTAAAAAAATTACTTGTATATCAAAGTAAAGAGCCATTTTGGAGAATTTCAAACAGACACATGAAGACTGAATATTATAATGAACTTCCACATATCCTCCCCTCATTTGAAAGAGTTACTGACTTACAATTGATGGTCCTTTGAATTTTTCTTGTACTCCTAGTATTACAGATATCTCCCATTTTTGGTACTATTGTTTCTTTGACAGCCATTACTCATGAACTGCTGTTACTATTACATCGGTCCGTATCAAGGATATGGGTAATGGATGCCAGGAGAAGTCTAGCTTGGTATAAGGTTGAGGGTCATTTTCAATATGTGATATCCTGGAATTGAGGGTCCCAGATAGTTAAAATTTTTTTTACCTTTTAATGAGTTTTGATTAAAATTCTGATTCACTAGAGCTCACTAATGCAACTCCTCAATTAGGTGGGGAGAGAGCTGCCCCGTGTGCTCTGGGATCACCACATCTTTCTATGGGGCTGAGCATGTCTCTGTCCCCAGTCCTCAGAGTGTGTGGGCCAGAGGCGGCCATGTCCTGAGCAGAAGATAACTTGATTATGTTCTTTCTCCTCACAAAGGCAGAGAGGAAGTAAATATTTTTTAAAAAGAGAGATTTCAACAATAAGATCTGTCTGGAAAGTTCTGTGCCTCTTTACCTTCTCCAGCAGTTCTTGCTTCCAAGGTAGAATTCTAAGATTGACTTTGGCTTCACACCAGGACCCTCTCAGATACCTGCCCTTGTGGAGCTCACCCAACTGGATCTCTCTGGAGTCTTGAGACTTTGAAAAAACATTTCCACAGTCGAATGTGATTGGTCTAATATTCTGAAATTCTTTTTAGGCAAAGGGGCAGATTTGAGCAAGCCTCCATGTCGGAAAGCAAAGGAAATCCGGAAGGAGCGGAAGCGGTTAAAGCTCATGCAGCAGAGCCCGGCCGGAGCGCCGGAGGGTTTCCAAGCCCCTCGGGAGCCGAAGACCAAACCCAACCAGCCCAAGTCGCTGGAAGAGCTCATTTTTGAATCTTTACCAGAGGATGCGCCGCATAAGTTAGAGGTACTTTGGAGTCCTACAACGTTTTGTTTTATTTGTTTTTTTGTTGAGTCCCTTGTATATTTTCATTTGAGGTTATATTAATCCATTGATACGTTGTTTGAACTGGGAAATTAACATGGATTGGATGGAGTAGCATTTGTGTTTACTAAGTCAGCTGCTACTTGAGAGAAACTTAAGATAAAAAAAAAAAAACAGGCAGTTTGACTAAAGTTAACAAAGCAAATCCAGGTCTTTGCATGTTTTGCTGTGTAAAGTCTCTGGCTTTCTGTCTCCTTTGATTGAAATTTAGTAGTTAAAGTGTTAAAAACCAAAAAGCATCTATTTAAATTTCACTTTGGGCAGTTTTGGCTCAGATAGTGAAGGAGAAGAGGTCACACGGGGCGCATCATTGTTGTTGTCGCTGTTCTGTTGTCCTGATCTTGGTCCAGCAGCGGCATCGCCTGTGCAGGCCCACAGTTAGGGAGTAACGAGGCTGCGCTAAGTCGTTCATTGTAATAAACTTCTCGTTACTTCCCCCAGCCAGATTAGCATGGTAGAAATACTCTTAGAGTGATCCTGTTATTTTTCCCAAATTGATTTACATTAAGTCTAGATTTTTCAGTTTTCGTTAGGTATTTATACCTTGTTTTCTAAAACATTAGCCATGATGATACTATCATATTCTCATACATGATTAGTAACTGCTCAGCCTTTGAGTGTATAGTTTAATGTCACCTCAAAACATTTCTTATCGTGGAAGATTTGATATTAAAAGCTAACTTTAACACAGTGTAACGTTAAGCTTAGGACAGTGTGTTGTCAGCTGTAATTTTTAACAGCTTTGGCTCATACTTCCTGGGCAACTCTTGATTTTGTTCTTGACTTTCTCCTTCCCAACTTGTGAAAAGGAATTAACACACTGGTTTAAACATTTTATGAGGAGTCATTTATCTTTTGATCATAAATAGTGACGTATTCAGGGCACCAGGCACAGTTAACCTAACTGTTGACAGTTGGCAGCTTCTGCTTTTTAAGGTAATGGCCCCCAGGGGATAGAGACCTGCTGCCCACTGTCACACTTTCTTTGCAGAAGAATTCCTTCTCAGGGCCTACGTGACACATGCCTTTTTATTAGATTGCTTTTCATTTTCTGTTTTACTATCCTTTTTTGCTAACCCATTTTGACTGGTTAGTAACTAATATTAAAATAAACGTAAGCTATTACTGCTTGCAATTACTGTTTTTAACGCTTCCCTCGTTTTGCATAGGAGTAATCTAAGTTACACAGGTTAACTTGTATATTGAGCACGATGGTGACGTTAGGATTTGAGTGAAGGGAATCTGAGTTAGAGTCCGCATTCTTAGCCATCTTATAAAATAGGAGCATTCTGTTGTCTCTTATACTCAAAAAAAGGTGCTAAGTTTAGCATTAGCAACAGCTCATCACAGTGTCCAAAAAATATATTCACATTTCCAGAATTTCTGATCAACTAACCGCAGGTGAGTAGCACACAACTAGGATGGAAGAGTGTGTTTGTACCTTGAGTGTCAGAAGTATCCTGTCATTTACAAGAGAGCAGCTTCCATAATGCGGTCATAGACTTCAGCTAGTCTTAGAGTTGAGACAGGGTCCTCTGCCTTCTCAACGAGCCTGTACTTTGGAGAAATAACTTTTTATATGTATTTACTAACTGGTAGATTTTTAATGTTAAACTGTTACATGTTTATGCGTTAATGTTTGTATTGGAGCATTTGGTTCTTTCTGGGTGGGAGTAACTGTCAATGCATATTCCCTGGAATAAGCACATGAATTAATGGACATTGTTTTTAACTCCTTCTGAAGGTGAGGGTGGTGAGATCATCTCCACCAAGTTCTCAGTTCAAAGCCACAATGCTGGAGTCGTACCAGGTCTATAAACGATACCAGATGGTTATTCACAACCACTCACCTGATGAACCAACTGTCAGCCAGGTCAGCAGGCCAAGCGTAATGCTCTGTGCATACGCAGCTCTCCCTTCCACTTGATATCCTTGTGTGAACTATCGTTTATTTGTGGTGCATTTTATTTATATTCTGTTTGCAGCGTATCTGCAAAGAGACAGAGCTGGACTGACGGACATTCTGAAAGTGCAAATTGTGCCTCGTGCCAGTCGTGTGATTTCAAAGTGGAAAAAGAACACACAAAATGAGTTATCTTTAATTAAAATCACTATGTTTAGATGCATTTATCTGAAGATAATAGATATCTAAGGAAAAAATATTTGAGAAAAATGCAAAAAACTTTGCACAGCAGGTTAATACACTCTCTCCCCATTTTCAAGTCACATGTAGAAGGGTTCATTCATAGCAGCTGCTTTACTCTGTTAATATACTGCCCAGACTCAACTGAGGAGAGTTAGAAAAGTAAGATAGAGTATTTGAACAAAAGTCCTCATTGCTTATAGTTTCATAAATCAAATTGCCCAGGAGAAATCTGGAAGAGGAAAAAGCTTACAGCCCCCCTTACCTTGTGGTGGTGACAAAGGAGCGGCTGTGGCCCTCAGCTGCCACATTGACTCCAGGGCGTGCAGAAAACCATGTAGGTGGGTCGAGGGAAATCTGGAGCAGAAGATGCCTGACTTGGCCTTTGTCAGTGTGAAGCCAGGGCTTCACGTTCATACCTGTCACCCTCCCGGGTCACTCACTTCCTGGAGAACCCAGTGCTGAGCTTTGGAAGGGGAATTTCGGAGATCTTCTTTGGCCTCACCTTCAGAAGCGTCATCAGGTGGCGGTGTTTCAATAGCATCTGCTTGTATCTTCCTTGCTCTGAAGGTGAGGTTAGTACCTGTCTCCTTTGAGGACCCAGAGTTCAAGTCGACCCTCAGCCAGTCGTTTTCTTTATATGTCAAGTATCAAATGGCCATACACCAGGATCCGCCCGAGGAGTGTGGGAAGACCGAGGTACCCTTTGTTACATGTTCTCCTGTGTGATGGGCTTGTGTGTGAAGAAGTAGTAATACTTTCTTATGCCACTGTATCTGTTAATTGGAGTTTATAATACTCTCTGCTTTCAGTTGTAATACTGAACATTATGAAAATGCGTTTATACGTGGTGACATTTTAAATCCTCTGGGAAAAGGATGTGTTCTTACTCGGTGTTCTGCCCAGGAACTCGAATGCAGTGTGTGTATCTTTTGTCATTAGGCCGAGTCAGCAGACATCACTGCATGCCCATAACCGCTAGTCTTCGTGCCCCAAATCCTGTCTGAGCCATGTTCTTCCTGCACATGCCTGTGCAGAGCTTACTCTGTCCATGAGGCACAGGAAGATGGGCAGCGGTGACTGACAGTAACGTGGGGCAGTGTGACAGTGAATGTAGTAAAGTTAAGTGAGCGTGGTCTCTGGTAACTGAGGGAGGATGTGCTGGGCATGATTGGCGCCCTGGGCGGGCGGAATGGCATGGCAGGAGATTTCCTCGCTGCCCAGAGTGGGGTGCTGTTGAACACCTACGGGTTGTGTATTTCTGGGACTTCCCGTTTGATATTTCTGGGCTGCTGTTGGCAGTGGGTAATAATTCTTGGGGGTGCTGAGAAGCTCTCTGCTCCTATGGCCTGCAGCCCCTCATGCCACTGCTCTGGCTCCTTTCTCTCTGAGGGACACCCCTGCTTTATGAGCAGGATCCTTAGACAAGATAGGAAATTGGAGCTCACTGATAGGCAACATCAAGCCTGTGAGCTGCCTAGCTCCCTCTGTGTAAGGAGGTGCCACTGCTGCAGGTGTTCCTACAGAGATTGAGGGTATTCCCGGCTCCTGTGCCTTCGTGGAAACAGTTTGCTACAGGCGTTCAGAGCACTTGTGCGCGATGCAGGTAAGGAGGCCTGCACGCCCAGGGGTGCTTGTTCAGGGGAAGGCTGTCTCACATTAGGCACGTGTGTCAGACAGTGAATGTGTCATGAAAAGGAAGGTCACTCTGGGTCCCCTTAATCTGGAGAAGAAACAGGAGCTAATGGAATACTGGGCTGTGCATGGCTCCAGCCAGCAGGTGGCGCCCTGGCTCCAGAACAGGTCTGTGCTTTGGTTGGGGCCAGCCCTGCCAGTATGGGATACAGCCCTGTGTTTACATCCTAGGAAGGAGGATAAATGCTTTCCTTCTGCTGTTGGAGAGAAGCAGTTTGCATTGAGGCATTGAATATGATAATTTCAGATGATTGGTTGCTTGTGAAAGATTTAATTTTTTTGAATTTAACTTACAGATGCTTTCAGCTTTATTTCCCTTCTTAGTAGTCTTACTCTTGTATATGAAAAGAATAGCTTACGTTTAAAAAGTTACCACTGTAACAGACTGACAGTTCCTTCAGGTGTTCACACAAACCAGTCATGTGCATAGGCATGCACTATTTTATCAACATCTAACCCATACAATGAAGGCAGGCTCTGAGCATTTTGAAATATTTTTCATATATTTTTTAAGGCCAGGGCTAACTTAGCTGAATAAAGTAGAGGGCTTAGGCAGTTATTGGTTTAATTCAGTTAAAAAACCCACTTTTTATGAGCATTTTCTAAGTCAGGGCACTTTCATATTGTAATCTGTCTTAAGGCATGTGAGACGTTTACTAAAAGTTAAATTACCAAAACTTTGGAATCAAATAAGTTAGAGGCTCTGCTGTATTCTTGGCATAATGTTAATTTAGGGGAGATGCAAAAACGGTTTGTGTTAAATAGCACTGGGAACATTTTTCCTTAAAGTTTATTTTGGTCAGTAATTTCCAGAAACTCATCAGATCAGAAAGCATAGCATCATACATCAGAGACAGAGGGAACTTGGTGGTTGTGTAGATTGACTTCCTTCCCTTATTTGGAGAACGAGGCAATTTGTCCAAGATAATATGGGGATCAGTGGCAGAGTAGTGCCTCCAAATTGAAGTGTCTTATGCTGGGCCACATTTTACCGTGATGAAGTTACAGTGGCCTAAGTAATGTCTATAGAAGAACTGACACTGTGAATGAGATGTTCAACATAAGTAAACTTTCCAGGTAATTGAAACATCTTCATTGCCAAGATTTTATGTTCTCAAATCACGTGCAGTGACAGTCCTTCACGAATGCATGGTAGTCCTCTGCCTCCGCCCAGTACTGAGCAGGACTGTCTGCTGACGGGGCCCTCCCTGGCGCTGCCTGTGCAGGTGCCCGCAGATGACTGCCTTTTCCTCGTCTCTTTCAGCCTCTTTCCTTTCTCTTTTTGATGTCAGTTTCTCTAGTTTTAGCGCTTTCCCTCTCTGCCTTGTGGTCTCTTAATGTGTGTGTTAAAATATTTATTGAGCACAGAATGTGTGCTGGGTGCTGTGGGAGAAGCCTTTGGTAGGTAGCATGTGAGTCAGCAGTGGAGATCGTGCTCCAGTGAGGCCCTTCGGGATGGCGGGGTGGCCAGAGATTGTCATTAGCAGTTGGTATAGTGAGTGAGGAGAGATGATGGTTGGCAGGGATGGGTTGAGGGGGAGGAGGGCAGGTGCAGGGAGCACACTGGTGCCGGTAATTGTCCTGAAAACGAGCTCCAGGTAACGGCAGAGGAGGCGTCCTTGTGTGACGGGGTATAAGCACCAGGGAATGCTTTCCATCAACCTTTATCAACTTTCAGTTTGAATGTCTGAAGTTCTAACGTAGCTTGATAAATGACCTCTCCTGAACGTATCCTATATAGTAAAAGCCTAATATGCAAATTGAACAGTGAACAACTGGTTGCTATGATGCATACTGACCACAAGGGGGCATATGCTCAATGCAGGAGCTGCCCCCTGGTGGTCAGTGCACTCCTACAGGGGGAGCACTGCTCAGCCAGAAGCCAGTTTCAAACTGGTGAACGCAGGAGTGGTAGTGGGAGCCTCTCCCCTCTCTGAGGCCCCGCTAAGGAGCAGCGAGCAGGCAGGTGGTAAGGAGCGAGGGATCCAGGACTGTGAGAGAGTGCAGGCCAGGCTGAGGTGACCTCCCCTACCCTCAGTGCACAAGTCTCATGCAACTAAACATAACAACTAATATATTAATACTAGAAGCCCAGTGCACGAAATTTGTGCACAGGAGGC
Source organism: Antrozous pallidus (assembly GCA_027563665.1). Taxonomy (NCBI): domain Eukaryota; kingdom Metazoa; phylum Chordata; class Mammalia; order Chiroptera; family Vespertilionidae; genus Antrozous; species Antrozous pallidus. The sequence goes on from CM050510.1 coordinate 126,606,812, forward strand.
TGGGGGGTGGGGGAATGTCCCTCAGCCCAACCTGCACCCTCTCCAATCTGGGAGCCCTCAAGGGATTTGTCCAACTGCCCGTTTAGGCCAGATTCTCACAATCCAGGACTGCTGGCTCCAAACTGCTAGCCTGCCTGCCTCCCTGATTGCCCCTAACCACTTCTACCTGCCAGCATGATCAACCTTAACCACTATCCTGTCAGCCTAGTTGAAGTCTAACTGCTTCCCTGCCAGCCTGTTTGCCTCCAACTTGCCTTCTCTGCTGGCCTGGTCACCCCTAACTGCCCTCTCCTGCGGGCTTGATCGCCCCCAACTGCCCTCCCTTGCAGGCCTGGTCCCTCCCAACTGCCTCCCCCTGCTGGCCTGATTGATCTCCCACAACTGCCCTCCCTTCCAGGCCTGGAACCTCCAAACAGCCCTCTCCTATTGGCCATCTTGTGTCCACATGGGGGCAGGATCTTTGACCACATGAGGGCGTGGGGCGGCCCTCCAGCGACCCAAACGGAGGCCCTGGGATCTGGGATTAATTTATGTTCTACAATTGAAACTTTGTAGCCTGCATATTACTCTTTTATGAGATAGGATGCACGCACCTGTGTTGTTTCTTGAACGCTGAATAATGAGAGAATGAAGTGGAATGTTTGGCATGAAATGTTGATTCTTGATTAACCATCTGCATGAAGATAGGTGTGCCCAGTGTTAAATCATTTAGACGGGGGGTGGGGGGGGGGGGGGGCGGGGGGGGTATGAAGATGACCCCAAATGTGCTCATTGTGTTTACAGCCATATACGTTTTGGGTGAGAACATGACCTGGATGCTGAGGCCATCCAGGATGCCAGTGGGAACTCTAGCATCTCCCTTCATTCTCAGCTCCCACTGCTATCTCCCATCAGGTTCTTGTAGGAAACTGAGTCGGTTGTAAGGATTGAATAAAGGGGAGGAGCTTGGCTAACAATGACTGACTACACCTTGGCTGCTAGGATGCAGAAGACGCCATTGGGAGGTGGCAGGTTTTTCTTATTTCAAATATTTGTTTGAATTAAAAGATTACATGTTGAAATTTTTAATATTAAATTAGAATTTAAAGGGAAAATGTAATATTCAAACCAATCTGTGTAGTTCATCAACATGTAAGTTTAGTCTTTTAAAAAAAATTTTTATTGATTTTTTCAGAAAGAAAGGGAGAGGGATTGAGAGCCAGAAACACCGATCAGCTGCCTCCTGTACATTCCCCACAGGGGATGTGCCTGCAAACAAGATACATGCCCTGACTGGAATCGAACCCGGTATCCTTTACTCCACAGGCCAATGCTCTATTCACTGAGCCAAACTGATCAGGGCTGTAATTTTAGTCTTTAAGTTACTTTTATATCACATAAAACTTATAAAAGGTATCATTCGGGGAAGATTTATATGTGTGTTTTTCAACGGCTTTATTTGGAGCCGGAGACAAAGGAACTGAAGATGTTCTGGAGTTGTGCTCTGGTGAGGGCAGTTCTTGCTTTTGAAGAATTCACTAGGTCAGATTCCCATAACCTGTAGCGTTCCTCGCGCTGTTACACCAGCTTGTGAAAACACTCCGCTAGAGCCAGAGGAAAGGCCCAGGCCGGCAGAGTGCCTCGGCAGTGCCTGGAGCGGGGCCCAGGAACTTGGGGGGGACCCGCAGCCGAGTTGACGGTTCCTAAGAAGCAGCTGGAGAGAAGTCGCAGCCAACGGAAAACTACTCAGAAAGAAAACTGTGTTCTTGAAACTTGGGATTTGAAGCAAAAAGAACAATCAAAGGAAGTCAGAAGCTCTTGAGGTTGTTTTTCTTTAAGTGAAGGCTGCTTTAATTTCCTGCGTGTTGAGAACTCCACCTCCAACGAGTAAGCACCGTTGAGTTCGTGCAAAGCTCACGTGAGAGGAGTCACCGTGTCTCGAGCGCCTCTGGTCGTGCGCTGTGTAGTTTAGGTCTGCTTTTCCCATCAAACCCGAGGAGCCTCATGCTTTATGGCCTCCTCCCGAGGACCTGACAAGTGAACAATGCTGCCTCTTGAAGGCTGGTCCAAACAAGGAGAGCTTGTGGTGTGCTGTGGTAATTCATTTAATACGCCAGTAATTTTTGGGAGCTGCTTGCAAGATGAAAAAGCAGTTGATTTTCTTCCAGTTAGTAGTTATGCAAGAATGTGTATTAACATACATGATTATTTACCCAGAGCATTATTCTGTCTTTAAGAACGTGTAAAAATAGGAATATATCTGTGTAGATCTAGAAATGTAAGCTATAGGTATGTATGTGTATATAAACATATTTATACACATGTAAAAGCTTTTCTGTGACACGTTAGAAATAGTTCAAAATTTTATTTTTAAAATGGCTCCCATATTTCTTTCCCCTTGGCTATGGATGAGTGTGATTCTTCTATTCAACCAATTGTGTCAGTGTGGTAGGTTTTGGGGGCATAGATAAATAAGACATCGTCCTTTGCACATTTTAGCTAACAAATCTTAAAATACTTTTTAAAGGTTTTTTCATCGGTTTGCGTTCATATTAAAAGTGATAAAATATTACTAATAATATTGACAGCGATTGGCAACACCTGGACGTGTGCTGTGGAGATGTGTGGTCTTGCTTAGAGCCGGTCTGACCAAGTGTGTAAGCGATGCCTATGAGTGTGCAGTCAGTCTGTCTCATGTTGGGCTACTGTAAAAAGAACCCAACACAATAAAGCTCGCACTTTAAATTTCAGTAGAGTGACTTGTTTTATATCAGCATTATGAGAATTTAAAATTTTGTTATAACTTGCACTTTCAGAAAGTTCTCTTAACAGTTAATATAACCGAGTTGCATATTGATAACATTTAAGAAAACATTCTTATGGTCTCTGTATTTTGGTATTTCTTGGCATCGAGAGCCTATAGGATATTAATTAATTACATGGCTTTGGCGTGTACTAGTAATATTTCAGTAATATTTACTTGAGTATTTGGGGGAGGAAGTGTCTGATATAGGTTTTTTTAAATTTTATTTTAAATTTATTTTTATCTTTATTGTTAAAAGTATTATAGATGCTCCCCCCCCCCTTTTTTTTTACCATTGACCCTTTCTAGCCTGCCCCTGCCTTCACCACATGATACAGTTTTTTAAACTTTATTATGGAAACTTGAACATTCGCACAGCAGAGAAACTGGTATAATGAATTCTTAAATACTCATCTCCTGTCCTCACTAGTAGAATATAATGACCAGTCTTGTTTTGTCTACACGCTCACCCCATTACTTCCCTCCTGTTCCCTCAGTGATTTTTAAGAAAATGCCAGACATCATGTAATTTCATTGTGCAACATTTCTGTGTGAATCTTTAAGAGAAAATAAAATCATTGTGCTCCCTGTGAGTGTGGCTAGGGGTGTCCAGCAGGGCTTGCGAGCAGGCCTAATTCGCTGTGCACGCAGTTAATTTGCATTTTAGAAATATCAAGAGTTTATGCTACTTGGGTATTTTATTATTGTTGTAACTCAAGGGGTTTGAAATGTTGATTTTGTAAGGACATCTAAGAAAACATGAATTACCATTATGAATATGTATGAGGTGAGGTGGAGTCCTGGGCTCAGAGCAAACCTGCACTTTGTCATTTGTGCATGACTGCCTCCCCCAAATGTATGCGTCTTTGTTTCAATGCTGGGAGGCAGCACTCTTGGTTTCGGGTGAGATTTTGTGAGCTTCTGTATGAGGAGGCCGGGGAAGGAGAGCTGAGCAGGGACTGTCACCAAGTGGAGCAGTCCCTGCCCTGTCCCTCAGGCTCACCCAGCCTGTTCTGGGGACGGGATATAGTTGTGTTGATTTCAGAGAGGAAGGGAGAGGGAAAGAGAGAAACATCAGTGATGAGAGTCATTGGTCGGCTGCCTCCTGCACGTCCCCCAATGGGGATCAAGCCCGCCACCCAGGCCTGTGCCCTTGACCGGAATTGAACCGGGAACCCTTCAGCCTGAAAGCCAATGCTCTACCCACTGAGCAGAACTGGCGGGGGTGAAGGGGAGCTTTTATTTAATAGGTTGAGATACCATTTACATACTACAGATTTCACCCCTAAGGTGTGCAATCAATGATTTTACCGCCACTATCTAATTTTAAAACATTATCATTACCCGTTAGCAGACTCCCCATCCCCTCCCTCCCAGCCCAGCCCTAGATAACTCTCATCCACTTTCTGTCTCTAGAGATTTCCAATTATGGATATTTCATGTAAATGGGGCTATTGTAATATGTTGGATTGCTTCTTTTTGCCTCTCCTAAACCCAGAGCTTCTGGGATTCAATCAAAACCTCCTCTTTTGCTCTTGACTTTATTTCTCTCCCTTCTCGGTTCCTCTTGGTTTATACCTTGTCCTCTGCTTGGCGTTTACTTGACTTTGGTCAGGCAGACGCTGACTTCCCTTAGAGCGGGCGCTTTCTGATACAGGGTTGCGAAATGAAATTTTAAAGAAATATTTCAGGACTTGTTTTAATACGCGTTCTTTAGAAGAAAGTTTACTTATCTAATTAAAGCAGCCAGATGCCCTGTGGGCCACTTTGACCTCCTCTGTGCTCTGGATGGCTGTGCTGTGTGTGAGCGCGCTCATGTTGTACGTAGACTTTGGGGTCACTTGAAGGGCTCTTGCTGAAAACGTGTGTAATAAGTTTTCCTTTTCTGTTCTTTTTGCTGCTCGTTTACTGGATGAACCTGATTCTGTTCCAATGTGACTGCAGTTCATAGGATTCCTTTGCACCTCACCGTTGGAGGTAAGTTTACACCGACGTGGGCACTAGCCTCGCGAATGGACATCTTGTGTGGGACACGGATCACTTACCCGATCTTTTTGTTGTGACACATTCGTTCTTCAGTAACAGAAATGAGATGAACGCAGACTTTTCTTGATAAGAATTTCGATAACTTGCAGAGCTATTCACCTCCATAGCAGGCCATTGCTTCTTTTTAAGTAATCGTCTACTTTAATAAGTAGAGGGAAATCAATCCTTCGTTGTAAAGAACAGTATTGTATCTCTCGCTCCCGTAACTGTTTTAGCATCAGCCTTATTTTCTCTGAACGCCGAGGTGGTAACGAGCTGGGGAAGCTTAGGCAGAGGCTGACATCAGGGACGCTTCCTTTGGAAAATCCGTGATTGATTAGGGCAGAGCATTGACTTCCTGTGACCGAGCTGTTCTTGTAACTCAGGCCCTACTCTAGGTGCTCGTTCCTTTCTCCTTCAGTCCTCACGGTGGTTCTGCAGATGAGAACTGAGGAGCTAGTGGTAAAATTGTGAGATAAAGAAAAAACTAAGCTCTTCAGGGAACCAGGAGTCATTGTGAGCTGCAGCTGATACGGAAGAACTTGCAGGAGATGCATGAGACTTTGAGAAAAAATAGAAAGGAAGGCAGCCAAGAGTGTAGAGACGCCTGGATTTAGAGCCGTTGTGGGTTAGATCATGCCTTCACTTCCTGGCCACCCCCAGCCTCTCGGGCCAGCGAGGAGGGCCTGCTTTCCTTGCTTCCTGGCGTGGTCTCGGTGTGGTGCACAGGAGCATGAGGAAAGAGTTGGTGGGGCTGCGGCTGAGAGTAGCAGGTGTTACCCATATTCTGGCAGCTAGGAACACAGCAGGTTTCTTGTTTGTCTCTCAAGGTGGGCGATTCTCTGACTCCCCAGCTGGGTTGTAGCCCCTCAGCCTCGGGATCTGTCGTCTCCGACTCCGGGTTCCTGGGTGTAGGTGGAACGTGGAATGCACCAGCCGCACACGTGGAGCTGTACCAAGTGTACACGCTTCCAGTGCCCCTTGCTCCCTGGTGACACGGGGACTTCAGTGTGGACGCTGTCATCTGTGGTGAAAACAGGGGAAGTGTCAAGATTGAAGCTTAGTGATGATTTTTGTCATTTCCTGTGTGATTTGCTTTTTCCATGTAATAATTGGAGATGTGCTTTGCCCTAGCTAAAGTGACCTATTTCTGACTGGACCTGTGAACATGGGGGAGGGGGAAAAATAAAAATTTAACATGGTCAACGTGCTTTTTTTCCCTTAAAGTATTTGGGAAGTGGTTGAGGGCTTCCTGTTGATACTGTTTTAGCCTGGAATTTTCCCAGGGGCTACCTGATGACAGTTATTGACCACAAACCCCCTACCCCATCTCTAGCTTCTCAGTCTCCAGCTTCTCTCCCCCCCACCCCCCGCAGCTTTCCCCACCCCCTCCGGCTTCCCCCAATCTCCAGCTCCTCCTAGACTCCAGTCATTGAGCTCAGGACTCTGCTCCTTGGCCCTGCAGAGCTGCGAGCCCAAGCAAAGGTAAGGCAGGAGAATGTTGGGAGTCTAAATGTTTGATTTCGCCATTAAGCTTATGGTTTAGCTGTAGAAGAGACACATTGCCTCATCTATCTTCTATATATTTAAAAGCCCAATATGTTAAGTGTCCAACTGTTCAAACAGTTGCTACGACGCCCACTGATCACCATGGGGCAGATGCTCCATCCAGTAGGTTAGCTTGCTGCTGGAGTCTGGCTGATGGGGACTGAGCAAGATGGGCCAGACATGTCCTGGAGCCATCCCGTGGTCCCTCCCCAACCCCGATCCTACACTGGTGAGGTCCCTTGGCCTGGCCTATGCCCTCCCAAAATCTTGGGGGATGTCGGAGAGCCCGTTTCAGCCTGATTCCTGCAGGCCAGGCCAAGGAACCCCACTGGTGCAGAAGCGTGCACTGGGCCTCTAGTTTTTGAATAAAAGAAAAATAATTCTGGTAGAGACTGAAATGCATGAGATTTACAGTTGGTGGAAATGAAGGAGACTAGATTTCACTTTGTCCACACAAGCCGCTCTGAATGAATCCTGTCTCTTTGTTGCAAGTCCTAGCAGTTGCCTGCCACGGGGACTGATGAGATCGTCTGGGCAGTAACTCCATCAGTAACGGATCCGCTGCCGCTTGAGTGGAGCCATGTGTGGAGCGTCGTTACTTCCCTCTGTGGGGCTGACCCTCGCGTTCCTGTGAGCGAGGACTAATAGAGCTCATTACGCTTTATGGGAAAGCGCTTTTATCACCTCGTCAAGGCAGGCAGCATATTTCCATTCTAGTCGCAATGTTGTGTGGCTCTGCGGCTGCTGATGTGCGCGCCCTGCTAGGTTTACCCCGGGCCTCTTCCTTACAGACATTTTTATTGACATTTCTAAATCTGAAGTACATTCTGTGTGGCACCACCTACAGATGTCTTCAATTAAGTGTAGGTAAGTGAAAGGGATTATATATCAGAGGCCGAGAGATTCTTGGAATTCTCCTCGGAGTCAAGCCCTGCCAGCGGGTGTGGTAGGGGGCAGTCTCAGCACCATTCTGGATTGACGGCCACAGAGGGGCCTCTGGGAGGAACTGAACTGTGTAACTGCGGCTACTAGGGTTTCTCTTCAGAAGTGTCCTTCCAGTCCTTCATTTCAGGTCATTTAAAGTCTTCAGGTGCAGTTACTGTCCCTTAAATGAAGTTGGCACCGACAGTGTGTGGGCACTGTGCTCAGCTCTCTGTTTCTCTTGGTTCAGTTCTCACAAAGTGTCTGTAATAAAGAGGCAATATGCAAATTGACCCACACGCCTCATTTGCTTATGCAGCACATGGAGCCTGGAGAGGTAGGTGAGGTAAGGTCAGGATCACAGCTGCTTGTGTGAGGGCAGCAGCGGCAAGCAGGCAGGCAGGCGTGCATGATGACACTGCTCCGAGTCTCGTGGCACAGGAAGTGATGTCACTTATTGGAAGGAAGACAGTGATGAGTTGGAGATGGATGCTGTAAACGCTAGAGCAAGCTTTCCCAGTCTCGGCACTGTGGGCGGGCCAGTTCCATCTTTGTTGTGGGTGCTCTCCTGAGCAACACTCCTGTCCTACCCACACGGATGCCAGGAGCACCCTTTTTCTGAGCTGGAACCAGATGTCTGTGATGGGGGGAGGGCGGGAGAAGTGGGGAACCACAGCCCTAGAGCAGCCTTAGAAAAAGAAAAAAGAGATACAGTTCCCAGTCACTAGTGAGGACGACAGCAATGAGAACACATTTTCAGTCTCAAAGGGTCTGGAAAAAGAAGGAAAGCTGAACAGAGAACAGGTGAGACAGATAGAAAACAAATAGCCAGATGGCCTGCTTGAATCCACTGCTATTGATTTCATATTAAACTAGAGACCTGGTCATGAAATTCATGTGGGGGTGGGGGAGGGGGTGTCCCCTCAGCCCAGCCTGCACCTTCTACAGTCCAGGACCCCTTTGGGGATGTCCGACTGCCAGGATGGGGCCAAACTGGCGGTTGGACATACCTCTCACAATCCTGGACCATTGGCTCCTAATTGCTCACCTGCCTACCTGCCTGGTCACCCCTAACTGCCTCTCCTTCCCCCGCCCCTCCGCTGGCCTGGTCACTCCCAACTGTCCCTCTCTGCCAACCTGGTCACCCCCAACTGCCTCCCTCCCACCTGCCTGGTCGCCCCATGCAGTTGTTTGGTTGTCTCTCACTAACCCCCCTGCCGGCCTGGTCATAGGCAGCCATCTTGTGAAGGCGTGTGGGTCAATTTGCGTATTACCTCTTTATTATCCTATCTAATAAAAGAGAAACATGCAAATTTGACTGTACCGTTGCTCCTGATTGGCTATGCTACCAGCCAATCAGGAGCAGGGAGTGGGTTGGGCCCTGGGGTTGGAGATGAAATGGCAGTGGCGGTGAGGACGCAGCCTCCAGGCGCTGTAAGGGAAAGCTCAGGTGCTGCGGCAGGGAGCACCCGCCCCTGGGGCTGGGTGGTCACAGGCCACACCCACCAGCCACGCTCACCAGCCAATCAGGAGCAAATTATGCAAATAAACCCCAAACACGATTGCTGCCTCCACTGAGAGCAGGAGGGAGGCTTGGATTTCCCGGGCAACAGAGGGAGCTAAGCTTTCCGCCTGCCTTTGCCAGCGGAGGCCTCAATGGTACTAAGTTTCAATTATAAAAGATACATAATCTTGAAGGCAGCCAGGGAGCTGGAAAGCTAAACTTCTGCAGCCCTAGGGCCTAGCCCTCCACTCTAGGCAACAAAGTTTCAAACAGAAATGGCTGTCACCATGGAGTGAGCAGGATTGGCTGCGCTCTAGGCTACAAAGTTTCAATTGTAGAACATAAATTAATTTTAGATCCCAAGGCTTCTGTTTGAGTGGCTGGGGGCCTAGATGCCTGCAAACCACCATAAGTCCCTCGCCCAGGCCACCCCATGCCCTAAGGGAACCTCCACCCTGATCCAGGACACCCTTCAGGGCAAACCAGCCGACCCCCATCCGTGCACCAGACTTCTATCCTACCTAATATAAGAGTAATAACACAGATTGACCATCAGCTCAACACACAAGAGGGCTGCCCCCATGTGATCAAAGATCCTGCCCCCATGTGGACACAAGATGCCCACCACAAGATGGCCATCAGGGAGGGTAGTTGGGAGGGACCAGGTCTGCAAGGGAGGGCAGTTGGGGGCTATCAATCCTGCAGGAGAGGGCAGTTAGGGGTGGCCAGCAGAGGAGGGAAGTTGGGGACAAACAGGCTGGCAGGGGAGCAGTTAGACATCAGTCAGGCTGGCAGGATAGTGGTTAGTGGGTGATCAGGCTGGCAGGCAGAAGCAGTTAGGGGCAATCAGGGAGGCAGGCAGGCTAACAGTTTGGAGCCAGCAGTCCTGCATTGTGAGAAGGATGTCTGACTGCCCGTTTAGGCCTGATCCCAATCGGGCCTAAACAGGCAGTTGGACATCCCTCGAGGGGTCCCAGATTGGAGCTGGTGCAAGCTGGGCTGAGGGACAACCCCCCATGCACAAATTTCGTGCACCAGGCCTCTAGTATAGGATATAAAGGCTCTAAACCAAAGCTTGGCTGTGTGGAAACGTTCTCCATCTGCACTGTCTCAAACATGTATATTGCTAGTATTCATACATAGCTACTGAGCTTGTTAGGAACTGAATTTTAAATTTTCTTAAATGTTAGTTAACTTATGTAGCAGTGTGTGGCCAGACCTGCATTGAAAGACACCCAGTAATTTTTCATATGGTGGGGATCATATTTTCCATTTTACAGTGTTGTATTCCTAACTTGGAGAAATGTTCATGTTACTAAAAAGTCTTGGTAAAAATAGTTTTTAATTACTACATAACAGTTGCTCATATGAATACTATAAATAGCTGCTTTATTTTACGGCTTTGTTTAATTTGGTTCTTTAGTGTACTGTTTGCCAGAAAATTAGCGATTTGTTGCATTTGATTTTTTAATCACTTTTACAGAACTTGTTAACCCTGAGTGTTGGTGTTTGCAGTTTCCAAATTAAACTTATTTTTTATCTCTTGCTAGAGAGCATTTAAAATTTTCAAGTTTAGTTTTTCTTTTTCTTAAATAATGTAGATTTTGATGCCATAGTGGTTTAGCACACCTTTGGGTTTCTATTTTTAAAAATGAATTCAAAGTTTAGTATATACAGCATTTCATGAAACTATTAACAAAAGGCAAAACAAGGACTAAGTTCTTGTAAAACAATGCTTACTTTTAATCGTGCTTGAAAAGAGTACCTTTGGGGCCTTCACAAACTTGCTTTAAAAAGTTGAGGGCACCAGGTGTCTAATCAGGCTTGTGGTGCACAGCTGTGCTTGGGGGAGGCACTCTGGGTGCTGCGGAAGGAAGGAGGGAGGACACAGGCTCGGCTCCTAAAGGTCCTGAAGACGTTCCCTGTTCCTGTCTTTCACACAGCTTCCTGCCCTTCCCCCATACAGTGTCACTCTGCTGCTTGGTGGATGACTCCCCCTGTTAGTCTCTGGAGGGGGTGTTGTAAGCATAACTGGGGGGCATGGAGGCAGATGGGTCGGGAGACAGGGGCACTTCATCAGAGGGAACAGACACTCGTTGGGGGAGCAGTTGGACTAGAAGCCTGAGTGGCCTATTAGCATTGGTGGCACTCCGCACAGCGCCCTGCGAGTGTGTTGCCGGCTCATTAATCACGGCCGCCTGCCATCTCCCTGGTTTGAGGCCAGTGTCCTTTTGTGTAGCTGGTGGTGAGCTTTATTTTACTTTTCCTGTTGTCAGCTAAATCCTTGAAATGAGGAACTTTTGAGAAATAACTTTGCATATTCTTTCACACATCCAAACCTGTATAAACTGCAGGCATGAGAAAGATAAACTATTAAATAATTGCTATCACATCACTGACTTATGTGTGAGGAGATTAAAGCTAACTGCTGTTATTAGTTTAAATAACTTGGCTATTAAATGAATGAGCTACTGGTGTAACTTAATAGACATAGCCTTTTAGGATGTGCCATTCAGACCCTTAAACCAAAAGCTAACACTGACCCAAATTTGCAGGATGCTTTTGTTTGTACATTGTCATTTGTTTCTTACAACTGCCTTTGAGTGTGATGATTCCTATTTTTAAAATATAGAAACATACTTTTAAAATGTTAAATTATTATCTGGGACCAGTTTATAATTCCATGGTTTCATGATTGTATTGCTTGACTGACTCCTCCTGGATTCCAGGTTTCCTCCTCTGATGTGAGGGGTCAGAGTAGGTCGTGCTGTGGCCTCCTTTTCCTAAGGAATTGGAAGGCAGCCCGCACTGCATTAGGTCCCTGCTTTCCCATGAACTGAGAGATGGGGATGATGCCGGTGGCAGGGCAGACTGCTCGTTCAAAGCAGTGATGTGAAATGGAAGCAGGTTATTAAAAGCAAAGTCCAACGAATGAGAGAAATAATGGTCATTGGAAACTGAGAAGGTAATTGCAATTTTAAAAACTATTTCAAGCTGGTACACAAATTTGTCTCATTAGCTCTTTTTGTTTGTTTTGTTAATCCTTACTCGAGGATATTTTGATCTTTTTCTTTTTTGAAAGAGTGGAAGGGAGGGGAGAGACAGAGAGAGAAGCACTGATATGAGAGAGACACATTGATTGATTGCTTCCCACAAATGCCAAAGAGGGTGAGCCTGCAACTGAGGTACAGGTTCGTCCCCTTGGCTGGAATCAAACCCAGGGCATTTCAGTCTTCGGACCAGCGCTCTGTCCACTGAGTCAAACTGGTTCTGGCCTCATTAGTGTTTAACTTGGAGGTTTCTGACAGTTACACACACCTCCCCCCTTCCCATCTCTGGGTGGTGCAGGGTTGCTGTTCTGTGCGATTATTTCTGACAACAGGGAGCTGCATTCCTGTGGCCCTTAGGGCTCACCCCTGAAAGACGGTTCCTGTAAAATGCCAGGGCATACAGGAATATGTTTCTTTCTTACGGCATCGTTGGAGTATTCTAGTTTCTGAAGCAGGTTGTTGGACTTCAGCCTCTCAGCTGTTGGTGTAGCGAAAACAGGCTCGTTCACCTGTCCCCTGGAAACTGCCAGGGAGCTAAGAGTCACTGTTCAGAGCTCTGTGTGGCAGTGAGTCTGAAACCGGGTTGACATAGTTCATCATGGTTGGTGGAAACTCTTTAAAAGTTGAAGATGTGTTTATTGCCCAAGCAGCACGTTAGCTACAGCAGTGGAAGTTACAGAAATCACGGGTACTGCTAGCCCCTCGGTGCATCCTTGCATTGGTGGTGGCTGACCTTGACCACCTGTGCGGTGCTTTCCCTTTCCATCAGAAGGTGCTCTTTGGAAGGAAGAGGTTCTGTGCAGCCCGCACTTAAGTAGTAGGGAGTTGTGCTCCCTGCCTTTAAGTTTTCATTGATTTTTAGAGAGAGAGAAACATTGATCAGCTGCCTCCTTCACACCTGGGCATGTGCCCCTGGCCAGCACTCAAACAGGTGACCTCTTGGTTCCTGGGTCAGCGCTCAACCACTGAGCCACACTGGCTGGGCAATACTACTTTATTTTAGTATTTCAGCTCGGGCCTTTGGAGCTCTTTCACTTGCCCCCCGCTACCCCCCCCCCGCCCCTTTGATATACCTCCATTAATCGGGGTTTGTTTTTCTTTTTTTGAGTCCTTCCTTGCTTTTGGTACTACAAGATACTTTAGGCTCATCTTGTACATTTCCTTCCTCTTCCTGGAATCAGTCATTCCTCCAAAGATAAATGATTTCTTCTATTGCAGAATGGAGAAACTGAGATTGGGGGCTAGGTGTGCTTGTCATTACTGGGATGTCATTTCTCTTAGACCTTATCTCACAGAACAAGTACCTACATGTGTGTATGCTCACCCGTCCATGTACACGTTGGTGACAAACTGCTCATGTGTGTGTGTCTGTTTCCACAGCCAGAGAATCCCCCGAACGGACCCGACTGTGGCTATGGCTCCTTTCATCAGCAATACTGGCTGGACGGGAAGATCATCGCAGTGGGGGTGATTGACATCCTTCCCTACTGTGTGTCGTCTGTGTATTTGTACTATGATCCTGACTATTCGTTTCTGTCCTTGGGTGTCTACTCGGCACTACGGTAAGATTGCTTTAGAATTTGTTAGGGTCATATAGAACTTCCAGTAACTCCTCATTTGATTGTTTCATCACAGAACAGTAGAAATCCTGTTGTGATAGTACATGTAATTTGTTGCTACAGTCTCTCCTACTGGCATGTTGGTATTTAGAAACACCACTTGTAGAACTAAGGCCAGTGTCTGATGGTAATTCCCAAGCTTTTGAAGGTCTCCATCCATCTGCTTTAGTCATTGTATTTGTGGGATGCTTTTGTTGTTTAGTTTATGCCTTTATTTAAGCTCCCCTGTCAGAACCACTTAATGTTCCTTCACTGTGATATTTATTTTTCTTGTCATCAGTGTTGTATATATTGTTTTCATAAAGATTAGCCGAACTGGTTTGGCTCAGTGGATAAGAGTGTCAGCCTGCGGACTGAAGGGTCCCAGGTTCGATTCCGGTCAAGGGCATGAGCCTTGGCTGAGGGCACATCCCCAGTTGGAGGTGTGCAAGAGGCAGCTGATGGATGTTTCTCTCCCATCGATGTTTCTGACTTTCTATCCCTCTCCCTTCCTCTCTGTGAAAAATCAATAAAATATATTTTTTAAAAAAGATTAAATGAATCTGGCACAAATGATTTGAAATACGCAGTTATATAAAGTAGATAGATTAGGCTCAAGAGTCCTAGACTCGGCTTGACGTAGACCCCGTATCGGACGATGACTTACTTCCCTGCATGTCAGCTGCAAATACTCGCAGCACAGCACACAGACCTTGGGTGCATTATCCTAACGTAAAGGGATCGGGCCTTATTCCATGAAAATACATGTTTCTGTGTTTATTCTTGCTTGTACTTCTATGTAACGGGGTGGGGAGTGGGATTGAGAATAGCTTTTCTATTTTTTTTTATAGCTTAGTACCAAATTTTATCAAATATTTGTCAGCAATTTATGTAATACTTTCATTGTTGGAACTAGGTATAACCGAATCTTCTTTATTCTTCTTTTGACAGAGAAATTGCTTTCACTAGGCAACTTCATGAAAAAGCCTCTCAACTCAGCTACTATTATATGGGTTTCTACATTCACTCATGTCCCAAGATGAAATATAAGGTAAAGTTGATTTCACACGTGTCTGCTATAGATCCATTTTATGAATATTGGTGCTTTCATAGTTTGTCATCACAGTAGTTTCACTTACTTGTACATTTCTAATGAACATAAAAAATTATTAAGCATCTTCAACCTTTCCTAGTGTCTAGCCTGTTCATTGCCTTGCATAGTGCCTTATCCATAGGCACTTAATAGTTGTTTAATGTAGTTGATCTGCAGTAATTTGCTGACCATGTAGAAATCCTAGCTATTCTGAGTAAATTTACATGTTTTTGTGAATGAAGCCTGGGGAAAATCGGTTCAGAAGTCAGGAAATTGGGGAAAAGTATAGTAATTGTGTCACAAGAATTAAAGCTGAGTAATCCCCGTGGAACCGTTAACCGTTTGAAGGAATTCATCGGCATCAAGTTTAAACAAGGGGAACGTTGACATTTTTAGGAGGAGGACAGGTGTGGAGTTGGACTAGCAGCTGGTTTTGTTTGTAGCTGTGGCCATGTTGATGGGGTTTAGTGGCCCTGTCTGCTATTAACATTGTAAATGTGATATTAATCAGTTTATCTCCTGAGTACATGCGTGGTGTTCCAAGAAATAAACGTTGGAAGCAAAGTAAGTTTATAAATTGTTCATTTCCACTTGGGATTTCCTGTAGTGCTACTAACATGGTAAGAGATCCAAACGATAGGTTTTTGGAAATAGCGATTTTGCTGGCATTTTCCTGTGTTTTAATACTCTCTGTAGGCTCGTTCGTTAATGCTGCCAGGCCTCTGGGATATGAAGGCGGTGTTCTGGCTGAGCTCATTCTCCGGAGTCAGCAGTGATTGCAGCAGTCAGCGTGGGTGTCATGGCGTGGCAGACGTCAGAGGGTTGAAACAGCAGAAAGGGCTTGGAAATGCCAGAAAAGAAGCCAGAGGCTAATTAGCTGTGATGAATCATCCTCAAACTCGGTGCCTCGGCTTGACTGGTCTGATAGCACGACCCACGGCAGTGCCAGCACTGCTGCCGGTCGGAGGGGACAGTGACCTCACAGTCCGTCGCGGCGTGGACAGCGCCCAGCACGCGGTGTCCCAGAGCTGGTGCCCGGTGACCACGGGCGTGTGGTAAGGGCTCCCCAGGCCTCCTGCCGGCAGTGGGGGTAGAAACACCACGTGCTCCTCACAAGCTCTTGTGTTAAATTGTCAAGTTTTAGGTTTTGCTGCGTCCGAGTCGAAGACAGTTTCTCGGGGTCTCGCTTGCTGAGCTTGCGTCACTGACGAGAGCGTGTGGAAGCTCCGTGGTTTGTGGGCCCACAGTCTGCAGGGGCTCACGTCTTCTTTTTAGTGCGAGGAGCAAGAAAGCGTGTTTAATCAGTGTTTCTTATTTTCCCGTCCTGTGCATCTCCTTCCCACAATGAGGCAGAGTTTGATGTGGGGGGAGCATGCTTCTGAACCTCGAAAGACAGTCCTGGGTCATCAATGAGTTTATGGCTGTCACCTCTGGGGCTTCTGGAAAGCACTGGGGAGCTGTGCCCGGAAGAAGGAAGCTCGCTGCCCTCCACAGCGTCCGCAGCCTGGGGGCGCTGTTTTGCGTGCCCTTGAAATGCCTCTCACACGATCACTCATCTGATAGGTACTCACTCACCTGCAGGTGCAGCTGCAGCTGGGGCCTCCTGTCCTTTCCGAGTGCGCATTGTAGCTCCTTGCGCTCAGCTGTTTGACGGGTGACCCCTGGCTATCCATGGCGGGCCTGCGCTGTGAGAGTGTGCAGATGCCAGGCAGAAGGACCAGGAGCAGATGTGGTCCCTCCTGGCCAGGTCCTTGAGCAAGCCAGGCCTCCTTTGTCACTGTTTCAGACCCAGAACACTCCTTGACAACCTAGAACTCTCTGGCTCAAAACGCCAGTCGTGCTGAGGCCTGAGAGGCCTTGGGTAAAGGGTTGCCCACTGCCGCCAGGTGGCGTTGCTGGGTTACTGTGGGTAATGTGACTGCTGCTGTCACAGAGGAGCGGTCAGAAAGCGTGGCTTTGGGTTCCTGTGTCCAGGTTGACATAAAGTATCCTGTATGACACACCAGAGAGGTGTCCTGGGCCTCACCCATGCCCCGGGCGGCCATAAGTCATTGAGGACCCGGACTGCCTGAAATGTGCTGGAGGAGCTCCCGTGTACCTTCCCGCCACTGAGAGGTGGTGGAGTGTTTGTGCAGACCTGTCGCACATCCTAGCCGGGAGAGCTCACAGCACACAGGCTAGCGTTTCCCCAGGGTGATGCCCCCTTTCCCGGTTCCCATGTGCGAGGGAGGGTCTGCCTTTGGTGTCTGTAGGTCGTTCTGTTGCCCTTGCTTTGTGGGAATAAAAGGGACCACAGCTTCCTAATAACCAAATACACTGAATGACTCTGACCCCCCACAGCTGCGTTCAGCTCATCTTTCCAGGTACAGAGTGCACCACCGTGCTGGCAGCTGCTTTGAGGATGGAGGCCATTGCGGACCAGCTTTGGAGGTGTGGCCCGTCCTCACTCGGTGGGCACTGAGCTGTCGGAGAAGCACGTGTGTCTGACTGTGGTTTCCCAGTTGTCATTCTGCCTCCATGTTGATGTGAGAGTGAAGCCAGTTCCCTCTTCACTCCCCTGGGACTCGCCCTCCCGGCTCCGACCTCCTTCCCTTCTTGCCTCTGGACAAGTTCTCTTCTCATGTCTTAGTTCTGTGAGAGCGAGGCAGCTAGGACTTTCATGCCGGACCTTGCAGAGCCTGCTGTCTCCATTGGTGGCATTAGCTAAAGGGAAGCCATCGTGAGCAGCGTCTTTCTCTCGGAGGGGCAGTGTCCGCTCAGCCAGCACGTCAGGAAGCAGAGCCGGGAAGCAGAGCGAGCCTGGGCCGCTGAGAGGACCTTCTGCCTGGTGTGGCTTCCTTTCCTCCTCACTCGTGTAAAATACGATTCCATTTCAGACTCCAGTCGTGTGCCTCACCTCACTCTCTGTCCTCCTGGAGCCTGGGGTCTGGCTGTTAAACCCGGCCTGTGTTGGTGTGTCTGCGACTTGAGTCCGACGCTGCTGCCGTCTGCCTGCCTGGCTGCAGGTTTCTGGGTCATTGCTGACCTTCCTTGGGGGGTTCTCTATAGTTCCCATGTCTGGCCATGCATGGTCTGGCCTCCTTGTCACATCCAACCCTGGTTCTGACAGTGGCTTTGAAAACATTACTAGTTTACCTTATGGATACATTATGGGTATGTTATCCCTTACATATATCTTTAAATCCTCATAATTGGAAGGTGTTTGGGTGTTTTTAAGAAACCCTTCAGTTGAGGCACCCTGTAAATCTCGGAGAGTGTGCAGAGTGGAGAGGCCGCGGAGATCATGGGATGGACACACCTGGTGTCCTCTGAGCGCCTCCTGGAGGGACATTCTCTCCCGGCGTCACTCTGTGAAGACCAGAGAGGAAGCGTTAGTGTGAAGGCCCTTGGTCTGCTCTGTGGCACAGCACCACGGGACGGATGCGAGCGAGGGCCATGGCTGTGCTCCGGAAGCCTCTGTTCACGGACCGGAATGTGAATGGATGGAGTCCCTGCATGCCACAGAGGGGGGTGTTTTATTTTAGCCATCGAAAATGTAAGAGCCATTTTAGGGTGTAGGCCATGCAAACACAAACAGCAGACCAAATGGGGCTCCTCCATAGCATGCTGACCCCTGTGAGCCCTGCTCTACGGCGTCAGGTAGACTAACTGCTGTGCATGGAAACACAGGGAACCTCAGCCCCGGGCTCGTGCTGACACCAGGATGCTGCAGGGGCTGCTGGGCACCGCACTGTTGCTCAGAGGCTGCATCTGCGGAGCGTCCAGGCGGCTGCTCCGGGCTCCACACTTTCAGGCTCAGAGCGTAAAACGGCCAGGATTTCAGGCTCTGCGTAACAGAGGCTTGTCAGAATTACCCTGCCCACATCTGGAAGTGGTAGACTTCAGCTTTGATTTTACTTCTACTATTTTCAGAGAGTTCTGATGTGATAATCATGCTATTTTGATTTTTCCAAACAGTTTATAGATATAAAGGTGATGATTGGATCTTTACATTTTAGGAGGATTTTTTGTTTGTTTGTTTTTGTTTTGGTGTGTATGTGTGCGTTCACACGTGTGTTTTAAAAGCAGGAGTAGCTATCTTTTCTTTTTTAAAATATATTTTTATTGATTTCAGAGAGAGAGAGAAAAATCAACGATGAGAGAGGAATCATTGATTGGCTGCCTCCTGCACACCCCCTACTGGGAATCGGACCTGCAACTCAGAGATGTTCCCTTGACTGAAGTCGAACCCAGGACCCTTTAGTCCACAGGCCGATGCTCTGTCCACTGAGCCACATCAGCTAGGGCAGGAGGATGTATTTTTTGTGTGAAGTCAAAGATAGGTGGCGCTGTGGAAGAATGGTTGAATGGTTTGGCCGTTGGTAACTTTCCCTTTACACATGCATTTTAAAGTTAAGTCCTTTCAGCTCTAGCCAGTTTGGCCTGTGGACCGAAGGGTCCTGGGTTCAATTCCGGTCAAGGGCACGTACTTTGGTTGCAGACTCCTCCCAGGAGTTAAGTTCGTTCAAACCACCTATACAATATTCTTACATCATAAAGGTCTTTTGTCTGTTGCATATGTGGTTTTATAATGGGCTGAAATGGAAGAAACTATAATGTTACAAAGATGTTAATTACTATTATCTTGAGGTTCTGTAAATTCTGTTCTGGTGGCATGGTTGAGTTTAGGCCAATTTGATATTTTAGGCTGGATGTCTTAGTTGGAATGAATAAGTAAGCTTTCTCATGTTGTCGTCCAAGATTGTTTGGTCTTTATAACATCATAAATTCTTCACAATTAAATTATCTAGGACTCTGTGGATGGATTTGATTTGCCTACTCTGAATAACTGTTTAAGGTGAAAGTGGCTATCCTATATAATAAAAGCCTAGGAGGCATCACACTCTTGCACAACATCATCACAAGATGGCCATGTGCACAGCAGAGGCAGGGCCTAGTGGCCACTCTCATGGTAAGGCTTGGGGGTCCCGCAGCTCTTCACAGCATGAAGGAGGCGGGTCGTGGCAGGGGAGGGCAGTTGGGGGTGATCAGGCTGTCAGGGGAGAGCAGTTGGGTACAATCAGGCCAACAGGGGAGCAATTCGGCGTCAATCAGGCTGGCAGGGGAGTGGTCAGGGGGTGATCAGGCTGGCAGAAAGAAGCATTCAGGCAGGCAAGCAGGCAAGTGGTTAGGAGCCAGTGGTCCCAGATTGTGAGAGGGATATCCGACTGCCCTGCAGGATCAGGCCTAAACCGGCAGTCAGACATCTCCTGAGGGGTCCCAGATTGGAGAAGGGTGCAGGTCAGGTTGAGGAACACCCCCTCCATGCACTAATTTCGTGCACTGGGCCTCTAGTGTTCTTCATAATCACATAACTGAGTGTTGAGAAAGGGAGGAAACAGTTATCCCTGAGCTTGCTGACGTGTGGGTCCCCCCCCCCCAGCTGTCACAGTAGCCTTCTCCAAGCCCTTCCTTGCTGAGACAGAACACTGGTGACATTTAAGGCCATAGGAAGTGATTGTACTGGACTCCTGCTGCCCAGGCGAGGGGGAAGCTTTTAAATCACTGTGATGAGTTTCCCAAAGATCACAGCCCTGCGACCTATAGGAGGTTCAGCTACCTTCTGTTTCCCTCGGGGTGTAACTAGATAGACTCAGGAGGAAGGCTCTCATAGTCACTGAAAACGTTTACGGGGAAATGCCAGCTTCAGATAGAGACGTGGCGGCGAGGCAGCTGCTGTGTGCGAAGCTGTGCTTCATGACGGGTTGGGGGCTGGGGGGGGTGGACAGCATCTGTTTGCCTTGGGTCCTCTCACCCTGAAAACTAGAGCCAGCACACGTTTCTCCAGGGTCCAGCCCCGGTGGCGCTAGAAGGCCAGTCTCCGTGAACAGGACATGGGCCTTGCTGGTGAGCGTGAGGGGTTCAATCTTAATGTCTGGCTTTAACTGAAATTTTAACAGAAAAAGAATATTGATATTAAGCTTCTGATCTTGGCTTTACCAGTAATCGGCCTTAAGTCACTTGACTTTTCTCTCTCTTCCGCCCCTCTTTTAAATACTAAAATGAGACTGGATACTGTCTCTACCTTTAAAATGGTCTGATTTTCTATTTTTAAGGAATACAGTGTGACACAGTTTAAAGCCGGCAAATATTACTACGTACTTATGGAGAGCTGTGGCCATACAAGGTATTCTGCCCAGGCACAAGGAAGGCAGAGAAATGCCGCACTTCCAGGTCCTGGGAAACTCTAGGTGGTGGTATGGGGGGCGGGGGCGCTGGCGCAGCGGATAGCAGGGGCGGATGCACTGCGTTCTGAGATAGGCTTCCCTGTGCACCTGCCCTCTGGCGTGCTTTTCCTCGCCTGCTAGCCAGACTGTCGTGATGTTTCTGTGATTGTAAAGGTGCCTCCCTCCTGGTAGAGGTCCCCGAGAACTGAGATGGGCAGCGTTGTTCCCACGGCACAGCCGCCCAGGACGCTGGCATGCAGCCCGGAGGTGGCAGGTGTTTGCTAATTACCTGCTGACCTGCGGGAATGAGAGCTAGGGATCCTGCCTGGACAGAAGGAGCGGGTGGTGGTGAGGGGAGGCCAAGCCCAGGGTGCGGTGGGCACTCAGACCCAGTGAGCGGTCACCCCGGCCACAGCCCGTGCTCAGAGCCAGTGCCCGGGGAGTGCGGGGTGAGGACGGCGCCTGGCGCACATGGGCCTGACACTCAGTGTCCGGCCTCGGCCCGGGAGCAGGAGCGCTGGGTCCACGCGGCTGTGGTGTGGGCTGTAACACGTGGCAGTACGGTCACTTACACACTAGGTTCTGTCAAACCTAAGCTCGGTTCAAAGCAGGAAGGATCAGCTATGCCTTATCTTGTGCAACTTCTCACCAGCTTTAACTGAGATCACCGGCCTCTGCAATGTTTTTACTTTAAAAAGGGTCGTTCTGCTGGCTATAGATACTGTGGTTCCGTAGAGCGTTTACCTTGTCAGCGCTCTCCAATGGGGGCAGGAAGCTGGCTCACCAGGGACAGCTCGGAGTCAGCGCCCAGGTCTGTCTCGTTGGAAGGCGTCACCTGCGTGAGTGTCAGGACCCGTGCCTCGAGCTGCCGTGTTCCAGCAACAGCTTAGAGCAAACCCTGAGCTGGTGCTTTTCACCGTGTGGCAAGGCCAGATTTAACACACACAGCTACACACAGACACTCATTTAACACTTACCCTGGAGCAGAAATTACAGAGGCTTCGAATCCTACTTTTCATTTTCTCTCTATTATTTTCCTTGTCTTCATTTTCCCTCCTATTTCTTTCTCTTTATCTTCTCTATCCTTTTCAACTTATGACCCTTCAGTCTGAAATTAAATTTGGGCTGTAAGTTGACTCCTTGAATCTTTCCTTCACAAGCTTTCTTTGTATTTCCTAGAAGAAAAAAGATTAACCCAGGGTTTCCAAAATAAAAGCAAAGATTGTGATTAAAGCTGAATTAGAATCTTTATTCTGCATTACTTGCTACTAGTAAAATAAATAGCCCCGTCTTAAGGAAGCTTTAAAGCAAGTCCTGGAGCCTTTGCCAGCCCTGGATTTTAATTAAAGAAACACAGAACTCCATCACTTCTGTTTTTCAGAGGAAGAAATATGTAATCGTAGGTTTTCAAAGCTTGGCCTGCAGCACATGGAGCGCATCTGCTGGCTTTCAGAAATTGGGGAGCACAAATGGATTCAGATGTTTGGGCCCTTTGTCTTCCCGTCTCAGCTCACCTCACTGCTGAGCGGGCGCAGTCCGAACACCGTTTCTGAAAACAGAGCGGCTTGGGTTACTTCCCAAGCACTCTCCTGGGGACCCACAGTCAGCCGCTGTTTATGTAACGGAGCCAGGGAGCAGGGTCTGCGGGCTCCTCCGAGGCCCCGCTGGTGTTGTCTTTCAGGGGGGACTGGGCTTAATAACCCTGCTCCCCACTCCCCGCCTTCTCTGAGGTGCTGCCCGCTCTAATGGATTGTTTTCAACTAGTTTTGTTTATGTAGTGTCAGAGCTGCTCTGGAGGCGAGGGGGTTAGGTCCCTGGTCGGCAAACTGCGGCTCGCGAGCCACATGCGGCGGCTCTTTGGCCCCTTGAGTGTGGTTCTTCCACAAAATACCACGGCCTGGGCAAGTGTGTTTTGAAGAAGTGGCGTTAGAAGAAGTTTAAGTTTAAAAAATTTGGCTCTCCAAAGAAATTTCGATCGTTGTACTGTTGAGATTTGGCTCTGTTGACTAACGAGTTTGCCAACCACTGGTTTAGGTAAAGCCAAGTGGTTTGTTGTAGAAAATGGGATACCTGTCAGCTTTACCTGATGGAGGACTTTAATCTTTCTTTCTGCTCAGTGCTGTTCTCTCTCTCTCTCTCTCTCTCTCTTTCTGTATTTAAACAATATTGCTTTTTTGCATTCTTACATTTTTATTGAACTTTCAAAATGCTGGTTTATCCTTTTCTCAAATACAAAAATCCTTCGAATTTTTCAAAAGGTTTATGAAGTATTCTTGAGAGTGAAATCTCATAAAGATCTTTGCTTCAGGACCAGAGTTCAAAGGAAAGTTGGTTTGGTTTTAATTTGAAAACTGTAAAAACAAAATTCCTTCAAAATGGCAGGGTGCGAATTGGTAACCTCAGTTTTATTGCAATCGGCCAAGCCCATCCCCAGATGTTTCCAATTAGGAGCCAGGAACGCTCACTGGGGTGGATGTCATATGAAAGCATTTCTTTACTTTTCTCTGATTTTTTTTTCTGAGAAAAATAACAGTCTCAAGTTCTTTAATTAAAGAAATAACTTCTTTTTTGTATGTTTAAACTTAGGCAAAGAAAAATGTAATATTCAGAGAGAATTCTTACATGACAGATTTGTAAACATATATAGACCTGAATACATAGGGGTTTACATATATCTTATGAAGGCCAAAAAAAAAAGTTTGTCAAAGATGTTAAAGCCTTTTTGAAATTAAAGTCATGCCTTTCTGGATTTACTATAATCAAAGAGCAGACCTTTTAACACTTGACTTTGTTTGAAAGGGGGTAGTCATTCCAGTACTTTCTTCATGATTGTTACAGGGAATTTTCCATTTTAATAGAAAGAACAAGCTTTTCTTTCATTTTTGATCAGTTGTACATTCAGTTGTAAGAAGTACTTCTGTAGGAAACTGGGAAGATACAGTCAGATAAAAGAAACATCCCAGATGTTCCTCTGAAATTTCTATAATGTTTTTTAGACTTGTCTTTATTTATATTTATTAGTTTAGATTGCTCTTGGAAGTATGTTGACAAGACAGTACTTTTTAATTTATTAGAATGAAATGAAATTGTCAATTGAGTCTACAAAGTGAGAATTTTGTAACTAAGGATAATGAAATTTTGTTTTGGAAAATAAGTTCATTTCATATAAAAATTAGAATACTCCCAAACGTGAAATTTCCCTGTGTTATTAACTAGCATTTAAAAATCAGCTCAGCAAATATCATATGTCAGTTATTTCTCCCAGAAGAATAGAAACCCAGATCTTCCAGATTGCACGGCCTCGCAGGTCCTGTGTCACTCAGAGGCCTGGGTGCCCTGTGCACTGGGGGCGGGGTGTGGGCACTGCTGGAGGCGCTGAGCCTTGACAGGACGGCCGCTCGGCTGCCTGCCTTCCACTGCGGTTAAGCCCTCTCCCGAGCCTCGCCACGAGGCATCCCTGTGGTCATCATGCCTTTTCCCTCGTGTCTCCTCAGGGTCATTACCGACCTTCCGACTTGCTGTGTCCGGAGACCTATGTGTGGGTGCCCATCGAGCAGTGCCTGCCTTCCCTGGAGAACTCCAAGTACTGCCGTTTCAACCAGGACCCCGAAGCCGGTATGTGTGGAGCAGAGCTCAACGGGAAGCCGTGGCTCTAACAGGGTGCAGAGCTTTCTGCTAGTCTGCATTGTGGAGTGTGCATGCGTGTGTGTGTGTGTGTGTGTGTGTGTGTGTAAGGGACCATGTGTGCGCACACACAACAGAGCTTTGCAGATGAATGCAGAAACTCGTGTGTGTGCTCCTGGCTCACCGACCTCATCTTGCTTGAGGGCTGACTCCAGCACCCTTACTTTCACTCTCAGAGGGCGTAAGGGTTCTTCCCAGATCACTTAGCCACCAAGACAGAAATTCGGACCAGGTGGGCAGAGTGAAGGTGTGGGCTGGTTTCAGGGTGGAACTGGGCAGCAAACAGGCTGGAACGGGTCTGGTTTCGTGACATTTTGTTGACTTTCTTCTCGCATCTCTGTGCTGCTCCTCTCCTGTCTCTTCTTGTACCTCCTGCCCAGAAAGCCGGCACGTTTTCTCTCGTGTTCGCCATGGGTGCCCCCCCCCCCCCATTTTTTTAAATGATGCATCGGAGTGTGTTGGGAGCAAGTTCCTCTGTGACCCCTGGTCGATGTGTAAATTGTTGGGAACTCAGTCCAGGTTCCTCCTCTACCCTGTGCTCGCTGTCATTGCTGGAAGCATTCACTGCCTCATCCTGCCGACAGGTCCCAGTGTGGGGAGCACAGTCTTGCTATGCCTACTGTTGGGTCCGAGCCCCTCTCTTGGTTACTGAGTGGTAGACAGAGAAGCTAGGAGAAGTTGTGGGTGTATGAGAGTCCTGATTGTAGGAGCTAGTGGCTCTGTAGCCATTGCTAACAAGGAGCCCCTAGACAAAAAGATCTTCAGAGCAAAGTCCCATCCAGCAGGGAGCCGCACCAGCAAGTTAGCAAGTCACCTTCCCCACGCAGCAGCAGCAGCAGCAGCAGCACCAGCCTCTGTCCCCACGGCCATGATCTGACAGCCGCACGCTGCCTCCGGGCCCCAGCCTCAGAGTAGCCGCATTGAGCTCGCTCCGCTCTCTTCAGCCTCAGTAGCCTCTCCCTCACCTCCAGCCTCTCTCTCTGGCACCCTGGCTGGTCAGTCGCAGGTATTAGACTACTTGGACCAAGAGGCTTCTTGCCACATGGCGGCGACATCACGTTTGAGTTACAGAGGGCACAGCGTACCATGCGCTTGCTGCGTCCTTGCACCTGCATGGTCCTTGGACACTGATTAGAATTCCAGTGGCAGTGGCCTTGGCCGTCCGGGTGCTGTAGGTAGAGCCTTTCATACTCTAATTGGCCTTGAGCATCTGGTGACTGGTGTGATTCCCACAAAGTGTTAAAAAAATCCAACAGCAAATCTTAACGCTCTTACTGGCTGTGTTCAGTGACTTGTAAATCAGGCAGCACTCCACCTAGCCAATACAAGTAGCTCTGAGGAGCTGTGCAAAGTGGACGACTTAAGGCAGAAGAGGGCGGGACGAGGAAGTCACACTAGCCAGAAGCTGATTGGTTGTGGCAGGTCTGTCCGGAGTCTGTCAGGCAGTTTACCTCAGGACTGCTGACCATGTCATCCCAGCCGGGCTGGCTCAAGGCCCTGTTCCTCGGGGGCTGACCCCACTATGTCGGAGAGGCAGTGGGGCTCGGTTGCTGACTGGCTGGGCACAGGCCATTGTTGTCTCATTTCTAACAAGAAAAGGAAGAGCCCTTTTCCATGTGGAGTCTGGGAACTTCTCAGCACCATCAGTGCTGTCAGCAGTGAGTACACGGCCAGGACACCATCTGACATCAGACTTGGGTCCTGTGGTTTTGGGAAATGAAAGTGTGCTGGGACCCCTAGAAGGTTCTTTACTGGAAAAGCAGGCCGACAGTGGCAGCCACAGCAGGCTCCGCATGTCCTCTGTGACCCTTACTGCGGGCAGCGTGCCCATTGCCTTGACCTGGCCGCCCGGGCCCACCGAGACTGCGAGTGGACAGGGGGCTCGGGCAGAGGGAGCCCCCAGGGTGCGCCGGCTCGAGTGGCATGTCCACGTCAGTCTGGCAGGAAAGACCCTCTGGGGGCCTGATGGGGTGAGGTGGGGACGGGTCGGGACAGTGTGTCAGTTGCACACAGTTCTGTCTCCCTGACGTGCCAGGAGCGCTCCGCACCCTCTCAGCAGGGCGTCAGGCCGTGTCTGACCCACTCGGGGGTCCTCGTGCTGTGAGCCCTCACCGGAGCCTTCTGCTCGGAGGGGGCGTCTCGCCGCTTCTGTCTGTCTGTCCGTGCGTGGTTGAGTTAGGAAGAGAAGTTAGTCTGTCCATACGTGTTGGTGGTGAGTTAGGAGGAGGAGTTTGTCCGTGTGTAGTTGTGAGTTAGGAGGAGGAGTTTGTCTGTCCATGTGTGGTGGTGAGTTAGGAGGAGGATGTGCTCTGTGTCTTTCTGATCCGTGTTTGTTGTTGCAGCGGACGAGGGCCGCAGCAGGGACCCGGACCGGCTGCAGGTGCTGTACAAGAAGGCCATCCTGCCGTACGGCGTGTTCAAGCAGCAGCAGCAGCGGCGGGAGCCGGGCGAGGAGGCCGCTGTGCTGCAGTACGCCTGCCTCGTGGGCCAGGCCTGCTCCGAGCGGATGCTGCTCTTCCGGAGCTGAGCCCCACGCCGGGTGCCGGGGCCTGTGCCGCCCAACGCGCCTCCACCGCAGGAATCCCCGCCCCCCCGCCCGCCCGCAGATATCCCTTATTTTGGCTATCATATGGCTTTTGTAAACTATTTTGTGGCCATGTATTTGTGAAAACCTCATGGTTAATGTAAAGACTTTAAAAAATCTGTTATGACCTAGCTCCATAATTGGGATTTATAATTTCAGAAGTTTGTTTTATGAACAAGACATGGTAAACTTCTCTTTCAATATTTTAGAAAGTAAAATCCGTGAATCATAAGTAATTTTAATTACAGCTGAGCTTTTTGGTTTTCAAAGCAGACTGTGTCCTCAGATCCATTTAAAACGTTCGTTTATGCTAAAAGACACAGACAAAACCTTCCGTGTGGGGAAGAAGGTGGGGGGTGCGTCATCACTTAGAAACGTCATCTCAGGAGAAGGGAACTGCTGTTGGTGTCCAGTGTTGTGGGGTCAGTAGGGAGCTGGGGAGGCAGGTGCGAGATGGAGCAGGTGTCTTGGCTGTTTCCCCCGCCCTCCTGCTCGGCTCCGGCCTGGCGTGGTTTCTTCAGGAGTGCGCCCTTACTCTCCCAGTGACCCCATTGGGACAGTCAGTGTGTGTTTCCCTGGGCACATCACTGGCTCTGTTTGTAAAAACTTAGGACATGGAGTTTCTAAAGAAGAATGTGGCTTCTGCCTTCACTAGCTCTTCCTCAGGACGAGGACACTCGTCTTTGGCTCTTGGTTGAGGATTGGTTCCAGTCCGACTGCTTCCATGTCTGTGGCTCAGCCCCATGTCATTACGAGGAGCCATGTGACCTCCACTCCGGGGTGGGCGGGCCTCCAGGGCTCGCCCTTTGATTGGGTGTCACCGGGGACGCCAGGCTGGTCACTGCCGAAGATTCCCCTGCTCCTCCCACTTCCTTCTGTTTGAGCCAGTGCCCCTGTGGCCACGGGCAGGATGGCTGCTGAGGGCGGAGGAGGGCAGCGAGCCGTTGGGGGCGCCAGGACGGGTGGTTTTCTCCGCTGACCCCTCGGTCCCGGCAGCCCATCCTGCCTTTGGTCTGTGTTGTGTCGCGTGAGCCTTTGGGAAATTGTGCTCTGAAGCGCAGCCAGCTGACTCTCACTGCTGCCTTTACGTGTTTCTTCTACACGCACTGAATTTAGACGAAACATTACACAGTCATTTCAGCCAGCTAGAGCAAGAGGGAGGCTCCTAAGACAATGTTTTTAAAAGTCAAATGGCTAGAAATCGAACATCCAGATAAACTGCATATTCACTCAGCGTGCGGCACCCGCCTGCCTCGTGCGGTACCCCCCGGCCGCGTCGGCTTACCGGGCCACCTGGGCATCCGGGCGAGCAAGCCGTGTCCTCTGGGCGGGAATTTCACGTTCTTCCGGAATCCTTCAGAGCAGCCTCCAGGGGCAGAGTCGGGTGGACTCTTTCTTATAGCTGCCTTCAGAACCTATAGGAAATTGTTTTCCTCTTGCCCTCTGAAGTGAAAGTAGCTTAATTTTTCTTATGGTTATGAAAGTGGGAGCAAGTAAAACATTAAGGAAGACATAAGAGTAAAAACAGGCTGAAATCCTGCCATACAGAGAAAGATTGTCTTACACACACACACACAACCTGGACATGAATAGGATTCCGTCTGCATGCTTTGTTCTCTCAGGTTCTGGGCCTCCGAAGCTAGAATGTTGCGGGGGGTTCAGAAGTGGTGTGAGTGCTCCGTGCGATGGACGGAGGTCCTTGGTGCCCTGGGCACCCGGATGCCGGGTCTGGCGGCCAGACGCCTCCATCCGAGCGGTTGGCGTGTAGAATGGTGTTCGCAAAGATGGCACGAGGACCCGTGATGAGCCTGGATCTGAGCACACGCTGTGTGTCCTGCAGGTCCCAGGAGGCTCCTTCGGGGGAGAGGGGGGTATGCTGGTCCACCTGCAGGACCCAGGCTGACCCTGCGGGGGCGCTGGTGGCCCAGGGAGGCCCGGAGGTTCGGGCATGAACATTGCTCGGCTGCTCAAGTCATGTGTTGTTTTTTTTTGTTGTTTGGTTGGTTGCTTGCTTGTTTTTGAGAATAGATAGCGGTTTCTTGATCCTCTGGCCAGTTTCTCGAGAAGCAGCATTGTGTGATCTTTCGCGTCTGGCTGCGTGCTGGCGGCGGCTGGAAGGGTGAGGCCGGCGAGGCCATTGGCCGCATCGTCCGCTGACGCACAGCCCAGCCGGGAACGGAGCTCACGGCCCGGCTTCCTCTGAAGACGGAGCCTTTCAGAGCTGGTGGCTGTCACTGCCCCCGTCCTGTCCTGGGGCAGAAGGGACTGGAGGTTCCCCTTACAACCATCGTTCTCTAAATCAGTTCTGTTCTGCGGACACCTTTGTCCTCTGATCTTCACAGAGTGTAATCTGAGCACTTTATACGTTCTTAAAATACAGAGGCTGTTAGATAAATGTTTTACCATTTAATTAAAATTAGACAAATTATTCATTTTTCCTTCCAACAAGCTTATCCTATTTTTTTAATCTATTTTGCAAAATATTGGTTGAGTATGGTTGCTTGACATAGTTGGAATGTATTATGTAAATGAACCTTTTCAGGTTTTGAAGGATGTATGGTTTGATTTTACAGGCTTTCTATTATTTCAGTGTGAATAAAGGTGAAAAATATAATGAACAGTTAACCTACAATGTGTCTATCTTTTGCTGACTTGGAAGAAAAGAAAGAGAAATACAACGGATGTAATTGGGAAAGGTTAAATGAGAAGTTGTTCAAATGTACTTTTAAAAAATATATTTTTATTGATTTTTTTTTTTTTTTTTTTTTTTTTTTTTTTTACAGAGAGGAAGGGAGTGGAATAGAGAGTCAGAAACATCGATGAGAGAGAAACATTGATCAGCAGCTTCCTGCACACCCCCCCACTGGGGATGTGCCCGCAGCCAAGGTACATGCCCCTGACCGGAATCGAACCCGGGACCTTTCAGTCCTCAGGCCGACGCCCTCCCTATCCACTGAGCCAAACCGGTTTTGGCCAAACATGAACTTTCGTTCCAAAAGAGACCTGGTCCATAAAGGCAGACAGGCCTGCTTGCACATCGTATGTTTGTTCGCCTCTGTTCTTTCTGCGCGGCCTGAGGGCTCACGCTCGAGGGGAGGAGATGAAGCTGCTCTCTGCCGCAGAGGCTCTTGCTGGTCGATACACAGAAGACCGAGTCCCCATCGCTGACTCCTGGAGCTCCCGTCACCGCGTGAACGCGTGGAAGGCGGAGCGCAGCATCGGCTGGGGAGTCGGGACCCTCGATTCTCGGTCGACTCCCGGTCACCAGTCCCTTCAGCCAGAGGAACTGGGGTCCTCCTCGGGAGAAGCGAGAGGAAGTGTCTCAGGATCGGGTTCCCACGGGGCACACGGGACAGACCTCCTGTTACCCACAGTGGCGTGACGTTTTAAAAGATTTGTCACAAACTCGAACGTACTTTCTCTTTAAAGATGCGGCTTACAGAGACGTTCTCCCGAACAGCGATAAAGCGGTCTGCTTCAGCTCTGTACAGCCCACAGTGTATCCGCAGAGCGCACTGACCCGTGCTTGTCCTTCCTGGGGAGTTGATGGTAAAACGAGTGCAGTTTCCGAGTGATTCAAGTATCAGTCACAGTTCCCACGGACGTTTTTCCAGAACAGAAACAGCGCCAGTGCTGTCCTCTGCAGGGACAGGAGAGTGCGCCCAGGACCTTGGAGGGGCCGACAGTCCCGCCCTCAGCGCTGGCCCCTCACAGGGGCGCCACCTTCAAGTGACCCGCCCGTGCGTGGATAGCCCGTGGCTTTAAATAAAAACGGAATCAGGCCGAAACCGGTTTGGCTCAGTGGATAGAGCACCGGCCTGCGGACTGAAAGGTCCTGGGTTCGATTCCGGTCAAGGGCATATACCTTGGCTGCGGGCACATCCCCAGTGGGGGGTGTGCAGGAGGCAGCTGATGGATGTTTCTCATCGATGTTTCTAACTTTCTATCCTTCTCCCTTCCTCTCTGTTAAAAAATAAAACATATTTTTTAAAAAATGGAATCAGATCATGAATGCTGTTTCGTCATCCCTTATTTGATGTATTTGAACGTCTTACTGTATTGTGAATATGCAAATGAGTGAGGAAAGAATGTCATTCCAGTGGCTGCATGCTGTTCTGCCCTGTCTCTTCTCTTTCGAGAAAGGGGGCAGACGGGGTTAGTCCCCCCGTCGGTAGGAGGGCTGCAACTGACCGCTGTTCACCGTTTTCGTCAGTTCTCTGTAATCCTTGGTGATGTCCTAGCCTCGTGGTCGGCAAACCGCGAGCCTCGGTTTGCCACTCTGTTGACTAATGAGTTTGCTGACCACTGGGCTAAGGGACTGCTTGGCTTAAGAAATCAAACAGCCCCATTCGCCTGCCTCCTCGGGCTTTTATTATAACGACAGCTTGAGCCGAAATGAACTGTTGTTGCTGTGGCTGGAGAGACGCATCCCCAGGGTCCTGTAAGCAAGCATGTCTGCGGACCGAGCATCCAGGTTTCTGTAAAGACCCGGGGTTCCACTTGTTTGGGACAGTCAAGGCGGGCAGCTGCCTTCCGCCAGCTCCTGTCCCACGCCATCAGAGCAGGGGGCGCAGGGCACGGATGGAGGCTGACGGGAGGGGCGCGCCTGGGGCTGCGGGATGCTGCCGTGGGGCAGTGAGGACGATGAGATGGGGGAACGGATTTGTAGCTTTTAACCAAAAAAGAAAAGTATCCGTATGTTCGTGGTAATAAGTGGCTCTGTTGTGTGGGCTGCGTCCACGGCCCCAGGCGGCCACTGGACACGAAGGCCGGCCGAGCCATTTTCTGGGATCGTTGGACCCTGTGCTCACCGCAGCCACCAGCGAGGGGTCCAGGACTCAGAGCACAGGGGCTCCGTCTCTGCTCTGCGCTCCTGGGGGCCGGAGGTGGGCGGGCACCCTGGTGACCTGGGCAGACGGGAGCTGTGGCGCAGCGTCTGAGTCGTCTTCACGGTGGAGAGCGAGATGCTCAGGTGGAGAGAAGTCCGCGGTCTCTGTTCTGCCCTTTCCGTCGGTTTCCCCGGAGCCACAAGGGGGCGGAAGGAGACCTCACCAGCTCTCAGACCTCTGACAGTCCTCGGGGAGCGGCCAGTGTGTCTGATCCAGAGCCCGTTTCCCGTGTGGCGGGTCTTCGATTGCTTTTCCCCGTTTGGGTCGTCCGAATTAATTCTCCCTCTGCACCTGCGACAGCGGGGGGAGGCGATGACAGACAAGCAGCGTCCTGTCCCGGGCCCACCCCGCATCCCGCCTCTCCGGCACTGTTCCCCGTGTCCGGCCTGGCTGGGCTGTGCGGGCCTGTGGCACCTCGGATCTGGTTGTTGGGAAAGCCTTCGCCAGCATCCTGTCCCCCGACCCCTACCCCCCGTCCTCGTCGGTGTAACCTCCCTTCTCATCTGTCCCTCTCCTGTCCCACATCACAGCGACCCATCCCAATGAAGGAACGAACCCTGCCTGGCCGGCTCCACTTCTTCTTCCCGCACCCCCCCGCTACACCTCCCCTCCTGAAACCACCGCAGCCTTTTTTC